>PVIU01000738.1:0-243750 GCA_004026605.1 Ondatra zibethicus
ACACACACACACACACGCACGCACACATGCACATACAGACGCACACATGGACATACATGTGTTTTGATTCTAGAATGTCCCAGTATGTTGCAGAAGAGGGCCTGCTCGTTTTAACCCCGGCCACCCGGCTAGCTTAGTCCTGAAATAACCACACAGAAAACTGTATTAATTAAAACACTGCTTGGCCTATTAGCTCTAACTTCTTATTGGCTAACTCTTACATATTGATTTAACCATTTCTATTAATCTATGTATCGCCACGTGGCAGTGGCTTACCGGGAAAGATTCGGCATATCTGATTCTGGCGGCTCCATGGTATCTCTCTCCTACTCCACCATTCTTCCTCCCAGCATTCAGTTCTGTCTTCCCCGCCTACCTAAGTTCTGCCCTATCAACTAGGCCAAGGCAGTTTCTTTATTCATTAACCAATGAAAGCAACACACAAACAGAAGGACCTCCTACACCACCAGTGGACTTGAGTTTGAGCATTGAGTTCCAAACTACTTACTGTTTTGGGAAGCTGTGGAGTCTTTAGAGGTGAGGCCAAGCTTCAAGAAATAGGCCCCAGCCTTGCTTCCATCCTGTCTCTGACATGTGATCACCAAGTGAGGCCACTGTTCCCTCCACGGAGTAACCCACTCTGGGCAGCATGCCTTCCCCATCGCGATGGGCCATGTCCTTTGCACCTGTGAGCTCAGTAGCTGCCCCCCCTCAGGGGTTTGTCACAGCAGCGAGAGAATGAGTCATGGGTACAGCACGGTAGAGATTAGTTCCCTAGCTAGGCACAGTAAGAGATTAGTAATAACTAGTAATGAAATATGAGCCAGGCATAGTGGCCCATGTCAGTGATCTAGGAGTTAGAAGGCTCAAAGAGAAGAAATGTAAATCCAGGGCGAGACTGAGCAACACACCCTGACAACAGCCAAGACCCAGGAGCAGGGCTCACTGGCAGAATTCTTGCTTGCCTGAGTTGGATCCCTGGTACCAAAACATATGCATTGAGTTGTATAGTTCTGGAACTTTCCAGTGTTGACTTCCAGTAACCAAAAACCACAGAAATAATGAGAGACTATGGTAAAGTGAGGGCTTGCTTTTTTGTTTCTTGTTTCCTTGGCCAGAGTCCAAGTTTCTCTATGCATCCAGATCAAATGTCATTCAACCAACCATTGGCCTTATTTCTGCATCTCCCATGTACAAGTATTCACTGGGCTCTGTCATCATACGGCCCTAAGTCTGAGCCAATATTTCCATTTTCAGAGTCCTCTCAATTCCCATACTATGTGTGTCAGATTCCCACTAAGAAACATTTGAAATAATAACTTCCAAGGATGCCAGGTTTCATGTGGTTCATGTTTCAGAGATGGCAGTTGGTTATCAGTTAGCTACTGATTTAGGGCATGTGACAGTGAGGCCCATATGACTCCACATGGTAGGGCAAAGCAGCCTCGGATCAGAGAGCCAGGAAGGAACTGGCATCCCAATATATCCTCCAAAGATATACCTCCAATGACCTAACTTCCTTCTATGAGGTCACAGCTCCTGAAGGTTCTGCTGTCTCCCAATAGTATCATAGAGTAGGAACCAGTCATTAGCATGGGGGAGGGGGGCCTTTGGGGACATTCCTGATGCAGAATATGATACTTTAAGTACTTTGGGTCAGAGACATTTCATCCTGTCTTCCACCATCTCCATATTGCCTTTGCTTTGGCACTGTAGGTATGTGAACTCTCTAGACAGACCAAAGTGAAGGGTTCAGCCTATGTGTACGAGGCACATCAGTCTCCTGAGGCTGGGAGCAGAAGGCCGCATCTGTGCACATCTTCTTGTACAGGCTCCAAGACTAGTGATAATAGCACAGTGGCCGCTTAGTGTATCATACAAACCAGAACATTTTTTAAAGTAGGGGGGGCGGGAAGGGAACCGCTAATGACTATACTGGGGTAAAGGTCATTTTGAGTGTAGAATTGTATTAATGTTGAAGGCCCTCCATGAAACCGTGTTCCGATGTTCTGACTGAGCAGTCTCTTGCTAAGGAACTGCTCCGTGATTAGAAAGGTGACACATTCAGCGCCATGTTTTTGGCATCCTGTCAAGACACAATCTATAACTCCTTCCAGCAGATAATATTGCTTAACCGTGGCCAAAGAAAAGCTGGACTGCGTTTAAACCCCCAGAAGTTTCCCAGCGAGCAAAGCAGTCTGAAACATTGGAAATGTTTCTTTCCCCAAAATAAATTGGACTAATCCCTTCATTTATTTTAGATTCTCTTCAGATAACCCCACAGATGGATTGCTGAAGTCACCATGCCAACAAATCTCTTTGGCTCAAAAAAATTAAAGAACCCTACCGTATTTATGTGTCCTTCTCTTCTAATGAATATCTAGATTTCTTTGTTGGGTGTGGTGATGCATGCCTGTGGTCCCCAACACTGGAGAGATAGAATGGTTTAAGGCTAAGCCTGGGGTACATGGGGACCACAGTAACCATCCTGGAAAGAAAAAAGAAGAAGAAGGAGAAGAAGAAGAAGAACAACAACAACAACAACAACAACTGGGGCTCATGAGATGAGTCAGTGGGTGAAGGCACTTGCAGCCGAGCCTGAGGCCCTGAGTTCCGTCCCCAGGACCCACGCTGTGAGGACACTGACTCTCACAAGTTCTTTGGGTTCTATAAATGCACCGTGGTGCCCATGTACACAGATGCTAAATGAATGAATGGAAGGATGTAATAATTTTTATCTTAATTTCTTTTTCCTATTTATTAATCACATTCCACCCTGTATTTTTTCAACTGAACTACCAGAAACAATTCTTTAGTCAGTCACTCCTCTGTCTTTTATCACCTCATTCTAGAAGCCCAAAATGTAGTACTGTAAATGCTGATTATTCCCATTCACGTGTGTTCGTGTCTTCTATCTTTATCCAAGTTGACTACCCAAAATATCCAAAAGGCATTCAAGAACGATATTAATAAATCCTGAAGATGTTTGTCCTAATTGCAGGCATCCCACCAGGTCTCATGACAGCAACTCAGTAACACATAGTCCAGGTAAACCCTGGATACCATCCCTTCCTGAAGCTCCTTGTGACCCCAGGCTGCTCAGCTGGCTTTGTAAATCCTACTGTTCTCTCAGATCTTTTAATTTAGAGTTCTGTAGAGGAAATTAAAAGAAAATCTAGCCATGGATTCCCAAACTGGCCACTTCACTCTGAGTTATGAAACTAACATTTTTACATTAGTAAGAAAGAGAATACACACACCCAGAGGAAGCCATGTGTCCAGGCAACCCCACTCTTGCCAACTTCCGGAGCCCCTCAAGGGAGCTCTGCAGACTTGCCTCTGGGAATGGAGAACCGTAGTAGAGCGGATCAGCTGCCACCACCTTCCCTGTGAGCTTGGCATCCGGCTTTTATATTTCAAAAGCGTCTGTCCCTAGGTGCTTACAGTTTAAGTTTTACAAAGCAGCCAGAATGTTCCCAGCTGTACCATTGCCCACCGAGATCAGTGCCTGGTACTCGGAGGAACTGTCAGATCGGAGGCCAGGCATGAAGGGAACCCTAGGGAGGAATTTGTGTAATGTAGGCTCAGTAATCTCTGGGGATACTCTCTGCTAAGGGCTTACTCGTGTGCAAGGCCATCCTCTGGTGGTCGCTATGTGTATGTGCATGGGGAAAGAGCAAATGCCGGCCATAAGACAGTCTGTAAAATTCGTTCACACAATTAAGGGATGCCCAGAAAATGAGGAATGTGTCCATAGCTGGTAAGCTTTTTTCCAAAGGAAAAGTCACTCACAATGAATGACGTCATCCTGACGCTCCCCTTGAGCCATCAGATCTTCTGCCCGGTCTCCACTCTAATCAACTCTGAAGATCTGTATGTCTTATTTTGCTATCGGTTACTGATCCTGTCCACATATATCTGCTGTTCGCGTGTTTTCTTGCTATTATGATCAGGTTCTTTGATCTTTCTCCTATACTGACCTATACTGTCCAATTATGTTTAAAGTCAATACAATCAAATTCAAAAATTGTGAAGAAACACCTGCCAGCTGTCAGGGAATTTGACCCCTTACCAGGATCACTACCAAACTCCCTTCCCCAAGTGTTCCCAAGCCACAGCCTTCCAGCACGTTGAAGATTCTGCAGTCTGGAGCCAAGGATCTTTGGTGCCATGGTGCCTGAATCCACCATCTGGTGCCTGGGTCCCCATCCTCCCTCCTAATCCTTTTCTTAAATGGTTTTGTAAGCAGCCATCACCATCAGGCCTTCACCTTCTCAAGTCCCAGGGTGTTCCACTATCACAAAACCAAAAGTACCCTCCCAATAGCCCTTGCTTCTGTTTGTCCTGGCAGGCGACCTGACCATTTGTAACGACAAGTTCCCAACTTGTGTTCTTAGGACTTGGATTGCTAGCCTCTGCCTCCCTATCCTGTGTTCTTGCTTCCTGAGTGGGATGCTGCCTGCTACCCAACAGCCACAGAAGCCAGAGCCAACCTTTCCCCTTCCCATCCATCTCCTCAATCCTGGCAGTAGTGGCCAGCAGGCCCCTCTGGCTTCCCGGAGATTCCAGTTTGTCCCTGTTCCTAGTCCAGTAGTTGTATCCTTCAACTCTGGACACTCTTGCCACCAAGGGGCTTTACATAAACCCTAGTGACTGCTACACACCAGCCGTACTGGTTGCTTCTTGGATGATGTATTGGTTCCCACAGCCTGCCTCACTCTACTGACTTACGCCGTATAAGAAGTTCAGACCCCTAGCTGGGCATGGTGATGCATGTCCGTAACCAGAAGACAAGACGATCACAATTGAAGGCCAGCTTGGGGCTCCATAGCATGACCCTATCTCAAAACAGTAACAATAGTAACAAAAAAAAAAGTCATGTCTTACCACGCTCTGACCTAGGGGTCCATTCTTTCCTGTGCTGGAAACGTCTTTTGCCATGCAGTACAAATCCAAAGAGTGTAGCAATATACAGACCTCAGTATTGGCTTCTCCCAGCCTCTCCATTCCAGTAAGGTATGGACAACCCAGTACTATAAAGCATGCCTGTCGTGTGAGACCTAAAACAAGAAGCTGGCCATGTGGCACAATGACAGTCCACATAAAGAACCAGGCATGACAATGCACACCTGGCATCCCAGTGTTCAGTGGGGAGAAATAGAATGATCCCTGGTATTTGCTAGCAAGTCAATCTAGCCAAATTGGTAAGCATGAGGTTGTGGCAAAATAAGGTCAAGAGAGATAGAGGCACAGATGTTGTCTACCCTCTCACTTTCACACGCACACACAACAAGCCGGCTGGTGTAGGCAAAACCGGTGCTGGGTGCTCATGACACTGAGATCCTCACTCAGTATGTATTCCCTATTTTCATCTTCAATAAACACATTTCCCATGGATGAAAATCCTCCCACTGTGAATGTGTTGGGGCCCCATGATCTGAATTGTAAGGCCATAGAGGAATCGCAGTCTTTTTTTTTATGTATATAATATTCTGTCTGTGTGTATCCCTGAAGGCCAGAAGAGGGCACCAGACCTCATTACAGATGGTTGTGAGCCACCATGTGGTTGCTGGGAATTGAACTCAGGACCTTTGGAAGAGCAGTCAATGCTCTTAACCGCTGAGCCATCTCTCCAGCCCCCAGAATCGCAGTCTTGTGAATAATTATATACCAAGTCGTAATGAGTTGCTTGCCCTGGGCTATCTAGGTTTCCCTTTTCTCTTGAGCAGAAATCTGCCCCACTAATCTGACTGGCATAGATCTGTGCTGTGATTGCCCTCACACTAAAACCCATTTCCTAACTAGTTTCTGTAATGGACTGTGTAATTCAATGTTTTTCATTTTCCAATGTGGAAAGAGGAAAACCAAGTGTTAGGAACTACACAATGGTTTACATTCATTCCTTGACATTAGCAGTGCAAGGTTATATAGTGGCTTTTATACTGAAGAACCAAAACTACCTCAAGCGAAGAGCTGAAGGGTTTTAACAGCCATCCCAGATGCTGTCTCCATGACAGCCAGACTGCATGGCTTTTGTTACCATGACCAGAGTCTTGAGGTTCCACATACAGAGCTATCAGCCTGGATCCTAGTCCCGCCCATCTCCCAACCCCACTTCATCCACTTCTCTCTAATACTGGAGAAATTGGTTGGAATGCCGGGGACACTGCTTCTTCATTTCCTAATGGAGAAGAAGTCGGTGAAGGAAGTTGGTGGAGACAGTAGCTTAGGGATAATTCCCATCTCCCTGCGAACACAGAACCGGGTAGCAGGAGAGTGGGTTGACTTTAACATGCTGAGTGGTGAGTGAGCAGCTCCACATATGTGCATCACAGTCTAACCATGGGAGCCCTTGGTTACAGAAACAGGACTGACTTACCAAGCGGAATCTCTGCCAGGGTAAATGAATGAGAAACAGTACTGCGCGACCTTGAAAAGCTAATGGCTCTTTACTTCACTGTACCTTGGTATGAGATACTCTAATGCCTGGTAAAAGAATAAACTCCTAATTAAAATGACAAAATTGCATTTGAACTCTGGAGACCATGGGAACTTCCTGATTGCCTCTTCTAATGTGTTCTAAGATGAAGATTCACAACTATTAATGATTCGTAGGAGGAGGAATGTCCATTTCGTTTTGTATTAACAATAAAACACTTCCAAAAATACACATAATGGAAACAATTACCTCTCGCCTTGGCTAAGAGGCACTTAACCTTTGATCTCTAGCTAAATTACATTACCCAGAGGCATGCACACAGCCAGGAACTTGTTTCCTTGGGTGTTGTTTTGATAATACATTAAAATAATTAGTAAATTTTTCCAAGTTCTCCTAAGGACAGCTTCTTACAGATCAAGGCAAAATGGGGGTGGGGGTGAGAATTAACTTTGGCAAAGACTAGAAAATACAAACCACCATTAGCTTGGTTTCCGTTTGCTGTTCATCCTTCCTCACAGGAGATGTGATAGGAACTAATTCTTCAGTGACTTTTTAAAATGTTGCATGGGGAAATTGTGAATGACTCCTTTTCCTAGAAAACTCGTGTTCACCTTTACATTTCTGCAATCATAAATGCGAACGCAAACCCCTAAACCCAAAAGCTTGCGTGCCAGAAGTCATAATCACGTTCATTCAGCCAAGATGAGTAACTTAGTTTCGTCTCATTCACGTTTTCTCCCACTAACCCATCAAATGGTGAGCCCACCAAACCGCTCAGCAGATGAAGGTGCCCGCCACTGAGCCTGGTGGCCTGGCTCCACTTCTGGGAGCCATTTGTTTAAAGGAGAGAACTGACTTCTACAAGTTGTCCTCTGACCTCTACATGCATACACACACATACATGTACACATACACACATATACATAGAGAGATGGCTCAGTGACTAAGAGCACCAGCTACGCCTGCAGAGGACTCAGGATCGGTTCCCAGCTCATACATGACAACTCACAATCACCTGTAACTCCAGTTCCAGAGCATCCAATACCCTCTTCTGGCCTTCAAGGGCATCAGGCACATATATGATTCATGGCCATACATGCAGGCTCCCACAGGCGTAAAATAAAAATTAATAAATCCCTTCAGGAGCTACTTAGTAAAGGGCTTATTGAGCTGGTTTCAAAGCACAGAGCCCAAGTAATTTCCACCAGAAAAGCAAAGGGCAGAGCTGCCCCAGCTGCTGGTGAAGATGCATAAACAGGTTCAATCGGCTGTACATTTGGGAAAATAAAACTTTATTAAATCAAAAAAATGGACAAGTCTTTAGCTCATCATGTGAAGAGGTCATCTGGATCTGGATCAGAGGGCCTCTCTATGGGGGTAGCTTAGCCCGGCTTGTGCCCCTATGACAGAAAACCACACACTGACCTTCTCTGTCCTGCCAGAGGTCAACGTGCATGGCTCCTTTGGGGGCTGCTTCACTCAGGCCCTCGGCCAGACCATTTCCACTAGTCCTTCCAGAGTTTAAAGAACTGGAATTTCACTCTCTGCCCCCAAAAACTGGGATGGGAGGAGACACTTGTGAGGATCTCCCAAACCATGCCCCAGGATGTCACGATATGTTCCAGACACAAAACCTAAAAACAGCAACAACAAATCTCGCGGTCACCCCATGCTGTAAACCTCTTAGGAAGTCACAGGCCTGACTAGATGTTCTACTAACTAACTGTTTTTAATTCTTCCAGAATTTTCCAAGTTACTTTAACTATAAAATTAACTTCCTCCCTTCCTTTCTTTTTTTCTATATCTCCACCCAAGACATTCTTTTCTGTTTCCCAGAACATGACTTCCAAGGGAAAAAAAGGCGGGGTACATATTTGAGCATCCTTCATACCACAGTGGCCTGGTGTTTGCATGGGCCTGAGAAAGTAGCCCTCTCTGTCCATCACCCATGTTTTGGTTTGCTGAGGACGGTAGCAATTCTCAGCATATATCAGCTTTCCATTGAAACGGTGGTCACCTTTCTTCTTAATCATGCCATTTAAAGGAGGTAAAAGATCCCTCCAAAGGACACTCGATACATGTTGTCTGATATCACAAGGACAAAGATGATTGAGAGTACCACCAACGCGAGGGCAAGTCAACCCCGGTGCTGGGAAATCTAAAATTACATTTCCCAGCTCCATCAACAGTCCACCGTGGAGAAGGTCAAATTCATCAGCTAGGTTTTTAACTTTGTTGCTCTGATGGATGAAAAGGTTTGTTGTTCAAGGATATCACTTATAGCCTGAGGTTTGGGACTAATTTGGTTTGAATGTGAGCAGAGAGATAAATACATTTAAATTCTTCCTAGGACTCCAGAACAGACTGTAGCTTGTACAGTAATGGCCAACACAAAGGATCTGCTTCAGAGATGTTGTTTCTTAATTTAGTGAAGAGTTCCAAGGCTGTAGCCTATGAAAATATCATTCGTAGCAGAGATTGAGCACAGTGCATGGGAGAAGGGAGGAAGCCGAGAGAAGGTGGAAGCTAGCTAACAAACCCAGGTCCTAAATGTGGTATGGTCTGTTTGTTATTAGCGTGTCCCAGCAGTGAGCAGGGATTCTCAGCAGGAAAGGACCTTGGAAGGCTCAAGGCACCAGGGCAAGGTTTCAGGAAAGAGTCAGCCTCCTGCCACTCTTCCTTGAAGTCTCTGCAAGCATGTGAAGAATCTGTGGGGGAGGGAACACAACCGATGCCAGATGCCTCCCACTCTGCCCTTTTGCCCATTCTGTAGCCATTTGGCATCTTCCTGAAGACAATCCTTTCTTATTTTTATTTTGTTTTGTCTTTTTTTCATATCTAAAATGTAAGACTTTTATTTGATGAAAGAAATGCAAATATGGGGCTGGAGAGATGGCTCAGAGGTTAAGAGCACTGACTGTTCTTCCTGAGGTCCTGAGTTCAATTCCCAGCAACCACATGGTGGCTCACAGCCATCTATAATAAGATCTGGTGCCCTCTTATGGCCTGCAAGCATACATAGAAGGAATGTTGTATATATAATAAATAAATTTAAAAAAGAAAGTTTAAAAAAAAAGAAATGCAAATATGATCAGCAATAACATGCAGAACTTTCCTCTGAGACACTTTCACAGCTCCCCATGAACTAGGGAATGCTCTTCTCTGCTCTTTTTATAGCTTTTCAGCCTTATATCCATCCTTTCCTTTTCCTTAGATGTTGAGGCACATCTGTTCTCAGGCCACCCTCTCTCCGCTTCCCTTCATGATGTTGGATTTCTACTTTGCATCTCAAAACTATGTCTGATTTTAGGTCTTGGAGCTTCTTCTGTATGAACCAAGGAATTTACATTAGGTAACTACTAACCAGTCATTTTTGAAGGGAAATAATTCTGTCTAACAATATGACTACATTTTAAAGGCCTTGTGGGATGAGATCATCATTGTATTCTCACAAATCTCTTTGACTATTCTGTTGGCCATTGGTTTTCTTTAGTCTTATAATATACAGATATACTTCTCTTTCTAAGATGATCATGTATTTTGCTTATATTTTGGGCATTGACTTCTCAGTTTTTTCCTTTATTAATTTCACCACTCATTGTTAATTCCTAGCTACAGTGTAAATACTTTGTGTTTTTAAAAGTATGTTTTCATTGTGGTAATTTTATGCCATTTTCTAACAAGGATTGACATGCTCAAAGCCTAGGAACTATTCTAGGGACCAGATGTGTGTCTCAGTTGGTAGAGCATGTGCCTAGCATATACAAAGCCCTGGGTCCCATCCCTACAGGTGGGATGTCACAGGCCTGTGACCTCAGCACTCCACAGTGGAAGATCAGAAGTTCAAAGTTGCTTTCAGCACATAGCAACTTCAAGCCCAGCCTGGACTATCTGAGACCCTGTTGAAAAAAAAAAAGTTAAACTAAATAAAAATAAGATAAAAGCCAGGAATAGTGGCACACACCTTTAATCCCAACACTCAGGAGGCTGAGACAGGCAGATCTCTATAAGTTTGAGGCCAACCTGTTCCTGGCCAGTTAATATTACCCAGTGAGACCCTGTCTGAAAAAAAGAATTAATCAGTAATAATAGTACTGGTATAAGATAAAAACCCAATTCCTCATTTTAAAAAGTAAATATTCTTCTTTGTTCTTGATCATTTTAATCTATTGTCATCTCTGATACTATCAGCATTGTGTTGAGTCTTAAGCAATCAATGAAGAATTGTGTCAAAGTAAGTTAGTTTTGCAGCTATGTTCCTTATGTATGCTTGTGTTATTGGCATTGCTACTCCTTTTCTTTCATCCTAGGCTGTGTGCATGTATGTGTGTGTGCACGTGTATGTGTTATAGAGAGGAGTTTTATGGAACTTATATCAAACCCCCAGCTTTATGCTTGCAAGGCAAGATACTCTAGCAACTGCACTACAGCCCCCGTCATATCATTATCTTCATAAACCTCCTGGCCCTTAACTGATTTAGAGAAAACTCTTAAATAATCAAGAGAAAAAAATGTTGCTAGCCAGGCATCCACAATCTGAAGCACACCATAGTGAACTGAGCATGAGTTTGAAGGTGGGGCCTATGCTGGTTTTTCATCGTGGTAGCTGATGTGTTGTCGTCGCATAGACGTCCAGTAAACCAAAATCATGATGGCACCGAGGCTACGCTCCTTCCAGAGGCTCTCAGGAGAATCCCTCTCACGGCCTTTCCCACCTTCTAAAGGCTGTTGAGTTCCTAGACTCATGACCTCTTTCCGTCTTCCGAGCCAGCCACAGCCAGATGAGTCTTGCTGCGCGCACTCCTTTGATGCCAGCTCTCCGGCTTCACTCCTTTCCCATCTCAGGATCTCTGACTGAAATTAGGTCCACCCTATAATCCAGGATCCTCTCCCATCTCAAGATCTTTAATTGCTTCGGCAATGTCCCTTTCGCTACATAAGATGGCATTTACAGTTCTGGGGATAAGACTTTAACATCTTTGGAGCCTTTACTCTGATTTCCATGGAACTTCTGGCACATGTCCTCTGTGAGGATCCCAGCTCGAGCACAGGGGAGAAGGTAAGCCAAATTAGATCTGACTGTTGATTTTCTTTGATCTTGCCCTTCTGTCTGTTCTTTCTAAGATAATTAGTCTCTGGTTCCTTGGTGAGGGCCTATAAGGGACAAGAAAAATTGCAGGGAAGAAACACTTTCATTTAAAAACCCTCAGGGCTATCCAGCATTGACATAAGGAGATACTGCGTTTGCTCCATAATCTACTAAAATGAATAGAAAGATGGAATACTATTACCATCATTAACAATTAACATAATCTTAAATAATACTACCATGGCCTGGAGAGACGACTCAGTGGATAAGTACTCCTGCTATGCAATCTAGAGGACCTGAGTTTGAATTTGCACTGCCCACATAAAAGCCAAGCCCGACCATGTGTGCCTGTAACCCCAGTGTTAGAGGAGCAGAGGTCAGCATATTCTAAGAACTCTATGGCCAAACAAACAGTGAGCTTCGTGTTGAGTGAGAGATTCCTTCTCTAAATATAAGATGGAGTGCAATTGAGGAAGACACCCAATGCCTCCTGGGATCTGCCACTTACACACCGGGACACATGCAAGACACTCAGGGCCCTCCTTACACACCACACATGCAATCACAAACACCAAAACAGTAAAGATATAGTAACACGGACAATGTGCTTTGCTATAGTTTTAAAAACAATTGTATAAGCAGTCTTTCTCTACACTTCCTTGGTCACTGTTAGGACATCCTGGTGCATACATTACCAATATGACGAGGCTTCCAAGAAGCACCCTCACACAGCTTCCCCATGTTAGACTTGCTGTTCCATGTCATCAGACAGCAGCAGGGACCTTGAAGCAATTAATTTTACATTATACAAAAAGCTTTTACTTGCTTGCTTTGTGCTCATCTAACATGAGACTGAAGAAGAAAGAAACACACTTTGCTGTGTTCCCAACTCCTTTTAGTTTCCTGATGCATCCTGCTTTAATTCAATGTTTCTGCATGTGTTAAATCTACAAAGAGACCTTGTTAAGATAATAACTAAATTAAAGATCAAGGAAGACAGTTAATATTTACAAATTACTTAGGCTTCTGAGCAATGTTGTCTTTTGTTTCAAATGCTCAGGGGGAAAATCAATGCTTTAGGAATAATGCCAGACCTCATACTATGGCTACCAGAATACTCACTGTGAGAATACTGTGTGATTGAAGTGTCCTTGTCTGATAAATCCTTTGGGAATTTCCATTGCGTTCAGGTTCTTGCGTGATTTTATCTAGTGGCAAATTCTGTTGTCTTTCTTCCTTTGGAGGTTGGCTAAGACACTGACAGCGAATAGAAACCTTTCATATAGATACAGCCCAGGTAAGATTCTCTTACATCGGAATCGCAGCTACTTTTCTCCTAAAAAGAAACCCTGTCCCTCTAGGCTCTGCCTAGTCTTTCTTGGGGAAGGATGTCCCCAAACTCCAGGGCTTTTCCTTCTTCCGCTGCTCATAGTATAAACCAGGCACAGTGAAGCCACTGTACTAGATCATTCCATGGGTAGAAAGA
This sequence comes from Ondatra zibethicus, assembly GCA_004026605.1. Classification (NCBI taxonomy): domain Eukaryota; kingdom Metazoa; phylum Chordata; class Mammalia; order Rodentia; family Cricetidae; genus Ondatra; species Ondatra zibethicus. The sequence continues at coordinate 13,015 of PVIU01000738.1, forward strand.
AAGGTTTATTGGGGGGTCAAAATGCCAAGGCTGTCTCTCCGGGGCCAAAGAGAAGAGCAGGCTGGCGGAAGAGCAAGGGATTTTTATATAAGTCAGCAGGGTGGGGTCCTGGAGCTGATAGGGGTCGTTAGGATTGACTGTTACCCCTGGGTGGGAGAAATTGCTTACTTCATTGGAGGTGAAAATTCATAAATCTTGGGGACTCAAATGAATGGCTCATGCCCGTTAATTCCAGCACTCAGGAGGCTGAGGCAGGAGGATTGCCATGAATTTGAGGACAGTCTGGGCTATACTATGAGACCCTGTCTCAAAAAAAAAAAAACAAAAATCTGGAAAGTAAGCTAATGTTTAACAAAAAACACATACCAGGTAAGAGCACACTCACTCCCAACTGCTAATTTTATTTCCTCTAACTTTTTTTTTAAAAGAATTTTATGTTTGCTAGTGCACATGTACCAAACATGAAAGTGGGGAAGTCAGACAGCAACTTTTCAGGAGTCGGTTCTCTATAGAACCATTAGTTCTGGAATAGAACCCAGATCCTTAGACTTGTAAGGCACACACTACACATCCTCACACACACACACCATCACACGCACACATCCTCACACACACGTACTCACACCCTTACACCACACACACATGCTCATACCCTTATTCACATACACACACATACATACACCCTCACACACACACTCACACTCTCTCACACGTGCGCGCACACACAGACACTCACCTGCTGAGCCACCTCACCACCCGGTCTTTACTCTCCTTTTTCAACCTTATAGCCAATTTATTTCCAGCCCACTTAAGACCCTACTGTTTCACCCTTGGTTTTGTAGAGTCTCTGAAACTAAAATCTATCATTTATTATCCCAAATACAGAAAAGAAAAAAATAGTTTCTTTTCTGACAGATTAGGAGAGTATCTTAAGCTTAATCTTCTTTTACTCCATAAAACCTCAGGCTGGATTTCAGTTATTTCTTTTTATAGGTTGGTACCAGGACAGTTTTGCTTATATAGTGCAAATATTTTTAGTTTGGGTTGTTTATTATAAGGAAAATTCAGTTGACCTGGTGTTTTATATATAGTTGACCTTCCTGCACCTGACTTCATCTCTCAGCTGCTTCACCTAATTCCTCAGTTAAAGCACTCAGAAATGGAGCGCTCAATATCCTCCTTCCCTTGAAGGCTTAGATTCTAGTCTTTAACCATATAGAGTTCACAGGAATGACTGTGTAGCTCATCAGAAGAGTGTGTGCTTACCATTCCCAAAGCCCTGGCTTCAATCCCTGAACACAGGAGAGACAGACAGACAGACAGACAGACAGACAGACAGACAGACAGACAGACAGACAGAGAGAACAGCCAATGGCAACTTGAAAACATTATTGTCAGAGGTGCATTTTGGGGGGAGAAATGGTCCAGTGGCAGGGTTTTGCTTAGCATACACAAGACTCTGAGTTGGATTCCCAAAACCAAGCCCCGCCCCATTTTAAAGATGTAATTGATTGACTCTATTAAATCAACAAAACATCAAAGCTTAGACTAGCCAACCTTAAATGTGTTTAGAACACTCACATTATCCTGTAGCTTGACAGAATCACCTAACACAAAGTCTACATTTTCAAAGTACAGAGTATCTCCTATAATTTATTGAAAAGCTCAAAGTTCTATAAGGGGTTTCTACTACCTGTGAATTCCTTCCATGCCATTATAAGGAACGCCGGACACCACTGAGCCACAGGCCTTTCTCATGGACCACGTGTGCTGTCATGCTTGCTGCAGTACTCTGCCCTGATAATTTGTGTTCGGCCATTCCTGGCGCTTCCACATGCCGGATGAACACTAGCCAGAGCGATACTCTTCCAAATGCAAGGCTGATCTCAGTTCCCTCAAGGGAAAGAACGATAATGTTGTTGCACAAGCTGTTTTATGCCTTTAGAGACCTCACTGTTGGAAAAGCCACCAAGTTCAGAATCAAGGACTATAGTACAAATTATAATTGGTCTTAATAATAAAAACCCCAGTCAGATTTCAGGGCAAATGTAGCCAGAGACTTTTCTCTGTCTCATGGGCCCACTGGACCAGTTTCTCTCTGATCCACCAGTTCCTGCAACTGCTTATAGAATAATCAATCACTCAGAGGCTAATATTAATATAATTACTCAGCCAATAGCTTAGCCTATTACTGGCTAGCTCTCACTTGTAAATTAACCCATTTCTAATAGTCTGTATATCACCATGTGGCCATGGCATTACCTTAGATATTCTGGCATCCTATTCTATGGGCAGCTCGCTGGCATCTCTCTCAACCCTTCCTTATTTCTATCTCACTCTCTCTCTGCTTGGATTTCCCGCCTAGCTATATTCTATCTTGCCATAGGCCAAAGCAGGTTCTTTACTAACCAATGGGAGGAATACATATTCACAGCCTACAGAAGGACATCCCACATCAGGTAAATGCTGAAAGACTAGAGAAGCAGAACAGCTGGTTACTAGTTCTTACCTCTGCCAAATCCTCAGACGGAATGGGCGATCCTGTCTGTACAAGTCCTCAGATGGAATGCTATCTCGACTAAATGCTGTCTCTATGTAACCTCAGATTGAATACACTGAGCTCCTATGTCCTCCCTCCTTCTATTCCTCTCTCAGCCCAGCCATATCCCTTCCTGTCTCCACCTCTGTAGTGCTGGGATTAAAGGTGTGAGCCACCCTTGCTTGGCTCTGTTTCTCTTTTAGACTGATTCAGTCTTGTGTAGCACAGGGTGACCTTGAACTCACAGAGATCCGTCTGCCTCTGTCTCCCAAGTGCTGGGATTAAAGGTGTGCGCCACCACTGCCTGGCTGGCCTCTATGACTAACTAGCTCAGCACTCTGATCTTCAGGCAAAAAGGGCTGGCGTGATGGATGAGTGGTTAGGAATATTTTTTGTTCTTGTAGAGGACCTAGGTTTGGTTCCCAGAACCCACATGGTGGCTTCAGTACCAGGGGATCTGATGGCATCTTCTGAACTCTGTGGGCACCAGGCATCACATAATTGTACATACATACATTCAGGCAAAATACTCATACATGTACAATAAAATAAATAAATCTAAAAAAGAGAATGGAAATCAACAAAACTGTGAAAAGGGGGAAATCCATTGGATAGGAAATAAGGACCCAACATTTGCCATAAAGATGTAGTAGCTTTGTTGAGCAAGAGTACCACCATGGACTAGGTAACTAGCTTTGTTGAGCAAGAGTACCGCCATGGACTAGGTAACTAGCTTTGTTGAGCAAGAGTACCGCCATGGACTAGGTAACTAGCTTTGTTGAGCAAGAGTACCGCCATGGACTAGGTAACTAGCTTTGTTGAGCAAGAGTACCACCATGGACTAGGTAACTAGCTTTGTTGGGCAAGAATACCGCCATGGACTGGGGGTATAACTCAGTGATAGAGTATTGCCTCAGATGCTGGAAGCCCTGGGTTTGATCCCCAGTGCCACAAAAATTAAAATTAAGAGAAAAGACAAAGAAAGAACAAAGCTGTCACAATTGAAGCTTAAGTCATCAGCAATCCTTCCCAATAGGTCCCAATAAACATGTATGTGTCACACTCATCTGTTTATCCTGAGAATGTCTTATTGCTGTGAAGTAATAGACCGGAGTCAACTCCCAAGATCTACATGGCATCTTACAGCTCAAGTGCCAAAGGATCTGGTGCTCTCTTCTGACCATGATAGGCACCAAGCACCCGCATAGTGCACAAATATACACACCAGCAAAACACCCATACACCTAAAATAAAAGGCAGAAAGAAGAGGAGGAAGAAGATAATGAAGTACAGCATCTGACTTTTCAAGCACCACAGAGTAAGAGACAGGTGCTTAGTGCAGTCTCTAAGGTTCTCATTACTCCCTGGTACTGCAGGGTTCTCATTAGCTTTGAAGAAAGAAAACTGTTTCAATCAGCAAGCAAACTCTCATGTGAGTCTGCTCTAGCCACTGGGGAGTCATGTTTCCTCCCACTTAGAAAAGTCTCCCGGGGTTCTGGAAAGGTGACTCTGTGGTTAAGGGCACTGGCTGCTCTTGCAGAGAACCCAGGTTCAGCTCCCAGCACCCACAACCATAAATACATTTCCAGGGGATCCAATGCCTCCTGACCTCAAGGGCACCAGGCACGCAGGCAAAACCATCACACAAATAAAAATAAGTAATTTTGTTGGCTATTTTTCTAAGATAGGGTTTCTCTGTGTAACATCCCTGGCTGTCCTGGAATTGGCTCTGTAAACCAGACTGGCTTCGTACTCATAGAGATCCTGCCTCTGCCTCCTGAGTGCTAAGATTAAAGGCATGTGCCACTACCTGGTCAACAATTATTATTATTATTATTATTAGTCTTTCAAAAAAGCAGAATCTTTATAACCTATCTTTTCTTAGTCTTTCAAAAAATGTATTCCCTTCCTGGGCCTTTATTGCTACTCTAAACATGCACTGGCAATGGGGAGGATCTGCCTCCTACAATAAGTAAAATAGGAATCACTTCTTGGTTTCAACAAAGAGGCTACAGAATCCCAGATCTTAGAGAATTATTCTTGTTGCTCCACTGGGAACCAACTAGCTGAGGATGAAGAAAAGAGCATCTTAAAATAGATTCTAAAAGTGGGATGACTTCATTAATGCTATATTTGCTTCCGTTTCCTTACTTCATATGTCCCTCCATCCTGCATGAGTGTTGAAAAAGCAAAATCAAGCCAGGCATGGTGGCAGACATCTTTAATCCCAGCACTCAGGAGGCAGAGATGGGGGGAATCTCTGTGAGTTCAAGGCCAGCCTGGTTTCAGAGTGAGTTCCAGGTCAGCCAGAGCTGCTGTCTTAGTTAGAATTTCTATTGCTGTGAAAAGACACCATGACCACAGCAACTCTTATAAAAAGGAAACCATTTAATTGGGGCTCGCTTACAGTTTCAGAGGTTTAGTCCATTATCATCATGGTGGGGAGCATGGCGGCATGCAGGCAGACATGGTACAGGAGCTGAGAGTCCTACATCTTGTAGGCAACAGGAAATAAGTGGTCTGAGGAACTGAGTGTGTCTTGGGCATATATGAGAACTCAAAGTCCACCCCCACAGTGACATATTTCCTCCAACAAAGCCACACCTTCTAATAGTGCCACTTCCTATGACCTTATGGGGTCAATTACATTCAAACTAGCACAGCTTCATAGTGAGACCCTGTCTCAAAAGACAAATTAATTAATTAATTAATTAATTAATTAATTAATTAATTAATTAAAAACCTGTGTTCTCAGGCTACAGGTGTGGCTTAATGGGAAAAATGCTTGCCTAGAAAAAGTAAAGAAATAAATCTGTTTTCTCCCTTCCTGAAAATAAGTGGCTGTGTCTCCAACTGAAATAATCAGTTGCTGTGATGCGATCTCTTCAGCCAGACACAGCCAAGCAGAGGAGGGCGTGGCCTGTCATTTTACAGATTCCTTCCTTTCTTTAGCAAGCACTTTTTTGTACTGAGTTAGCATTCTATTACTGTAGCAGATAGGAAATGAGTCGTCTTAATAAAAGGAAAAGTTGATTTGGGCTCCGAGCTTTGAAGGTCCTTTAGGCCTACAGTGAGGCAACACTGGGAGAAATTGCTCGCCTTGTGGGTGGGCGAGAGGGAGAGACCCCAGTTTCACCTTTGACGGCATGCACAGTCTTAGTCAAGGTCACTGTTGTTGTGAGGAAACACCACGACCAAAAGCAACTTGGGGAGGAAAGGGTTTATTTCACCCACACTTCCATATAACAGTTCGTCATCAAAAGCAGTGAGGGTTGGCCAGGCAGTGGTGGCGCACTCCTTTAATCCCAGTACTTGGGAGGCTGAGTTCAAAACCAGCCTCGTCTACAGAGTGGGTTCCAGTACAGCCAGGGCTACCACACAGAGAAACCCTGTCTTGGGGGGCGGGGGTTTGGGAGCAGAGGCAGTGAGGGCAGGGACTCAAGCAGGGCAGGAACCTGGAGGCAGGAGCTGTTGCAGAGGCCATGTAGGGGAGCTGTTCACTGGCTTGCTGCTCTTCTGTAGAATCCAGGACCACCAGCTCAAGGATGATACAACCCACAATGCCCTGGGTCCTCCCCCATCAATAACTAATTAAGAAAATGCCCTACAGTCAGATCTCATGGAGGCATTTTCTCAGCTGAGGTGCCTCCTTTCGGATAACTCTAGCTTGTATCGAGTTGACATAAGACTATCTAGCACACGCACCCCTCCCCAAAGACCTAAGCCCTCCCACTGGGTCCTATTTCTGAAAGTTTTCACTATGTCCCAACAGTGCCCCAGGCTAGGACAAAGGCCTGGGACTTCATGGAGATAGTTACCCAAACCTAGCAGGCACCCACTGGCACCTAAGGGCACCGCAGCATCAGGGAGGCTGCTGTGTACTGTGCAAACGCATCGTGTTCGCCCTGTGATTAGCGAAGAAGCACTGGTCCCCGGGGAACCGTGAGTTGTGTGGGCAGAGAAAGGGAACTGTCTCTTCCTCCAGAGAGTTCCAGGGACAGGAGGGAAGATACAAAGTGAAGAACCTTAAAGGGCTTCGGAGTGGGGGGTAGAAATGGGAGCCTGCAGGGATGAAAGGTCCCCAAGACAGAACTAGACATAATCGCAGCTCAGGAAAGCCAACATCTGGCCAGCTGCTTCACAGATCTAGAAAGAAGAATGGGGCTGCTAAACAATGGTGACCTTGCTTACACAGGTGTCCTTATTAAACCGTGCTCACTGCTCCTAGTTATGGGAAAGCTAATATTCATTGGTTTATGGATAAAAGAAAGTACATTCTGCTTACACGGCAGTTGTCAAACATGAGTTTCGAGACACAGTTCGTTTATTGTTTAATTGGGGAGGGAGGGGGAACTGTGGTTGGTATGTAAAATGAATAAAACAATTTTTAAAAAGCATGTATAATCAGAATTGTGAATTACATTTGTAGATACTGAGATTTAAATTACTCAAACAAGCTACACAGATGTCTCAGCCTTTAGAGCAATTATTACTTTCTCAGAGGACCTGTGTTCAAGTCCCAGCATCTGAATGGTAGCTCACAATCTATAGCTCCATTTCCAAAGAAACCTCTTCTGACCAAGCACACATGTGGTGCACAGACATACCTGCAGACCAAAAACCCATATACAGAAAAGAAAAGAATCCTTGAATTTAGAAAAAATTAATTGCTTGGAAATTTCCCACCAAGATCCTACAACCCTGTGCTAAATTCTGTTTGTGAAGAAAACATAACCCTCTCCTCATCATTCCTGCAAATCCTCTGCCAAATGAACAAGAAAGCCTCCACGAAGGAGTTGCTCTGCAGGGCGGCGGATGTTGCTCTCACAGGAAGGCCAGGCTGACAGTTCTCATCAGTCGGGTTTACTGGAATATGCTGGAATTCTATGAAAGCCACAGTGTGCTCTGTGACCTGTAAAAAACTCATGTTCTGTGTACGTTACTGGATATTTCATTAGAAGGCCCAGTTCTCCTCTTGAAAAAGAGACATTCGATTCCCTGGAACTGGAGTTCAGGTGTTATGAGCTGCCATGTGGGTGCAAAGAACCAAACCTGGGCCCCGCTGCAAGAACCGCAAGTGCTCTTAACCATGGAGCCATCTCTCTAGACTCCCAGGTGACACCATCTTCAGTGAAGTCACTAGTGACTGTTGCCTGTGCTCTATAAGCAGCCCTAAGAGGGAAATGAATAAGTAAAAAGAGAGAAGAAACTATAAAGGGGGTGAGAAAGAGTGGGGAGGGATAAAAGAAGGGGGTATGAAAATGACCAAAATATGTTCTATACAAGTATGAAAATATCTTAATGGAATAGGTCTGATTTGAATAAGAATAGATGTAAGCTCGTATATTTGAGTATTTAGTCACCAAGGAGTGGCAAAAAGAGAGAGAGACAGAGAGAGACAGCGAGAGACAGAGACACGAGAGAGAGACAGAGAGAGAGACAGCGTGCGAGACAGACAGAGAGAGATAGTGAGAGATACACACACAGAGAGACAGAATCCATTATTGTATATAATTAGTATATATTTTTAATAAGAAAAGCATCTAGAACGTTTAGAACCCTGAACCATGTTGCCTTAAAACAGATTATACAATACTTTACTTAGAAGTTATCTGACACTTCTGTTACTCATCCTTGCTTAGAGGTACCACACAATAGCTAAGATGTGGTTCAGTGGTAGAACATTTGCTCATCAATCATGAATGGTGCCTATACTGTGTTAGCGTCCCACCTTAAAACTGTTATTAAATCAACATGTAACAAGCGAGCAGGGAGGACACAATGACAAATGCCCAGCACATGGGCAATAGAGGCAAGAGGATCAGGAGTTCAAAGTCATCCTTGGGCAGACCTGGAGGCCAAGCTGGGCTATCTAAGAGCCAGTCTCGAGGGGTTGGGGGGAGCCTAAGAGCAAGCATGGTTTTATCGAGGAGTAACAGGTCCCTGCAGCAGGTAGGCTGAGGTCCCCAAAATGGACTGCCCAAGCAGCTTTTATAAGTAGTTTTAATGCAAACCAACAATCCGCTCAGTGGCAGAGTGTGTTCCGGGGCCCATCCAGGTGCCAGACTACATTCAATAACATCGTCTAAGAAACAACACTAACTCCTAGAAATACCTGTCCAAACGACATCTGCGATCTCACTAGTGAGGGATCTCATGGAGACCATGCTCCATGAGTGCTGCAAGCAAAAGCCTAAATAGCTTCATGAATATCCGGCTATTGCAATTAGATATTTTCTGCTTTTATGTTATTATATATATTCCACAAAAAAAAATACTAACTGGCAAGATGTTTCAGTTAGTAGATGCTTGCCTCAAATTCAATCCCAGAACTCATAAATATCTGGGCACTTGTTATCCCCTAATAGCAAGATGGGCCACCAAGTCCCTGGAGCTTGCTGGACAACTAGCCTACCTGTGGAAGCTCAAGGCCAATGAAAGACCTTGTCACAGGGTAAGAAGTGCAGGAGAGCAAAACCGGACATTGTCCTCTGACCTTTGCACACAAACACCTGTGCGTCCACACACCTGTGCACACCCCTCTGCCTCATCCCAGAACCTGCCTTCTTGCTTGGGTCAGGTTGCTTGTTGTATTGTGGTTGATACACACTTTTGTGAATAGGGTTGTTACCTGTGGACAATACACAGCCGTTTTTCAGCGGATACTTTTTTACTGAACAGAGAGCTTCGCCATGCTGGCTGCGAATGCAGATCAGGACTTTCCACGCTGATGGGGAAGGAACAGCAAAGGGGCATCTGTCACCTGTCACATGCCAATTGCTGAAGTGATGTCAGGAAAATTTTTCCAGCCCAGACTTACATTCGAATTGATCCTGAAAAGAGCCATAGTGCGGTAACCACATTAAAAAACTAACAGATTCAAAGCTGACAGATTTTTTTTTTCTTCAAAGCTTCTGGAACATCTCAGAAGACATGACTCAGAGTCGGGAAGGAAGCACTTTAATTCCCAAGTTCCCTCCCAGGTCTGACTTGGGGTTTAAAACTGGGTTTCAATACTGCACTGCCAAACCACCTCCCACCGAGTGGGGTAAACCGGAAGTTGCTGAGCCACAGATGGGTGTGATTAACAGCCCTGGTTTCCCGGGCAATGGCGTAATGACAGCAAATAAACGGCAGGGGGCAATATAATCCCGCCGAAGACTCGAGAGCTTGAAGCACGCATTCGTGGCGTCTTGGTGCCAGGGTGGAATCCTTAATTTCACGAAGAAAAGAGAGCTCTCTAAATACCCTTTCTAGAAGCTCCCTGAGGCACCCTGAGGCAATGGTGCACAGCTGCAATCTTTGCATCGTTGTTAACTTTGCTCAACGCAGCTGCCGGATCTTTCCTGGCCTCTTGCCTAGGAAGTGTCTGTCCTTGGCGCCCTAGCCCCGTTGTTCATCGTTAGGGGTGCCGCCCGGGACCGTACACAGAATCAACTCCGGCTGCCCCTGCAACCCGGCAGCAGCAGCATTTCAGGTCATTCCGGTCCCCGCCAGCATTTTGTTTCCAGTTCACAGCAGCCGCCAGGTGTCTGTCCTCCCTTAACCCGCCTGCAAGGATGAAAGATCAAAGGTGTGCCTACATCTGCCTCCTGTCCCTCCGCTTTCAAATGTTACACATTCAAAGGGGACAAATACGGCATTGTGCACCCCAGGGGAGTGGTGGGGCACCAATCAGAGACGGCAGTATGACTGTTAGAAAATGATGCTCGCGTTCTCTGCGCACACTCTTGTTCACCAGCCCGGACACGGTGAGGTGTGCTCTTGTTTAAAGATCAGGATTTACATGGGTAGATGGTAATCCTCCTGTCTCCAACTAGAGCCATGCTAAACCCACTTCATGAAATCAGGTCATGGGAAGTGTGACTCAATGGTGGAGAGCCTGCCTATGTGAACTGAGTGCCCGGGAAACCTAAGTAATCAGCTTCACCGAGTTAAAGCATACAAAAGGCTAGCCTGGTGTGCAAGCGCCTACGGGACACACAGGCAGGCAGATCTCTCTGAGCCCTGAGTTCCAAACCAGTCAGGACTATGCAGTGAAACCCTGCCTTTAAAAAAGAAAAAAGAAAAGAAAAGGAAGAAAGGAATTATGGGAGGGAGGGAGGGAAGGAGGATGGGAAGATGGATGGACCTACAAGGCTGATTGACTAGTTAGAATTTGGGATTGTGAAGATTTGTAATGCTTCGGATCTGGAGCCCAATTATCTTGGGCTATCGTTAGCTTCTTAGTAGCCATCATTCCCACCAGAGTTTGACCTAACACTCTTGTGACTATTCAGGTAAATCTTTTTAAAATGTACTAATGGACCACTAGCTTCCACCAACCCAGAGGCCAAGAATGTCATCAAATAGTGGGCTATGTCCAATAACAGAATCATATCTTGGAAGTCATTCTAATGTTCTCACCAATCTATTTTTAAAGTGTCTTGATTTATGACTTTCTTTGTTCTGTAACTATAGAAACATAATCTAACTCTTAATCCCTTTGAGGTGAGAGCAGTGTTTTTGTTCAAAGTTCTGGGCGTGCGTGCACATGCACACACACTCTCTAGGGTGTAAAGGAAAGGATATCACTTACAGAGGGGGTGAAGAAGGTACTTTTCAATTATAAAAATGGAAGTTATAAGGACACTGATAAAACTTGTACGTATCCTACTAATGGAAGCCGTGATGATTAAGCCGTGCAGAAACACTGTGAGCGAGTCACTTTCCAATGCCGCCACTCTTCTCCTTATCTATGGCACCCATAAGTTAGGCGCATCCCAGGACAGGGTGATTCAAATTCTGGGAGCAGTTGCTGTAGAAAGTGGCAGCTTTGCCTGGCCCTGAAACAACAGCTTTCTTCTACTGTAGATGTAGGGTGGAAAACAGCAAGGAATGATTTCTAACTTCACCCTAGAAGTGCTTCAAACAGTCTAAATGCCACTAACTTCCCAAGACTCTCAAGTAAAGTCCCAGCCCCCATTTCCCCTTAGAGCACAAATCACCACCCCCACCCCCACCCACTCTTGCATCCCAAACCCACACATGGCCAAGCGCTCTTTTTCCTGGGCTTATAGAGTCTTCAGAGTGCTCAGCTGCCCTCAGAGACCACAGCCCAGTGATGAATAAGTCACACGGTCTTGCCCAGTTCCTGTGGCTGGGTATCCAGGTTTGCACAGCACATGAGCAAGAAGAATAGTGGTGCCTTATTAAGGCTGTGGTGAGGACCGAGTCCTTATCAACAGCATCAAATATTTCATTCATCTGCTTAACAAATATTTATCCAGCACTTGCTGTGTCCAGCCACTGTGCTGAAGCCAGGAATTCCACCGTGATCAAAGGGAGTCTCGCTCTCTGTTCTCACAGTCTAGAGGTGAGGACCAGCATAAATCAAATCATCAAAGATGATGGCTCAAAAGGGAAAGAACTCAGTGCTAATAGGAGAATCATGGCAAGGGAGCAAGTGAGGGAGAGGGAAGGGAGGAACCACTGCAGAAAACCCTGACATGCTAAAGAGGCAGTGACAGGTGATGAAGGGAGAGGAAGCCCCAGCTAGCACTGGGGAAAGGAAAGGGTGGCATGGGCAGAGTATGAGAAAGGACAAGTGTCAGTCCAGAGATGAGCACTGACTGTTGCTTGTCCTGTTGCTGTGAACCGTATAGTCTCGCAATGCGTAGTCGCTCATCAACAACCTTTTTTTTTTATCATCAGACTCTGCATTGTAGAGTGGATCTGAAATGTCCCCCAGAGCCTCACGTGTGAAAGCTTAGTCATCAGCCCGTGACTCTACTAGAAGGCAGGGGACCTTTAGGACATTATTAGGGGCATGTGCCTGAAGTGACCCTGGGACACCATTCCCCACTACCTTTTGTTCTCTCGGTCTCTCCCTCCTCCCTCTCTCCCTCCCTCCCTCCTCCTCCTTCTTCACCTGCTCTAAGGTGAGCAGTCCTCCTCTGCTGTGTCCCCACCATGATGCAGCTGCCACAGGTCCAAGGCAATATAGCAAAGCGGCTAGGAACTAAAACTAAGGGCAGAAGAAATTCTTACGTCTTTTACATTGGTCTTCTGAGGTATCTTGTCACCGAGATGGAAAACTGACCTAATATACAGTGTTGCCTGAGGGATTTAGGCCAAGTTCAGCAGTGCTGCTTCTGTCCCATGTGCATCTGGAAGCTGGGGGCTAAGGCGCCTCAGATCTGACTGATTGATTAGGAAGACTGGGAAGTCCCAGGATTTGCAATCAGAGGCAGATCTGGTGCTATAGTTCTAGTCCAGAACCTGGTAACGAGGGGGGACAACTAATGTGAATTCCAGTCCAAGTGGAGACTTGTGTCGCAGCAGAAGGAAGAGGAGTTCCCCAGAGTCCACCTTCAGTTCTAGTCAGGCCTTCTGCAGACTGGATGAGACTCGGCTACGTCAGGGTGGGCAGTCGGCTTCCTCCAGTCACTGACTCAAACATTAATCTCCTCCAGAAAAGCCCTCACATATACACCCAAAAAACGCTTGACCAAATGTGTGACTCTCCGCAAGGCCCCATCAGTCTGAGACGAAGGCTAGCCATCACAGGGGTCCCTGGTGACATCACTCGTGTGCCTGGCCCCTTGGTTTGGATGACTGGAACATAAACCCAATGCTGACTGACCTCTAGCCTTGTGGTTTCTAGACCTCTAATAGGCCAGGACTCTCAAAGAGTGTGTTCATGACAGGAAGTCCGAAGGTCCGAGCCCAAATGCTCAATGTCACATCTACTCTATTCTTTTGGTCAAAGCACAGAGCCCACATACATTGAGAGGAATGACCAAGATGCCATTTCCCTACGGGAAGGGAAGGCAGCCGCAGTTCATCCCCCGCACATGAAGTATTCACATCCTCTGTAAAACGCTGGACACCTTCAAGGATGTCATGACTTCTGCCCCAAGCTCAAGTCTGAGATCTTTGCTATCCAAATAAGGTTGGGGTGCTGATGGCAGTCCCCTGAAGCTGCTGTGTAGTATAATTTAGATACATAAATTTGTGAACTAAAGGTATATGAGCTGTGTATATCCAACAGATATTGATGATGCGGGAAGAGAAGAATCCATTGAGCACTGTTAGTCAGCCTTTCATCACTGCACAACCCCCCCAGAAGGAAGACTCAGTTTAGCTCGAGGTTACAGAGGGATCAGTCTGTGGTCAACTGGCTTCATTACTATAGGTTTGTGTTAAGGCAGAGCATTGTGACAAGCTCACCTCATTGCAGCTGGGAAAACAACCAGACAGAGGAAGAAGTTGGAGACAAGCTATGCCCCTTGTCTTAGTTAGGGTTTCTATTGCTGTGGAGAGACACCATGGCCACAGCATTTAATTGGGGCTAGCTTACAGTTCAGCTTACAGTCCATTATCATCATGGCGGGAAGCATGGACCCATGCAGGCAGACATGGTGCTGGAGAAGGAGCTGAGAGTTCTCTACATCCTGATCAGCAGGCAGCAGGAAGAAAGCGACACTGGGCCTGGCTTGAGCATCTGAGACCTCAAAGCCCACCCCCAGTGACACACTTCCTCCAACAAAGCCACACTTCCTAATAGAGCCACTCCCTATGAACGTATGGAGGCCATTTTCATCCAAACCACCACACCTTTCAAAGTTACACCCCAGAAATCCACTTCCTGCAACCAGGTTCCTCTTTCCACAGCATCTACCACTCCCAACAGTCCTTTCAATTATGACTCCCCCAGTGACTTAATCTGTTTATTGATTAGCCTAGTGTCCCTGTGATCCAATCACTCCTGAAATCCCACTGAACATTACACTGGGGACCAAGCCTTCAATACATGTGCCTTTGGAGAGCTTTCCTATCCAATTACCACAGACTCAGTGTGGAAGAAGAATCCCCATGGTAACCAGCAGCCTCAGCAGTTCTGAAACCCATTCTTCAACTCATGAGTCCAGTCGTGCTTCCGGGGAATGGTTCCTCAGGACTCTCAGGCACATACTCTGAATTATCCCTTTTCATAGGAAATAGAACCTGGAGCTGAATAGTCTTCTCAGGCCATCTCATGGCTGTGTGCACTGAACTCCCCTTGTTCACTTTGCCCATCTGCTGGTGTGGCTCCTGATTCGATTCTCTTGCAGTCTTCCTGACCTTCCACTGGGTCTTCATAGACATTGTCTGCTAAACAAGACATGTCTACAGTTCTCTTCAAAATGGAGCTGGGGAGCTGGGGAACAGCTTTTGGGGGCGGGGGGTCCTACAGTATTTTTCTGGGTTTTAGGAACTCCAGAAGATACATGCTTAAATACTTCTGATTTCATTTTAAAAAAAAAGAATCATAATGGCCATCTCTTGAAATGCAGGAACACTGGGGTTTTTTTTATATATTTTTACTTTGCTCTTGTGTTTTGGCTTTGCAACTCTTGCCTCTTTGTCATCCCTCTAAGTGTTTCTTAAAATACAGCTTTTCGTTTGTTTTTTAAACTCTTCTTTCTTTGCCTGGAACTCATCGTGTGTAGCTCTATTTTAACAGGGAGGGAGAGGCATTTTAAGCCCTGAACTTGGAAATGTTCTGGGCTGAGGGTGGCTCAGAGGGAGAGCCCTTCTCTAGCGTTATCTGAAGCCCTGGGCTCAGTCCCCACAATAACAAGTGAAACCGTGCATTTGTTAGGTCTATTTTCCCCTCTACTAGAGGGATAATGTGTCGGAAATCCTTCCTGCCACATAAAAGGATCAGTGTCTCTCCTGTTAAAGTGATGGTTCCTCCCACCCCTCACCAACAGGGTCCGACAGCCTCTGCTCTCAGGCTCATGTGAAGACTTGCCTCCAGTCACATGCGTCAGAACCTCCATGAGGCCTCACCAGCCATCCGAGCATGCTCAGTTCTAACCTCTAAGAGACAGGAAGAGGGTACAGCCGTTTCATGAAGCTGGACACGGGGTGGGAAAGGGCCCTTCCTCTGTCTTCTGATAGTCAGAGGACTCGGAGCCTTCAGGTAGCTTCAGGAGACAGGAGAGTCCCGTCCCTGAGATGAATGTGGAAGAACATAGAGCTGTCTTTTGTTGTGCTAGAGGTGACATCCTGAAAGGCTCTGCAGCTTGCATTAAGCCTTTTTGTCTTTATCTTAGAAATAATAAAACACTACTGAAGGAGCCTAAAGGGGTGAGGACCTTCTGAGGGGCCCTGCCAGCTGCAGTACAGCAACTAATTAGAATCAGGATATTAAAAACTGGACAGTCCTCAGCCAGGCATGGCGACACACACCTGTGACCCAGGCCCTCAGGAGACCCCAGCCTCTCCTTTGAGCCCTTCTTTTCTCTATTTCTTATCATACAAACTCTGCTCCAATTGGGAGCAGGGCGGTGGTGTCGTAGAGAACAGATTCTTGAGACACTTAGATGTAAAACTAATTTGTCAGTATTTCTTTTTAAAATATTTATTTATTTATCTATTGTTAAAGGTTTATTTTTTTTATTATGTATATAGTATTCTGCCTGCATGTGTGCCTGCATGCCAGAAGAGGGCACCAGATCTCATTACAGATGGTTGTGAGCCATCATGTGATTGCTGGGACTTGAACTCAGGACCTCTGGAAGAGCAACCAGTGCTCTTAACCTCTGAGCCAATGCCCCCATTTAATATTTCTTATCATCTAATTAGGGCACATTCTTTCTACAAGTAGCCATCCAGATTTCTTTGAGATCTTGTTACCGTTACAACAGGCAAAAGTACCTTATGTCTGTACCAAAACTTACATATATCCTCTCCATTCCTCAGTCTCCCCCAATAACCCTTTCCCCACCCAAAAACCAGTGTTTGAGTAGAAATGGACAGACAGTAATCGGTGTAATAAACTCTGAGTGTCCTACTCAGTGTATTCACAATTAAATAATATACTAGAAATACACTTGCTGGACCGAGAAACTTTGTCATGTGGAGCCTGGCAATGATCATTCAGTTAATTTATTCCGTGAGCATTTAGTAGGCAGGCACAGTGGTACACGCCTGTAATCCCAGCACTCAGGAAGCAGGCATGAGGGTCACAAGGTCAAGGGCATCCCCAGCTATGTGTTAAGTTCATGGCCCGACTGGGCTGCCTAAGTTTACATCTCAAAAAAGTAAAATATTTTAAAGGTATTTATTGGGTGCTCATTTTATGTGAGGAATTCCACTGGGCAAGAGGTTCCAGAAACAAACAAGACAGATAGATCTCACTGTACTGCATCCCGCTGAGGAAGGCGGGCATGAACCAGGGACCACACGAGAGCATTTCAGATAGAGAAGTCAACTCAAAGCCTAGCACTGTAGGTGGTTTGTGGGCTGGGCTGAATGCAGTCATCAGAAGAACTCTGAGGAAGAAGCCTTGGAGCAGAGTCTGAACGAAGAGAAAGAGGTCCGGGAGGGCTCCACAGCTCAGTGGACCAGCAGCTAAGCCAGCTCAGGGCAGAAAGGAGTGAGCACTGATGAGCATGGAGAAAACTGGGAGTAGCTGTAGGGAGAGGTAGGGGTGTCTGTGAGAGTAGCTGTAGGGAGGGGTAGGGGTGTCCCTGGGAGTAGATGTAGGGAGAGGTAGGGATGTCTGTGAGAGTAGATGTAGGGAGAGGTAGGGGTGTCTCTGGGAGTAGCTATAGGGAGAGGTAGGGGTGTCTCTGGGAGTAGCTGTAGGGAGAGGGAGGGGTGTCCCTGGGAGTAGCTGTAGGGAGAGGTAGGGGTGTCTGTGAGAGTAGCTGTAGGGAGAGTAGGGGTGTCTCTGGGAGTATCTGTAGGGAGAGGTAGGGGTGTCTGTGAGAGTAGCTATAGGGAGAGTAGGGGTGTCTCTGGGAGTATCTGTAGGGAGAGGTAGGGGTGTCTCTGGGAGTATCTGTAGGGGGTAGGGGTGTCTTTGGGAGTAGCTGTAGGGAGAGGTAGGGGTTTTCCTGGGAGTAGATGTAGGGAGAGGTAGGGGTGTCTCTGCGAGTACTATAGGGAGAGGTAGGGGTATCTCTGGGAGTAGATGAGGGAAAGGTAGGGGTGTCTCTGGGAGTAGATGTAGGGAGAGGTAGGGAGGTTTCTGTGCTAGAAACTGGCTCAGCCTTTCAACCGGAAGTGAGATGCCATTGCAGTGTCCTAGTGAGTTCTAGTCATTCACATTGAGCATGATTTAACCTGATCCTATCTCCTTTGCATTCTTTTAGAACAGCTAAAATCAATCATTTCGGATGGGAATCAGAATTGTAGATCAATGATAGAGCAAACTTGATATATTGAAGCTCCTGGGTTTAATCTTCAGCACTAAAGAAAGTGGGGAAATCAATGTATGTAATAAGGGAGATGGGCCTCGCAGAAGAACCTATAATCTTAACTGTCCTAGAAACTGAGACTGGAGGATTATATTCAAGGAGTACAGGAGCTACCAAGTGGGTTCAAGGCCAGCCTGGTCATCCTATAAAACTCTATCCCAATACCCAAAGTAAACACACACACACACACACACACACACACACAGCTAAGGTTCTGCTTGATTGTTGCCTCACATGCTTTACCCCCTAGGACTACAGCACAGAAGCACAGTCAAAGAATCACATGCATGACGTCTAGTTCACCCCTAGGACTGCAGCATGCAAACACAGTCAAAGAATCGCATGCATGACATCTAGTTCAACCCCTAGCACTGCAACAAACACAGTTAAACAATCACATATATGATGTCTAGTTCACCCCAGGACTGCAACACACAAACACAGTCAAAGAATCGCATGCATGATGTCTAGTTCACCTTCTAGGACTGCAGCAAACACAGTCAATGAATCACTAGATGCATGACATCTAGTTCACCCCTAAGACTGCAATGAGCAAACATAGCTGTTGACAGACATTTCTGTCCTTCCAAATCCCACAGCTGTTTAATCCCGAAGAAACACATAGAGACTCACATTAATTATAAACTGGTTGGCCTAGTAACTCAGGCTTTTCTTATTACTAATTCTTACATCTTAAATTAGCCCATTATTCTTATCTATGTTAGCCACGTGGCTTGGTACCTTATATCAGTGAGGCATTCTCATCTTGCTTCCTCTATGTCGACTGCAGACTGGCCTTTCCTCTTCCCAAAATTCTCCTATTCTCATTGCCCCGCCTCTACTTCCTGCCTGGCTACTGGCCAATCAGTGTTTTATTAAAATATAAGTGACAGGGTACAGACCATTGTCCCACAGCACATAGCCAAAGAATCACATACATGATGTCTAGTTCAACCTCTAGGACTGCAAGCGAGCAAGCACAGCTAAAGAAAGGCATACAGGAGAGAGCAAACTGCTTTTGGAAGTGGCCAGCTGAGGAAAAGGAAGCACATCTGGCTGCCCATTGTATCCCAACCTCAGGACAAGGATGGGGTGGGTTCCACACAGATCTCCACCCTGTTAGGAGTTTGCCTTGCTCAGATAAACAGTTCAGGGGAAAACTGTGGGGTTTCTCTTCTCTTCATCTTTTTTATGTTTGTTTTTAATTTTCAAAACCTCCTGTGAAGAAGTGAACCTAGTAAGGAGTGGTGGGCTCCATTCTATGTATCTGCATACATGTACGTGCTGTGACTAACCCTGAATTCCAGGCAACGTCAATGTTGGCTGCTTACAGCTCATGTCTAGCTTGTGTCTGCAAGTCAGCAACACTGTGTGTACTTTAAAACATTAATATCAGTCACTTCTTAAATATTCCAAGACTTCCAAATATGCACATTTGAAGATAAAAGATGCTTTCTCTGTCATTCTGTAATCATATATGTTAATAGCCATATATTACACTTTAGTTAAGTTAGACTTTCCCTATAATTTCTTCAAAATAGAAATATCTACCCTAGCATAGAGAAAAATCTAATATGTTGTTTAAAAAAATAAGAAACACCCATTTGAAGTTAATAGCCTCTGTGAAAATAATGTTCATAATGAAAGTTCTAAAGTCATACTATTGTTTGTTTTTTAACTTTTTAAAGGTTTTTCTCTCACTCGGTAAGTGCAGTTTTGGGCTCCCCTCCAAGGCCACTTCCAGCCCTAGAATTTACTTAGGTGTTCTTCATCGAGGCTGTCTCTGCTCACATGTAGTGCACATTGTTTGAAAGAGCTACCTTTGCTGACACCACAGTTACATGCAAAAGGACTATGACTGAGGGACAGGAAAATGGCTCAGGGGGCAAAGGTGCTTGCAGTATACTCCAGGCAACCTGAGTTTGCTTCCAGGAACCCACCTAAGGTAGGAGAGAACCGAATTCAGAGTTGTCCTCTGACCTGCACACGGACTCTCACACACATGCTCACACCCTCACACATCATGTATGCACACAAGAGTAATAATCTAAAAATTTGTAATGGATATATGTGACTGGAAGAAAAGCTCATTTTTAACCTATGTAAAATTCCTACTGTTCAAAAATGGTAGGTCATTAATATGTCTAGTGCTCTGGCCTGACTTTACCTCTTGGTTTAATCGTTTGACCACAAAAGGGGCAAACCCACTTAGTTTTTGCTCTTACTGGACGTCAATGACTGTTGCTTCCAGTATAATGGATGTAAAGATATTTCTTGCATCTGACAGTTTTGAGAGCCTTTGAGACTCTCAGAATCAGAGTTGTTTACAATCAGCTTGTTTGGTTCAGTTAAAACCATGCCCATAAATATAAGCAAGCTTTCTTCTCTGAACTGGAGTAGTAGTAACATCAGTTTTGATGGTGGTGTTCAAGTTTGGCTACTTGCAGCCTGCAGAGTCCAGCGTTTCCAGTTTCTTGCATTTCCAGGAAGCTGGTGAGCTTGTTGTTACAATTTAAATTATATAAATGCATAATTCAATAAATTTACATTAAAAACAAAAGTAAGGACTAGATAGTTCAAAGGCAGACAATACACTGGGTTTAATGCTGCCAAGGATTGAACCCAGGGTCTCCTGACGGGACCACTGACCTGCACCCCCGGGCTTCACTGTGTGTTTTAGTCAATGCTCAGCCCTGTTGGACAATGGTCACAGATTACTAAAATCCTGGAATTCCTAACAAGAGCTCGTTGCCCCTATTCCTGTAGCTATTTACTGCTGTGAGCTGTGGCTACTGCACACCTCTTCCCAGCCCCACAACGGGCTCCTCCCCATTTCACAGTTACTAAAACTAAACAGGGCTTTAACCTAATGAAAACAGTCTGTATATGGACTGGGTTAAGGTCATAAAAAGATGTAATGACAATAAATTGTTTGGAGAAAGGTCAGATTGGTGTATGATCTGTTGGGGAGGGACACTAGATGTGGCTTGAACTGCTGGGCTAATAGAAGAGTTCATTTATTAAAAAGCTCAGTTGCTATGTGGAAGTTGCCTTAGGATCACTGTGCCTTTGTTACCATTTGTGGATCAGTTGCCACACAGTACTCACGTCAGCAGCATCTGCAGTGAGCATATTTACTTACGGGCACTCCGTGAAAGCCAGCCCTGTGCAAGCTGCCTGATACCAGCTGAGTGTGGTGGTACTGAAAAGACTTTTGTTTCCATTTAAATTAGAAATCTTTCCAGTTTAAAAGACAAGGTGTATCTTCAACCAAATGATGCTATAGACACTTTGACACCCTGTAAAAGACCACAGCTATGGCATAAAAATTATAAAATAGTGGCTGCTGAGATGGTCTGGTGGTAAAAGAGATTCTGGAACAAGCCAGAGGACCTGACCTTGGCTCCCTTGAATCCGCAGAAAGTTTATGAGTAGATACAATGTGTTGTAATCCCATCAGTAGATACAATGTGTTGTAATCCCATCAGTAGATACAATGTGTTGTAATCCCAAAACTCCTGGCAGGAAGGGAGGTAATGAAACAGGAACATCCCGATGGAAAGCACAGACCAGCAGGCCGGTCAAACACCACCTCAAGCTAGGTAGAAGGAGGGGACAACACATGAGGGTTGTCCTCTGACCAGTGCATGCGCCTGTATTCACGTACATATGTGTCA
Organism: Ondatra zibethicus; assembly: GCA_004026605.1. Classification (NCBI taxonomy): domain Eukaryota; kingdom Metazoa; phylum Chordata; class Mammalia; order Rodentia; family Cricetidae; genus Ondatra; species Ondatra zibethicus. Next base: position 34,464 of record PVIU01000738.1, read on the forward strand.
TACACACCAAGATTTTAGAAAGAAACCAGAGAACATTATCTATTTATAGCTATGGCTTACAAAGCTTATGTTTTAAGTCAAATTGCCGAACCAGGGCTACTTCACTCTATTTCAGTATTTTCATCTTTAAATTTAGGGGAAAACAAAAAGCAGTCCAGTCATGGGTATTATCTATTTTTTCCACGATCAACTTGACATACCCAGGTAACCATTTCATTGTTTCACGTGCAAAGGCAAAAGTCAACCCTGAAGACTAAGACAACAGCTTCTTGCCCAACCAGTTCAGGGAAGGACGCTAAGAGATATGCCTTGGTTTGCAACCGCCTATTATATATTTCAACACAAACCCTGTCCCAACATGTGTAAAATGATCCCCAGACCCGAAAAATGAGGAAGTAACGATAGCATCTGTGTTTCATTTTTGAAATTGTTTAATTAACAATTTCTCTACAGCAACAACAAATATCCAGAGCTGAAATGTACGCATGTTATGTGAAAATGGGAAAAGGCAACCCAGGTCCACTCTATAACTACCATCTTTTGTCTTTATTCAAGGTGTCATAAAATTGAGTTCTGCCGTTGAAGGTACGTTTTGGGGTTTTTTTGGGGGGTTTTGTTGTTGGTTTGTTTCTTTCAGCCACAAAAATCAATAGTTTTGCTTCAAGGCTGCACAGCGTAGCCCGTGGCTAGCAAGCTTCTGTGGCCGTGGCTTCGTGTTTGATGCCATGTTCCGGTTGCGAGCTGTTGCCATTGCGTCTCGTGTTTCTCCTTGTTCTAGTCATGTTGTACCACGAGTCTCTCGGCCTCCCTGTGGGCCTTAGCGGTCCTGTGAGGGTGGCAACACGAGAGCACATGCGTGTCTGTATTTCCTTGTGTGGTCGCCTCAGATCCAGAGCTTCTGAAGAGGCACCGGCTTCAGAGCCTGAGTGGATGTGAAGGCCTGTCCGGAGTCTGTGGCCAAACACTTTGAGCAAGGGCTTTTTCTGGCAGAGCCGTGGTTCTTAATGCCCACACGGTGGACCAGTTTCCCTGGGAAGCCTGTGGGCATGAAGAATTATTCTGGCTCCAGTGCTATTAAGTGCACCTGCCAATCTAATAGCAAGTTCTTGGGTACCCAGTCTACCTCAAGATGCTGTGGGGAAAAGCCCAGCATGGGAGTGCATGCCTGTAGTTCCAGCACGTGGGAATGGAGATAAGGATCTGGGCCCCTTCCCTGGCACCAAAACGATTAGGAGATAAAACAAAGAAAATACAGAGTCAAAGATACCAGCAGCAAATTTTGCTGAGGAATGGCCCAGGACTCTACAAATAGCTCATGACGTCCCTGCAACCCAGCTCTCAGAAGGCTGCGGTAGGAGAATCATGAGTTTGAGGCTAGCCTGGGCTACATTGCTGGTCAGTCTGAGCTGTGATAGCAAGGCCCTATAAAACAACAGTAACAAAACATCTCTCAATATCTGAAGTGATAGTGACTAGTTTTTGGGGGGGTTGTTGGGGTTTGTTTGTTTGTTTAATGATGCTCTCACCCTCTTAGGGTCTTTATAGATCAAACATGCAGAATGTGGCATTTTCTTTTTGTGAGTCTCATGTTTGTTTGGGTTTTGTTCCTGTGCGCTGGGAGTGTGCCAGTCATGCCCTGGGGCTGTCTGCATCCTTGCAGGGAGGTTGTTTAAAGAGAGGGCTGGGTTTCAGGTGAGTTTTGCAGCTTGCAGATGAATGGGGAATGCATGGAGGTGGGGAAAGGCTCTAAGGGAAGAGGCTGGACTTGAACCAAGGCATTCAAAGGGCTAGAGTCTGAAAGTTAGGAGATGATAAAGGAGCTCAGAAACTCATTTATGAGACCTAGAAATCCAAAGGCTCCGTCCCCTTTGTGGGTTTACTGCCACCACAGACTCCAAAACCAAATCCCAAAGGCAGCGTTTTGACCTTGACAAGCATAAAGAATGCTGTTACACTAAAGAAAACACATGGAGGACTGGGTTGTAGCTCAGTGGCAGGGTGCATACTTAGTGTGACACACACACACCGCACCATGAAAGTCAAAGAACAGGAGAAGGGTTCAGGTATTGTGCTCCAGAGTAGAGAGAGATGAGCAAGGCTAATCAGCCCAAAGCTCAACAGAGAGCACATTCCAGGCCTCTCCAAGGCCACATCAAAGAAGAATTTTATAGAAAGCCTCTCCGGTCTCTTCTATGCCTATCAAAGTACAAGAATTGGAGCTGGGAGATGGCTCAGGGGATGGACCTGGACCTGAACCACCAGCACCCACTTATAGAAAGCTGGGCATAGCTGCGTGTACAGATCAGAGTGCTCCGTGCCAGCCACCCTAGCCGGAACTGAGAGCTCCCTTTTCAGTCAGAGACTGAAACCCAAGAATTTTAGATGACTTTTAAAACCTTATTCTACTAAAGGTTACTATTGGATGGCAGCCCCCTTTCTCAGGTCCCCAAACACAGTTGTATTCTCCAGAGAAAGGTGAAGCTGTGAAGGAAAGTGAGGCAGCCAGCAGAATGGCTGTCCCAGAGCATGGCTGGCAGCCCGTGCCCACCTCCCAGAGGCCCTGGGGTCACAGGAAGTTCTCGGAGGTGTGAGCCACTAGGGAGCAGGCTTCTACTGTGCTTACACATCTTGTTGGCTGGGAGCTGTAAGCTTGCAGGCTCAGAAGCATGCTATGCTCTAGCTGTGTCCAAATCCGTGTGTTCAGATGCAGTCTGGGGCTGTGTCAGTTGGGGCAGGGGAGTATGCGCAATGCATGCATTCTCCGTGCATCTAGAGCGTGAGGCTCCTATGAGCATGCTCAGTGGAATGTGTGTCAGATTACACTCTCTTGTGGGGCAGTGAAACGTCAATTGTTGAGTTAATCATCGCCCTTACTCTTTTCTGGCTGTGTAATGTATCCAAGGCAGCTGCTTAGCTCTTCCCCATGCCCAGGAATATGAATGTATACAGAAGAGGCCTTTGTCAAAAGAATGAAACTTCCCTTTTCTTTAAAAATGCCTCTTCTTAATTGTCCTATTACTCTGAAACTAGCGTTAAAATTCTAGGTAGGTTCTCATTTTCTTTGTTTTCTAAGGGAGAACATTTGGGAGGAGGAGGTGGGGATGTAACTTACTGGTTGATGGCTTGCTTAGAGTGCTTGAGGCCCTGGGTTCAATTCTCATCACCAAAAGAAAAAAAGAGAGACGATTTGGAAAGTCACCAGAGAGAAATCTGCAGAGGTTCTACTTGCTTTTTGCTACCAAGAATTTCATCATATGGTTTGGTGCATTCCGTTTTCTAAAACACTGTCTCCTTTAGCATTTTGTAGCTTCATGTAAGCACAAAGGGGAAATTTGTCATATTAATGGCAAGCTTTAAAATGAAATGTTCTTTGAATGATTTAAATATGGACTTAAACAGAAGCACACATTAATACTTTATTTTTCAATGAAGAAAAATGTCCAAATGGGGAGAAAAAGAATCTTTATTTAACTACAGTATTTTATCATTAACATTGATTAATTCTTGCCTTTAATTTTGGATTGATAGTTCCAAACTCAGGGCTGGGAAGTTTGGTACAGTGAAGCGCTTGCTTAGCATGTACAAAACCCTGGGCATGTACAAGGCTCAATCTCAACACAGGGAAAGAGGGAGACTGAGAAATGGGAGGCTTAGCACATAAGGCACTTCCTGCCAATGCTGGGACCCCTGGTGGAAGGAGGAACACCAGCACCAACAAGCTCCTCTCACTCCACGTGGATGCTGTGTGTTTTAATTTTAAAATTAAAAGAAAAGAAAATGACTAGTTCCAAACTAAAAAAAAATAGGGCTAAGAGGGAAAAGTCCAGAAAGAACATCTGAGGTAAAACTGAAGTTGGGCTGTGGAAGAAAGAAAAGACGTCCATGCCGAGAATCCCAGATTAGAATCTCACACACGCCCTCTTGCAGGGACTCTCCCTCCTGACATGGGAGCAGACAGGTGCACTTCCACAAGCAGAAAAAGAAGTCTAGCCTTATCGTGGTACTGCAGACACGTCAGAGCTGAAGCAGCTGGAGTCAGGGCAGCCCCGACAGCCTGCAGGCAGCTTCAGTTCCCAAGCAGGCGACTCCAGCCCCAGCCTAGAGGTCTTTCCAGGCCACTGTGGCACTACTGCGCTAACTTATATTTAAATCAAATTACGGTGTTCTGGAGATGGCAGCCTGGAGGGACAAGGCGAGGCGGCCATGTTGTCAGACTGGTACAGGCTCCTGATAACTAGGGATGCTCCGTGAGAAGATCCCTCAAGGGTGATTTGTCGATCCCTTTACAGGTGATAATTCCAAGCACCCAAATGACAGGAAATCCTTTCAAAAGCCCAGATAAAGAGAAGTCTGCTTAGGGAAAGCCCCATGGCTTTAAAACTCTGACTAAATGAACTGCTCAAGAAAATCAAATGATAAGACAGTCTGGGCTCTCGCTCCTCTTTGGTCATAACTCCCACGGGGTGCTGGAGTTGGGTGCTCATTTGCGCAGTCAGGAGCAAGGCGGTGAGAGCTTACACCCAAGCCTCTGTGAAGGAACCACATAGATCCACTAACCAGACCCTTCCCTGAGCACAGGAATATTCTCGAATATTCTCTTTTCCTTATTCCCACTTCTTCCTATTCAGATATCTAAAATTAAATATCTTACTGCTGTTGGGTGCGGTGGTACACGCCTGTAATCCCAGCACTCAGAAGGCAGAGGCAGGAGGATCTCTGTGAGTTTGAGTAGAGCTGATCTACTTAACAAGATCCTGTCTCAAGCAATAACAACACCAAATTATTACTAATAATAGTAATTTAAAAACAATAAATATCTTTTTGTTCCCAATGATGACTGATATGTACAATCCCCACCAGAACAGGTGACTTTGGGTTCTCATATCCATGGTGACATTTTCTGCAGGTTCATGAATTCTGGACCACCAAATGGAAATATATCTCGAGAATACTAAAAGCAAGGCCAGAGAAGTGAGTCAGTGGGTAAAAGGCACTGCCTCCAAATCTGATGACCAAGTTCAATCTCTGGGACATATACAGCCGGAGAGAACTCTCTCTCCAAAGTCATCCTGTGACCTCCACATCCATGTAGTGGCACATGTGCACAGGCACGCGTGCGCACGCACACACACACACACACAATATTTGTTTTAATTATAGGTGGCACACACCTATAATCCCAGCACTAGGGAGGCAGAGGCAGGAATGTTTCTGTGAGTTCAAGGCCAGCCTGGTCTACAGAGTGAGTTCCAGGACAGTTAGAGCTGTTACACTGAGAAACCCTGTCTAGAAAAACCAAAAAAAAGTAAAAGAGCCTGGCATGGTAGTGATTGCCTTCAATCCCTCCACATAGGAGGCAGTGGTAAGCAAACCTCTGAGTTTGAGGCAGCCTGGTCTGTAGAGTGGAGTTCCAGAACAGCCAAAACTACACAGAGAGACCCTGTCTTGGATGGATAGATGGATGGATGGATGGATGGATGGATGGATGGATGGATGGATGGATGGACGGACGGACGGACGGACGAACAGAAGAATAGTAAAAATAGGTTTAGAGAGGCAGAGCCTAGTGTGTACAAGCCCCTGTCTTTAAGCCCAGCACCATAAAACAAATAAATATGCAATGTTTAAAAGCGAAGATAATTAGAACCAAGAGATGTAGCTCGGTGGGTAGAGTGCTTGCCTTGCTTGCACAAAGTTCTGGGTTCCATACTTCATGCTATATAAACCAGGCATGGTGGTGCAGTCCTGAAACACCGGCACTGGCAAGTGGACGCAGAAGAATTATCCTCAGCTACATAATGAATTTGAGGCTGACCTGGACTGTCTCAAAATAAACAAAACTTAAATCTGGGCCTACCCTTCACTTCCATTTTCTTTCTTTCCTTTTTTTTTTTTTTAGGTTTATTTTATTTTGTATGTATGAGTGTTTGACTGGCGTATAATATGTGCACCACATGTGTGCCTGATGCCAGTAGAGGACCACAGAGGGCATTGAATCCTCTGGAACTGGAGTTACAGATGGTTCTGTGCCACATGTAGGTGTTGGGAATCAAACCTGGGCCCTCTGCAAGAGCAACGAATGCTCTAAGCAATTGAGCCGTCTCTCCAGCCCCCACTCCCATTTTCTAACCAGACAACACTCTCAGTCTGTTGTGAAGAGCTCCCTTTACAGAGCACACTGTTCCCTGTCATGCATTAAATCCAGAACGTCCCAAATAAAGGTAACGTTTTAAAAGCCCTCAACTAAAAGGCCTATAATCTTAGCTACTGGGGAGGCTGAGGTGAGACTACTGCAGGTTCAAGGCCAGCCTAGACTCTATTGCAAAATTAAAACATATTTAAAAAAAAAAAAAGAATGGAGGGTAAAACTCCGGGGTTGAGTCTGCCCAGCACATGGGAGGCCTTGGGTTCAGTTCCCAGTATGGAAAACAATCAATCAATGCATTATGATCAATGGTGATATCGTTCCCTCCATAGATGAGCTTTGCTGTTGCCACTGTGTCCGCTTTTGAAGGGAAGCCAGCGTGGCACAGCGGACGGTGGCAAACCTGTTACTAGACAGACGGCTGAGGACTGACTTGTAAGGGAAAACTGAGGGTAAAGTTTCGTCACTTACATGACCAGAAATCAACACATCTCCTCAGACCTTCAAGGCAGAAAACTGACAGAGCCAGGGTAGAGCTGTCTCCCAGGACGGCGCTCTTCTGCTCCACCCTTCTACCAGAGCGAGAGGTGACGGCTTGAGGGCTAGAGACTGAGCCCTCAACTAAATACTATGCAAACTAAAAATAATATGCAAGAAGAATGTTCCTGCAAAGCAGCTCCGACCTCCTGGCAAGGTAGCCTGCAAGCTGGAACACCTCGCCAAATGCAAATGGGTTTCCTTTGCAGGTGTATTTTTGCAGAAACATGTCATTATCCTCTTGATAAAACTTTCCTACAAGATAGTAATCGCAGAGGCAGAGGGTGTAGCTCAGGGGTAGAACATTACCTAATATTCTGGGTTTAATCCCCGGAGCTAAATTAAATAAATAATAAAAACATGATAGATAGATAGATAGATAGATAGATAGATAGATAGATAGATAGATAGATCATATATACATACATACATATAGATATAGATAGATAGATATTCAATCCATAGTTCATTGAATCCACAATGTAGAACACTCAGACACAGAGAGCCTACTGCAGCTTCCTGAATCTGGGATTATTATCTGAACTATCAATGATGGAGTCATGTGATGCAGAAACTAGAGAAAGATGGATCCAGGTTAAGACCAGTAGTCCGTCTTGCTTTGCCCACACCAGGTACAGGCAACTCTGCAGAACCATGGACAACATTTCATAGATGTTTTTATTTTTGGTGTCTCTTTTCCTGAGTCGCAGCCATATGGAGGCCTCCAGCAATAGAGAACTCCCCACTAACTGGATGTGTTTGCTAACTGCTATTCACTTTAACACACTGACCCATAAAGCAGGTCCTCTTTTTCTCAGGACAGTTGTCGAAGTGAAAGATATAGGAAAGGCCTAGCACACAGCTGGGTATGGTGGCGTGCCTCTGTGACCCCAGAATTAGGTGGTAGACACAGGAGGACCCGAAGTTCAAGGTCATCCTTGGCTACATACTGAGTCTAAGAAAAGCTGGGATACCTGAGGCACTTGAAAGAAAAGGGGGGGAGGTGAGGGTGTGGGAGAAAGGAAAGGGAACAAGAAAGAAAGATATAGCATACTGTCTGCGATGATCTAGGGTACAGTCAGTACCTGGGAGCTTTCTTTTCTTTTCTTTTTTCTTTTAGACTCTTTCACTATGTAGCCCTGGCCAGCCTGAGACTCACAGAGATCCACCTGACTGCCCCTTCAGTCCTGGGGTCCTGCACCACTAGGTTTAGCCCACAGGGAGATCTTTTTTCCTTCCTTCCTTCCTTTCTTTCTTTCTTTCTTTCTTTCTTTCTTTCTTTCTTTCTTTCTTTCTTTCTTCTTTCCCTCCTGTCTTCTCTGCTGATCTCACACTCTTCTTCCCAAAGATCTAGTGCACGGAGGACTGGCCGTGTTGTAGAACAATGACAGCCTCATTCTGAACAAAGCCTGGACAGAGGCGGCCCGAACTCTCCCTTCTCTCTGCCTTCAGAACTCAGAAGGAAACAACTCCTTACATGGGACAGAACTTCTGATGTCCTTGTCTGGAAATGTGACATCACCATACAGAGGGGAACAGTCACCCCAGGGGCCAGGCACCATCTGAATGTGAGGTGTTCAGATCGGAATGGACTGTTACCCTGCGCCCCCTTCCCCACCCCGCTGCCCATCTACCTGCTCTTCCATTTCTACCATAGGAGATTGTCAGACTGGTGCAACAGGGTCCTCCTTAGAGGCCAGTTTCCTCAGTATCAGTGAGAGTAGTCTGTCTTCCAGTGTTCCTGAACTTGCCACCTCTTGTCATCTTTCCGCAAAACTGTGGCGGCTGGATGTGTTGGCTCACACCTGTAAGCCCAGCACTTCTGAGGCTAACCCAGGGAGACTGTTCCAAGTTCAGAGTCAGTCTGGGCTACATAATGACTTGTCCTTGAGACCCTGGACTACAGAGGAAGGGATGGGGAGAGAGAGGGTCAGACAGAAGGGGGAGCCAAGAGCTCCCATCTCTATGAAGAAAGAGCATTGTGATTTGGCTTTTAGTTACTTGTCTCGATGCTGTGACAATATAGCTGACCAAAAGACAGGCTTGGTGGCGCACACCTTTAATCCCAGTACTGGGAGGCAGAGGCAGGGGATCTCTGTGAGTTCCAGGACAGTCAAAGCTACATAAAGAGACTCTAGCTCAAAACAAAAGCAAACAAACAAGAAGAGAAAAAAGAAGGAACACTGACACAAGCTTAAAGAAGGAAGGACTGGGGCTGGAGAGATGGCGCAGAGGTTAAGAGCACTGCCTGCTCTTCCAAAGGTCCTGAGTTCAATTCCCAGCAACCACATGGTGGCTCACAACCATCTTTAATGAGGTCTGGTGCCCTCTTCTGGCCTGTAGGCATACACACAGACAGAATATTGTATACATAATAAATATAAATACTTTTAAAAAAATAGAGAAGGAAGGATTTATTCTAAGTGATAGTTCTAGGACCATCATTCAGAGAAGTCATAACAGGCAGTAAGAGCTGAGAAAGCCAGACAAGGATGAATGCCCAACTCACTTTCTCCTTTTTGTTCAGTCTGGGACCCCAGCCCACGGACTGGAATTGCCACATCTAATGAGCATTCCCATGTCAATTGACCTAATCTAGACCACCCGTCTCGAGCATGCCCAAAGGCCTGTCTCTTCAGTGATTCCAGATCCCGTCAAGTTGACCATCAGCACCACAGCATGATAGTCACTCGGTAGGGCTTCTCTCCTGGGGCAAAAATATGGCTTAGTCACTCATGCTTATGACATAACCCATGATCAGTGGTTTGGAAAAGCAGATAAATGTTTCAAACTATGAAAACATAAATGAATAACAGAGGCCACTGACATGGTTCAGTGGATAATAGAGCCCATTCCTAGCCCAATATCCTGAGTTCAGTCCCTGGGATCTTCATGATAGAGGGGAAGAACTGACTTCTTCAAGTTATCTTCTGACCTTCATATGTGTACCTTGCACCATGGCATGCCTGCACACATAAAGTCAGTGTGGCTGAAGTTATCCTGACAGCAGTATTTCATTAACCTGTGAATTTTATCATTCTAAGCTCATGAAATCTGTGCTAAATCTGCAGCCTTGAGCAATAACAACACACAAGCATCACCCAGAGAGTCCGCACATCCCCAGCTTGGCAGCCGGCCTCTTGCCATCTTCCCCAGGGCAGGATATGGAAGTACGGATCACAGAGGCTGTGCAGAGTCTTCCTCTTCAGCCCACTGGCTCACTTTCCCCTTTTGTGTTTAAAGGCATAGGTTTTAATATCTGCATACCGGCTGTCTGCTGGACGTGTTCTCTCTCAACAGCCAGCTCTGACCTGTTGCCTGGGAAGACAGTCCTTCAGGACGTGGTCTGATTGTCGTGCTTTGCAGCAGCCCTGCAATGACATCAAGGCCACTCCTACTCTTGCCTTCCCAAATTTAGAACACTTTTTACATTTTCAATCCAAAATTACAGTGTGACCTTCCTGTTAACTTTGGAATATGCCATAATTTAGACACTGGCTCAAGTCACTGAATACTGTGGTCTGAGTGCGACCTTAGGGATCACATCCTGAACTGTCCATCGTGCCTATTCCAGTTAAGTGGAGAAGCCGGCTCTTGTTGGGCACGCCACCGAGATGTCTGCAGGCCTGAGTGCCGCCAGCACTGTGAACTCAGCATCTTGTTGAATTCATGCTGCCTTAGCTGGAGACATCGGCTGGGCTTCATTTGACTTCACAGGGTAAAGAGCCAAAGCATGTTGACAGTTGCGTGGGTGACGAGCAAAATCAGTGGCCCGTGGGAGGTGAAAGGTTCTAGACTTGCGGACTCTTCAAGGGTCCCCTAGGCAGCAGCACGTTATGCTGAGCTGAAGAGAAAAGAGCCTGGCTCCGTCACTGTGGGGTACAGCGCTTTTGAAACTATGAGAGATACAGACACAGATTTCATCTCCTCTGAAGCCTTCTGTGGATTGTAGAGATGGCCTCAAAGATAGTTAATGCTGGATTTGGAACCACGGCAGTAGAAGAAAGTTCAGAAGAGTGCAAGACGGTCTCTAAGCCTGTGTTGTAATCCAAAGGGAGAGGCTCTGAATGGCCTTGATTTTTTTATGTTTTGTTTTTATCCCTGTAACAAAATTCCTAGGAGGAACAAGTGAAAGGGGAGAGACTTACTTTGAGCACACGGTTGCAGAGTGTTTGGCTCATGGCTGGCTGTCTCCATTGCTTTAGGCAGGTAGCAGGGCAGAACGCTGTGGTGGTGGGCACAGTGGAGAAAAGCTGCCCACTTCCTGGAAGCATAGTATAACAGGAGGGGCCAGGGTAAGACCCATTCTTACAGGTATATCCCATGACCCACTTCCTCTGACCCCCCCACCTCTCTCTTCCACCCCCCACTAGTGCTTTTGTACCCCCCAAATCCATGACGGATCTATACATTAATTAAATCAAGTCCCCATAATCTACCCACCTCCCACTGACTGGCTCTACCATCTGCAGACAAGGCCTTCAACATACGAGCCCCTCAGGGAAATACTCCATGTCCAAACTATAACATTTGTAGAACCAGACCTTCCCTATCTGTAAAATGGGATCAAAACCACTTCCTTTTCCAGGTGGTTAAGGGGCTTAAATAAAATGAGATAATGTTGAATACCTAGTTTAGCATATAGGTGCTTGCTCTGACAATCAATCTATCTATCTATGTCTGAACACTGCAGATGCAAGGCAAATGTTCTACCACTGAGTCATATCCCTGGCCCAGTAGAAAAACTTAAAAAAAAAATCCTCGTGTGTGTGTGTGTACACATGTATGATCGAGTTCGTGGCCAGCCTGGACTATATGAACAAACTTTGTCTCAAAAACAGAAGCAAATGAAGATGCTGCAGGTCCTGAAACACTCTCCTAAGAAGACAGCTTCAAAGGACTGAGAAGACACAGAGACAGTGTGGGTAACCCAGGAAGAGGATCCTTACAGGAGAGACAAGAAGCATGGCAAAGAAATGGTGGCTGGACATGGTGGTGCACACCTTTAACCCCAGCACTCAGGAGGCAAAAGGCAGACGGATCTCTGTGCGCTTCAGGCCTCCCAGGGCTACACAGTGAGGCCCTGTCTCAAAAAGTGACAGAAAAAAAGTAAAGGGAGGGTAGGATGAGGATGTGACTCAGCGGCTGGGCACCTGCCTAGCATGGGTGAGGCCCTAGGTTGATTCATGCATTACACACACACACATACAGACACACTCAAACTGGACCTACAGACACACTCACATACATACAGACACACTCACACACACAGACACACTCAGAGAGATACACAGACACACTCACACATACACACACTGGACCTACAGACACACACACACACAAATACAGACACACACACATACACATACAGATACACTAAAACTGGACCTACAGACACACTCACACAAATACAGACACACTCACACAAATACAGACACACACACACACATACAGACATGCTCAGAGAGAGACACAGATACACTCACATGTAAACACACTGGATCTACAGACACATATAGACATACTCAGAGAGAGACAGAGATACACTCACACACATACATACACTGGACCTAGAAACATACACACACATACAGACACGCTCACACACAGAGACACACATTTATACAAACAGACACACAGAAACACTCACACACATTCAGAAACTCAGACACACAGATACACAGACACACTCATGTACACACACACACACACACACACGAGACCTATAGACACACTCACAAAAACACACACAGATACAGACACACATACTGGACCTATAGACATACACACACACACTCACAAAAGCACTCACACACAGACACACACACAATGGACTTACAGGGTGAAGGACCTGCAAATGTCAGATCAGGAAACAGGAAATCCAGTGGTCCCCACTTATCTGTGGGTTTATTCTCTAAACTTTCACTTACCCAGTCAATCACAGTATAGAAATATTACATGGAAAATTCCAGAAATTTTCAAGGCATGAACTTTAGGTTGAACATTGCTCTGAGCCAAGTAGCCTCTCACCCTGTCCTACCAGACATGAAGCAGCCTGTGTCCAGCATGTCCACCAGTCAGTAGAGTCGTTAGCCTCATAGTGGCCACTGGATTTCTCACTTAGCACCGTTGGTTGTCAGACTGACTGCATGGCTCAATACTGCTGGTCAAGCATTCCCTATTTCACTTAGTAGTGACTCCAAAGCACAAGAGTAGTAATGGAAGGAGACAGCAGGACTTAAAACATGGAAGGACAGATTGATCATGGTTCCGTGGAGCAATGCTGCAGGGCACGTAGAAAAAATAGTAGAGGGCTCTGTATTAAGTGGAAGCTTCAGGCACCTGTCATGGTCTTAGAATGTGTTCCTCGTGGCTAAGGACATGCACTGAATAGACAGATAAATAGATGAAAGACAGACAGACGATTGATAGATGATAGGTAGATGACGACAGATGATAGATAAGTGATGATGGATAGATAGATGATAGATAGATAAATAGATAGATAGATAGATATAGATAGACAGACAGACAGATAATAGATATAGATAGACAGACAGATAGATGATAGATATAGATAGACAGATAGATATATGATAGATAGATAATAGATAGATAGATAGATAGATAGATAGATAATAGATATAGATAGACAGATAGATAGATGATAGATAGATAATAGATATAGATAGACAGACAGATAGATAGATGATAGATAGATAATAGATACAGATAGACAGACAGATAGATGATAGATAGATATAGATAGATAGACAGATAGATATATGATAGATAGATAATAGATAGATAGATAGATAGATAGATAGATAGATAATAGATAGATAATAGATATAGATAGACAGATAGATAGATGATAGATAGATAGATAATAGATATAGATAGACAGACAGATAGATGATAGATAGATAATAGATACAGATAGACAGACAGATAGATGATAGATAGATATAGATAGATAGACAGATAGATATATGATAGATAGATAATAGATAGATAGATAGATAATAGATATAGATAGACAGATAGATAGATGATAGATAGATAATAGATATAGATAGACAGACAGATAGATAGATGATAGATAGATAATAGATACAGATAGACAGACAGATAGATGATAGATAGATATAGATAGATAGACAGACAAACAGATAGATTATAGATAGATAGACAGACAGACAGATAGATAATAGATATAGATAGATGGACAGACAGATAGATAATATAGACAGACAGACAGACAGATAGATAGAGATAATGATAGGTAGGTAGATAGATAGATGTCAGTCTATATTTCATAATGGTTTAAAGTAGAAATTAAAGAGTAAGAAGCAGAAGACTTAGATTGTTATAAAGATCCCAATAAGGAGTTTCAACTCTATCTGTGAGAAGAGGCCATTGAGGATTTGTTAAAAGTAAAATTTACATTTATTTAGTAGGGAGTAGGACACGTGTGGAGTCAGAAGACAGTTTATAGAGAGGTGGTTCTCTCCTTGTACCATGTGGGTTCCTGGGATCAAACTCAGGTAGTGAAGCTTGACAGCAAGTGCCTTTATCCCCTGAGCCATCTGGCCAACCCACTGAAGAATTTTGAACTAGTTAATGAAATGATTATTTGTCTATTCAATCAGAGCCAGGCACTTAGAAGTGGAGGCAGGAGGATCAAGAGTTGAAGATTATCCTTGACTACACAGGGAGATGGGGCAGAGTATACATAAGACCTTGTCTCAAAAAAAAAAAAAACAGAATAAATTAGAAAGTGCTTAAATTTAGAGGCAGAGAATGCAGTCAAGATTTGGACGGTCTGTGCCATGTGGAGCTCCATGGGGTAAAGGAGCTTGGGCTCACAGCAGTAATGGCTGCTCAAACATAGACACAAGGGAAAGGAATGTTCCTGGATAGCGCTAGTTTCTCCATTTTTGAAGTCAACACTCAGTGTAAGAGTTACCCTGCAGGATTGTGTCAGGTTAAACATGAGAAAGTTCTTGGCAGCCAGGTGGTAGTGGCACACTCCTTTAATCCCAGCACTTGGGAGACAGAGGCAGAGGATCTTGTAAATTCAAGGCCAGCCAGGCCTATAGTGCGAGTTCCAGGACAGGCTCCAAAGCTACATAGAGAAACCCTGTCTCAAAAAAACAAAACAAACAAAAAAAAAGTAAAAATTGTAAAAGCCAAAACAGCAATAATAATTGTTATTTCAAAAAGAATGTAGCATTAGAGAAAAATAGCAGATAAAAAATATAAAGAATTTTAATATATGGTGAGGATTGGAGTTTATATTTTTTTACACCTCCAAGTTGATCTATCTTAACAACTGTATGACACAGTTCCTATGTGTTATAGAGGCAAACATTGTGCTATATAACATAGTGTCTTTCCCTGAGCTCATCTCACGGCTGACTGTTGCCACTCTAGCTGGCGGTGGGAACTGGGAGCTGGCGGTGGGAACTGGGAGCATGGCGCCAATGAATGAGGCAGACTGAAGTCTCATCCACTGCCAGCTTTATTCAGAGCATCAGACGTTTATACTCTGAGGGCTAAGAGGGGTCACAGGCTTAAAGTGTCCAATCGCAAGGGCAAACCATAAGTGTCAGGCAAGCTACATGCAACAGAACATGTTTTTCCATAGAGGCATATAAACACGTAACAAGAGACAGTTGTAATGAGCAATCTGAAGTAAACTCACTCCTATCCAGCACACCTGGGAGGGACACAAAAGCACAATCCAAAAACAATTCCGTGTTTCTCAAGAAACCAAAGTCACAAGATTTGGAGTTTTTCACAAGCACTAAGAAATCTCCTCACACAACCCCATGCTTGGACCATGTTCTGACAGCTGACCATGACAGTATAATTTGAGTCAATACTCTATGATAAACTGTTGCGTAAAAACCACAATGTATGACTTAGTAGAACAATAAATAAAACAAGAGAACTCATGCAGAAATTCAGGCCATATCCTCAATGTAATTCACACATGTCTGGGTTTTAGTCATGTGATGTTAGGGTATTCCACAGAAACAAGAAATTGTGTTACTGGTAGATTAACTCAAATGGAAGTGTATTTGGCATGTGCAAAGCTCAGGGTTCAACCCTCCAAAACGGGGAGGGGGTGGAGAAGAGGAATTTGGAGGAGGGAGGGAGAGATGGAGGGGAAAGAAAGAGATTAACTGAACTCTGAAGAAGAGAAGCAAAGAAAGTAGTTGAGAAGAAAAGAGCTTTGTCCTTAGGTGGTGTGAAAGCCTGCACTTAATGCCCACCCCTCAGAAACAAAGAGCCTTTAGTAAAACAAAGGAGAACCGGACTAACATTCTTACCTAAAACCCAATTCAGTTCCCAGCCCCCACTCCTGTGGCTCACAGCCTTCTGCAGCTTCGGTCCTAAGACTCCACCCTCTTCTGGCCTCTGAGGGTACCTGAACTCATGTCTACGCACCCGCTCATACAAATACACACAAGTAAAAACAAAACAGGTCTTTAAAAATTAAAATAAAAGAGAGGCTCAGAAGGCATTAAGAACTATTAAGAACTACAGATATATTTGAAGGTTGTGCTTTTTAACACAGGGTCTTGCTGTGTAGCCCAGGCTAGCCTCAAACCATAAATACATGTGAATTTCAAGGAATAAATATGCAAATAAATTAGAAAATTCACTAAAAACTTTTAGGATTAGCCATTCGTGGTGCTACACAGCTTTAATACCTGTACTCAGGAGGTAGAGGTAGGCAGAGCTCTCTGAGTTCAAGGATAGCCCTAGATCACACAGTGAGTTCCAAACCAACTAGGGCTACAAAGTGATACACTGTATTTAATTAATTAAAAATAAAAAGCCGGGCATAGTGGCACACACCTTTAATCCCAGCACTGGAGAGGCAGAAGCAGGTGGATCTCTGTGTTAGAGGCCAGCCTAATCTACAGCGTGAGTTCCAGGGTGACTAGAGTTACAAAGAGAAACTTTTTCTCAAAAAAAGAAAAACAAGAACAAAAAATAAATAAATTGGAAATTTTGATCAGTGCACAATCAGTAAACTAATTACGTATTTTATTTACCAACAATAAGTAGTAGATAAAGTTATGAACTTTATCTGAAAGGCAATAAGCACTTATAAGACTTACGTACTGCAGGCACAATGGTACATGCTTATAATCCCAGCACTTAGGAAGTACAGGCAAGAGGATCAGAAGCTCAGGGTCATCCTTGGTTACTTGTTGAGTTTGAGGCTAGCCTGGGCTGTGTGAGACTAATTAACTAAATAAATAAATAATAAACAAAAACAGGTGTGTGTCCGTACGTGTGTGTGTGTGTGTGTGTGTGTGTAAGAACCAGCAGTTAAGAGTACTAGCTGCTCTCGTGACTCAGTGGTTAAGAATACATACTGGCTGCTCTTCCAGAGGACCTGGGTTCCATTCCCAGCACCTACATGGCGGCTCCAGGTATGGGATATCTGACACTGACTCCTGGTCCTCACAGGCACCAGGCATACACATGGCCCACAGACATACATGCAGATAAAACACTCCTATGTATAAAATGAAACAAATAAATCTAAAAATAATTTTTTAACAAAAAAAAATTTATTTCGGTTAATAGTTTTGGAGATTTCAGGCTGTTGCCATTTGACTCCAATTTGGGGGGAATGTGGTAATAAAGAAAATAACCATGGGGAACACATGATGGAGCAAATATGTTCAACATGTGGCAGCTAAGATGGAAGGAGAGGGGCTGGAGAGATGGCTCAGAGGTTAAGAGCACTGGCTGCCCTTCCAAAGGTTCTAAGGCAACCACATGGTGGCTCACAAGCATCTGTGAGATCTGGTTGCCCTCTTCTGGCCTGCAGGCATACATGCTGGCAAAATACTGTATACATAATCAAAAAAAATCTAAAAGCTTTAAAAAAAAGAAAGAAAGAAAAGAAAAGAGAAAATAGAAGGGACTAGAGTCTTGATGTTCCTTCAAGGGCCTAAGTGGCCATGGCTGGAAACACATATTTAGGTCACCCTAAAAACCATGTTCTAAGATGGAAACAGGTTCCAGGAATTTTATAGTGACAGAACAAAAAAAAAAAAGGCATAAAACAGACCCTTCTAAGATACACCAGTGGTACCTCAAATAGACCCTTCTAAGATGCACCGGTGGTACCTCAAATAGACCCTTCTAAGATACACCGGTGGTACCTCAAATCGACAGCTTCACAAAGCCATGTCTGCCACAGACGGCATGCTATCCGATGACACTCTTAGCTGCTGGACTGGTGGAAGCCAGGGTCTGTTCTTACATTCCAAAGGACTTACCTGATAGTGACACGATGTTAGGTCATAGACAGACTGGCAATAAATGGTTACTTACGGGTCTAGGTAAGATAGGTAGCTGAAGGTATATGGCCCTGGCTTCCCGCGTTCCAGCCTCTGAAGAGTCACTGAAATTCCCATCAGTCATTCCGCCTTTGCGAAGGTCAATGGAGGTGCAGTTTCCTCCCAGGAACTTAAGCTCACAGAGACTGTGACACTCCAGATCCAAACTCTAACACCCAGAATCATAAAGATGTCAGTTTTCCTAAGACTTACTATAAATTCAATGTGAACTCAATTAAAAGCCTAATTATTTTGTTGTTGTTGTTTAGTTTTGCTGAATATAACCAAAGTACTTCTTTTGTTTTTCGAGACAGGGTTTCACTATGTAGACCAGGCTGGCCTTGAACTCACAGAGCTCTGCCTACCTCTGCCTCCTCCCGTCCTCTTCCTCTGTCCCCTGGCCCTGCTCCCTGCCCCATCCTCTGCTTCTGCAACCTGGCCCATGGCCTTGTCATCTGTCCCTGCCCCTGTCCTCTGCCTCTACTCCTGCCCCCTGCTCCCTGCCCCTGCCCCCTGAGTTAAAGAGTGCACTATCATGCACAGCTCAAGGTACTCTGAAATGACAAGATCATGCATCAAGACTTAAAATCACCCTGTGATAATAAGATGTGTGGGTACAGGACAGGGCAGTGGCCGGAAATAGCCCCGTGCGTGTGTGAGTGAAGCCCTCTGTAGAGCAGGGGGAAAGGGCAGCATTGCATCAGGCTGCTGACACAGGAGTGTCTGCTTTGGCAAAGAGGGAGGAGGGAAAGGAAGGAGAGAGGAAAGGAAATTAGGCTGGACCTTTGCAGAACTCCAAGTCTCCAGAGAAGCAGAAACTGTAGATGATAGAAAGGGCATGGGGGAAGGCTGAGGAGAGGAAGGAAGGAAGGGAGGGAGGGAGGGAAGGAAGGTGAGAGGGAGGTCGACAGACTATGAGGAACTGGCTCACACAGTTGGAGAGGCTGAGAAGCCTTAAGCTAGGGAAGCTGGTGTGAAGCTGGGCTCTGAATCCAAAAGCCTGAAAAAACAGGAGAGGTCGTGGTCGTTTTAATCTGACCAGCTCCAAGTTTCTCACATAAGGAAACCAAAGTTTCTGCTGGGTCCAAAGGCTGGACAAACTGATGTCCCGCCTCAGCCAGGGACATAGAGGTTTGCTGGCACTTGGATCTGCGTGTGTGTGTGTGTGTGTGTGTGAGAGAGAGAGAGAGAGAGAGAGAGAGAGAGAGAACATGCTATGGCATGTATGTGGAGGTCAGAGGTCAACCTTCTGATGATACTTGATGTCTTCCTTTGGCCCCTCCTCTTATCTCCACTGGTTTTACATAGACCCCACACACACGTGCATCTAACACACACACACACACACACACTAAAAAATAACAAAAAGGAAAAGTACTCATGTCAGTAGTAATTCAGACAGTACATTAAAACTGTGATGAAATTCCTTTACTCATAGTCAGTAAGAGGCAACGTCAGACAATGAGGAAGGGGACAGTGGCAGGGGCGGCCGCACCCCCTGCTGGAAGTATAACTTGGTATAAGCATTCTTGGTAAAATCTTCTGGCATTGTGAAAACACACACAACCTGCCATACAGAAACTCCCTAGGAAATTCTTTCCTCCTGTGCCAGAACACATAGGCAGTGTCCATTGCGGCACCGACCAAGCGTCCAAAAGTTGGAAACAACCTCTCAGATGAGGTAATTGCCATTCAATTTAAAAACTGTATTTGGCTTTAGTTTCCGTTCTAAAGTCAGGGAAAACATCATTCCACGAAGCACAAGTACTCCAGTGAGCAAGACAGGGCTGAAGAAAACGAAGAAATGAGAGGACCTGGGTTTGGTTCCCAGCATCCACATGATGGCTCAGACCCTCCATAACTGCAGGAGGTCCAATGCTTCTGCCGACCTCTGTGGGCATCATACGCACACACATGGTGTACATACATACACGCAGACAAAACACTGAGACACACAAAAAATAAATCCAAAAGATACCTTCCTGCTAAGGCAGATGGTTAGGGCTGCTGAAGTACCCTCTAGCTCAGGGAGAATGACGCAGCAGAAAGGAACCTGCCAAGCTGTCAACTTTGACATTCCAGAGGCCCACACAGCCCTTCCCGCTTCCTGGAATGCTGTCCTTGTGTGGGGTTTCTCTTTCCCCATCCTTGTCACGTGGTGGCTGAGGAAAGACCCTGTAACATCAGTGGGGAAGCTGGAGTAACCCTCATTCTCCACCACAGGACAGAGAAACAGACCGACATGCACAAAGACATACACATGCCAGGCTATGCCCGAAAGTCAAGGATTCGTGGTGGTGGTGGTGGTGGCTGGGGCAGGCTGGCTCTCTTCGCACAAGTCAGACCGGCATTCACAGGTAGATGCATTGCTGCCGAATTACAAGAGCCCACTGTCCCACAGCAGAAGGCTGACTCACGATTCCATGAGCCAGTGCTCAACAGGCTGAGCCATGTGTCAAAAGAAACGGTGGGACAGAGGTGACTCAGGGCAAGGCTGCTGTCCCCATCTCATTTCAAACACTGTCACTCACCCAGAAAGACCTCTGCCAGCCTTCCTTCCGCTGCTGGAACAGCGGGATGTGGCAGCAGCTGTCAGGGTGATGCGGAGGCCCAGCTGAGGTAGAGGGAGGAAAAGTACCAGCCCTTGGAGTCAGAGGAGCGAGTAATGGGGAGGCTGCCACCCACCCAGGTCCAGTAGCATTCCACCTGAGGAAAGCCCCATCAGCTGGAAGTCACCAGGAACACTTTGCCTGGGTGGCATCAGGACCCTGATGTGTTTTAGCTGCTAATGCTGAGTTTCTTCGCACTCGTGTGAGCAGCAGAGTCTCTAGAGTTAAGGATGTGACTCAGTGGTAGAGCATTTGCCTGGCTTTTGCAAGACTTTTGAAACTCAGCATCACAGAAAAGAAAGAAGAAGACAGGAAGGGAAAGAAAGGGAGGGAGAAAAAAGAAAGAGTATTAGATCCCTTATGTATATGAATGTGTCTGGAGGGATTATGGATTTGTACGAAGCTTGGGAATCGGGGACTGGTGTCAGCCCATACAAGAAAAGTTACCCAACTATAGTTACTACGATAGTGTTATTCCCCCCCCCCCAGGCCTGGCACCAAAGCGCTTTCGCAGACTGCCCGCTGACCCTCACACCCCCTCCATCAGGGCAGCACATTCAGCATGCCCACCACACCAACAAGAACACAGAGCCAAGCACCTGGGATCACCCAGCTGGCATGAAGCAACTAGCTCAAATATTCAAATCGCTGTCTGTGTGACTCAGCCTGCAGGCCAGCGCTGAAGGGATGACCTCATGTGTGTGTTGAAAGTGAGTGTGGTATCTTGCCAACTAGCCAGGGAACGATTGCCTCAGGCAGCAAGGAGAGGGAAAGTTGAGAGGCAATGTAACCCTTCTGCCGGGCCTGCTGGGACAGATACAGCAAAGGGTGCGGCTGTCACTAGGGTAGAATCTGACTTAAGGGAAGAGGGCAGGAAGTGTGAATGCTCACCCTACTGAGCCCATCCGTGAGAAGATAACTTGGCCTGTCTTCTCAAATTCCAGGGCAACCATAAATCCTGAAACAATCTGTTTAACTACATTCCGTGGGAACACCTGTACCCAACATACACACCACACACACATACATATACACACTACACACACATACATCCACAAACCACACCCATATATACCACAGACATATACACACCATATGCACCATAACCACACACAACACCATACATACACAAACACACACACCTCACATACCATGCACATACCATACACATTCATACATGACATACCATACACATACATACCGCAGACATAGACACACACCACATGCACCATAACCACACACATACACCACACATCACATACATACACACACACACATACCTCACATACCACATACCAAATACGTATCACACACACTCATTCACACACATATATATACATACTACACACATACATACCACAGGCACATGTACACACAATACTCACCATACCACACATACATGCACACACACACACATACATACATACATACATACATACATACATACATACACATACCACACACACATATACACACAACACACATATACACATATCACACACTCATATCCACACATACCACATACATACCCCACATATACATACACATACATACCACACACATCAAACACATACATTACATACACGCACACACTACACACACACCACACACACACACCACACACTCCTCCTCAGTGGCTGTAGCTATGAGGAAGTCATCTACACACTGGAGCAGATGCTTTGTGGATATTTTGCCTAAATTCCAATAAATCTGGCCTCGGGGCTTTATCAGCGGTTGATGAGTTGTAGCCCCCTTTCTCTTGGTCTCTTTGTCTCTTTTCCCTCCTGTCTGTTTCCCTAAGGGCAGCGATCTTTCCCTGTCTGTCTTTAGCTGGCTCTTGGCTGTTGTAAACTTTCTCAGCTATTTCCAGAAGTTGAGACCTATTCGTCCCCTTCAAATCCCTCTAGTTTCTGGAGCTTTCTTCCTTGTGACTGGTGCCGACCATGTGACAAAGGCGATATTGTGGCTTGCTGGTCTTTGGAGGCATCTCGGTCTAAGGAAGTAAATACCAATATGTCTCATACAGCCTTTCCAGAAACCCAGCAGGCAGTTTATCAGGTCCTGAGTAGCTGGACTTACCTTGGATAAGCTGGTAGTCCTCCTAATAATGTCTAGTGAAAGATCATTCAGTGTTCTCTGACCTTAAAACAATTTCCAACAGGCTGATAAGGGCCTCTGGCTTCTTTGAAAATGGAGGGTTTCAGGATCTTCAATTATATCATCAGTAGAGAAGGGGACATAAACCATGAACAGGGAAGAAGTTGAACTTCTACTTCCCAGGGCTGCTACTGGAGGAACTACTTTCCTGGGGCACAGCCAGCTGTGAAGAGCCTGCCAGAGGAGCTAGCATTTCCTCTTCCCTGTGCGCGCACTGCTTAGAAGGCAGGGAGCCCCTGGATGAGGCCTGGTCCCTCCCCACCCCCACACAGGGAACAGGACCGGGACCCTGGGACCACAGCGAGAGTTAATAGACCACTGCTGGGGGCGGTGGTAAATTTCCTCTGGTGGGGCTGAGGGGATGGGGGTTTTAGGTTTCTCTGGTCAACTTTGCTAGGCCAAAAGGATTCGAATCCCTGAGAAGAGGGCACAGGTCTTAAGCTAAGAAGGGAGGGTCTTAACCAGAGAAAGCTATTGGTTGTTAAAAGGAAACTGATGGCTACCGCTGTGGCTCAGGAGGAAGCTTCAGGCACCTCCACAGCAACAGTAACCAGTCACCACAGAAGGGGAGTGTCTGTGGAGTCTCTACAAATGCTACAGCTGACAGAAAAGGAGGCAAGGAGATCCGGTTCAACATGACTTGGTTAGCTGATGCTGGCCCAGAAGGAGGTCTGGTTCAACATGACTTGGTTAGCTGATGCTGGCCCAGACTTCTAGAACCTGATACCAGATGGTTTATTTTAGCCAAATTTAAGCACAACACTATTTTGGGCAAAAAAAAAAGTTTCCTGATGACAGTTAACTCAATCCCATGTTTACACTAAAATTCTTTACAAAGTACATACGGCATTTCCATAAAGATGGGTTCTGTTGACTGGGAAGGAATCCTCAGGATAAGGGTGTAGGGAGAATGACTGAGGTAAACACAGTTCCAGTGGGAGTCAGGATTGGCCTAGTCCTAAGATAAAACAAAAGTTGGCTAGGTTGCAAAACACAAGTGACATTTCTCATAAGGATGGGTTTTAATGACTGAGAAGCAATACTCAAGAGCTAAAAGGGGTCAGGTCTGAGATAAACAAACCTAGTGGTCTGGAGGATTCAGATGAGGCCTGGCCCCATAGACAGCAAGATCACCGGATATAGAAAGCTATATTTGTTCCCAGCATTCCCAGAAGACAGGTAAGTATTTCCTTCCTTTGAAGAGACAAGCTTGCATGTTTAGTTTTTCCTGGTTTAGTTTTCCCTGGTGCATATCTCTGTGCACAAGGACCTCTTGGCCTCTACAGGTATCAGTACCTGGACCATCATAGACTGCAGGAAAGAGTGCACAATTTGTGGGGCAATGGCAGCCACAGTCTCAGGATGGCTCACTCCCCCTTCCATTTTAGATCTGTCTTTTCCAACCAACAGAACTGAGAGAAACCCACAGAGACACACAGGGAGACACACACTCATACAGAGAAACACATAGTAAATACAGCCAGGGTGGCCACCACACATTCAGACACCTGAACAGACCAGGCGAGTCCAGTGACATCTCACATGTATCCTGGACACTGAATCTTTGGTCACATCCGATCTCCTCTCTTGTGTCTTAATCAGATGGCACCTCCTGCGGACAAAACTCACTTCCAGAGGTGTTCATATCAGATGACTTTGGATTTACCTTCTGGGGTGGTAGCATGAGGTAGCTGTAGAGCATTGGCAGCTAACAGTTATCCGTCAGAGTATATTCTCTGGGCTCTCCAAGAAGTTGTCTCCAGCTGGCACACTCTTCCTTGCTTCTGGGGGTCCTCCTAAATGTCTGGGTCCAGTCTCTGGGAAATCTCACTGGGGTTTCCGGAAATGTTACAGGGAGCCCACCAAAGACAACCACTCGAACACAGTTTATAACCAACTGAGAGTCTTTATTCTAGGCGGCTAGAACTGTGCTCTGGTATTCAGGACCCAAGTATAAAACCAAGTGTTTGTGATAAGGGGTTTTCAAAGGCAAAAGCCACACCCTGATATTTTGCTTGGCAGCTATCAGGAGAAGTTTTACACGAGGAAGCAGTTCAACAAAAACTAAGGTAATCAGTTGGTCTGCAAAGCAGGCCGTTTAACAGAAGCCTAGAAAAGGTAGCTGGGGCAGCTTCACCTTGGACTCTTAGAACAGAGGTGGTAATTTCCATAGAATCAAGATGAACAAATTCTCAGCAAAAATAAAAGATGGAGGAACCTATGCACTGTCTGGCCCTGTCGTAGCACTATCTTTGGATTACATCTTTATCGATCCTTAGTTTAAGAGCAGTGACATGTGTACGTCTGTGAACAGTTCAACCCCAAACTTGGCCATGTGCGACAACAGCAAACATTTTATCAGTTGTCAGTTTCTGGGGACCATAGATTTGGGGAAGGGCTTTGGCTGGTGGTCCTGGCTCAGGGCCTCTCTTGGTCCTACAGTGCATGGGAGCTGTCTGAGCATCTCTCCCTCTGTAGACTCAGGGTTTCCCCACATGGTCTTCCTCACACACTGACCTGGGCTTCCTAACAGTTCGATGGTCTCAGGGCCACCACACTGCTAGAATTTCCATTACATGCTCTGATCTCGCATTGAAGGCTATGCAGTATAACTTCCAGCTGAGCTAGTTACAAACTGCAAAGCTTCCTATGTCCCAGGGGATATGTAAAGGAGTTCACACTGTGTGTATATGTTGCAGAGATGGGGGTAAGGTAGGGTGGAGGGGGTCAGAGACAGAACCTAAACCCAGTACCTCATGTGGTATTCAGACTTCACCCCTGACAGGGAATGGTAACATTCTAGAATAGATATTGACCAACTGAATCCTTCAGATCAAATGCAGCTCGTTGGTAGAAAGGCATACCTATTCATTTACATTATTAAATATAACTGTGCCAAAGTGCCAGTAGTAATGACAGAGCCTGAATAGTCTTAGCACACGCACACGCACACACGCACACACACACACACACACACACATACACAGGGGGACGACGACAATGAAATCGGTTTTTATTAAAGAGCCAGTTAGACTGGAGAAGACATAGACATCATCATCACACTATCACCCTCAAAGCTCCATCTTAGGGACTCAGCACAAAGGGCTTCTATGGAAAAGGGAAGGAGGGAACCAGGAATGCTAGGCTGGATAAGTGTGTTATCCAGGCCTTACCCGCCCTCCTCTGGCCAACATATGCCCTGGACCCTGATCCTCAGCACTGGTTCTGTTGTCCACTGCACAGGTCACTTTTCTGGAATTACACCCCTTCAAACTTTACACGCTTGTGTTGCTTATGCATAGAACTGAAAAGCAATAAGGAGCACAGTCTGGTGTTAGATGACTGTCTTCACAAACTGGAGAGTAAACATGGTCTGTCCCGGAAGACAGGGAATTCTTTTCTGTAGTAGGCATGGGAAGGGAGAAGAGTCATGTGACCCAAAGTTACAGCTTTCTCTCAGTGGCTACTGGCCCAGACATGGGGGCCCGGGGCCTGAGAAGGTCACTGAAAAATCTGGCATCTTTGGGATGCTGTGCCAGTCAGCACAGTGAGTGGGTCTGGAAGCAGGAAGTCCTTTAATCTTTCCCTCTAGCTTTGTTTATTTTTATTTTCATTTTTTTTCTTACGTATAAACTACATAGTCCAGGCTGGCCATTTGGGGGGCTTGTGTTCAGAAGGAACTGAAAAGATAACAGAATATAGTAACTGCTCTATCAGGCCAGAAGAGCAAGGAGAAGAGGCATTTGGAAGGACAGTGCAGATGTTTTCCAGTAGGGGGCGACACCTACACTGGTACCTGGACCAGTAGGAATCCCAGGGCAAAGGGAAGAAACTTGCTTGCCTGGATAACTAAAATGCGATTGGGCAGGAGGAGCGGCCTGAAGGCTAGCAGAACTGGGGAGCAGGAGTTTCCTGAGCCCCAGATGGGACACTTTCCTCCGAGGGACATTTGTAAGCCTGGGTGACAAGCCGTGCATTTCCACGTTATCACTGCAGTTCTAAGTACATACAACAGTTTGGAAGCAGGGACAAGACCTGCAGGATGACCAATTAGAAACTACTTTTGACGAACAAGAGCATTTGACCTATTGCCTACTTTGTACACAGATCCAGATAAACACGCTTCACACAACAATACTTTTCCTAACCATGAGGAATGCTTGTGTTTTCTAATTAAACGTTTTCCTTTCTAAACAGTGAAGCTGCATGACTCACCTCCGTTGATCCCATGACTCATTAATAAATCACAGCCATGAGCTGTAGAAACCTGCGGTAGGAAATGGCTATGACACCCCGGAGACAGGTTAATAAATAGAAAGATCTAGAGACCGAGAAAGGGTCTAACAGGACGTAGAATGACCCCAGAATGACCTAAGAGACAGGAGGATCAGAAAAATAATGCCAGAATTCTGGCTTGAACAATGGTACACAGATGGCTTGGGTTTGGGTCTAGACTGGAAGGTCGCTTAGGAGGGTAAAGATAATGGGCTTTTGTTTGTTTCTTAAATCCCACCTCCGTTTTTTGAGAAACCCTAACGTATTCTGTAACTTAAGGTGTATCCAAAGAACAGCATTATATAATTCCAGGAGTTTTCAAGCTTTATTGAGAGAGGGACCAAAGCAATGGAGCTGACCGACAACTCTGGGCAGGTGTAGTTAGAGGACTGAGCCAACAATGGCTCTTAGAGTTGGCTTCTCTGCTGTGGCTGTGGCAGGATCCGGTTTCACAAGGTCGGGAAGAAGTAAGTTAGGTAGAGCACAGTCTCTTTATTTAGCAATCCTGTTGACAGAGGTTTCTGTATAGAGTTGACATCAAATCTAGAGTTCACAATCACTCGTTTGGGACTATCCCAGGCATCTCTTTAAAAAAAAATATGGAAACACCATTAACTTTATTCTGCCCTCTCAAATGGCTCAACGTTTCCTGCCTTTCCAGGTTCCCAGTCCCAAGCTTCCTCCAACTGAATCTTTTCTTTTGCAAAGCCTTTGGGTGATGGTAGCCTGTTGCTAATGGCAGATTTCAAACAATGGGTGTTTCTGAGCTGGGTTTATTGAGGCGGTCTTGTCTGTGTCCTAGGGGAGATTGTAAACGAGATGTCCACAGGGGCTCTTTTGTGTGTATGGCTTCACCCCGCCAGAGAGGAATTCCCTTTACGGAGCTGGGATTTAAAGCCGATTTCTTGCTTTTCGGAAACTTTTTTTCCAACAGCCAGAGCGAACAGCAACAAATGAGTCAGTCAGTCTGTGCTCCGGTAACTTCCTACCCCGCTTAGCAAAGCAATGACTCGGCTATTTACATGTAGAAGGCAAGGCTCCAGTTTAAAGTTTTGGGGATTATTCTCACAGCTGAGCCTCTTTACTTGACAGTCAGCAAACTGGTTAACCTGTCAGGGGAACCTAGCCCCTAGCTGTTTTTTCTCACTCTCTAGAGAACTTGTCCTTGTTTGGATTGCTTTCTCTTTTAAATCCAAGGACAGAAGCAAACGTTTCCTGGCCTCCAACTCTTCTCTTCCCCCTGGCCCTCGCATCCCGGTTTCTCAGTAGGGGATGGCAATTCTAGAGCTGTAATTATCGCAGGCAGAGCTTGGCCTGGCTCCACCCTTGGGAGATTATGCCGTTTATTACTGCTCAGCCAGGTGCCCGGGTGACAAGACCGGCCTTTATCTTCGATCCTGTCTAAGTTATCAGCAACTCAAACGGGCTGAACCTCGGAGCAGTGGCCATCAAAAAGATTCCCTTCTCCACAGTTTTATTGGTAGTTTATTTACGTCCACACTAGCCCCTACTTGCCTCGGGTTTTTCCGCATTCCCATTCCAAGTCTGAGAGAAGTCAGCCGCCCCACGAGCCAGTTTCGACAAGACCCCCGCCCTATAGCACCAAGTGTTTTAGCGCATGCGCAGGTGAATTTTTCAGTGTTCATAGTTGCCTTTTGGATTTGTGTTTTACATTCATTTCTTTATTGAGAAAGGGGACACCATGGCCAGAGGCCACTTGCTGGAGCTGTCTCTGTCCTGCCCTGTAAACTCCAGGGATTGAACTCAGGTTAGGAGGCTTGGCAGCAAGTGTGTCTACCCGGTGAGCCCAAAGTTGTTATTTAATAAAGTCTGACTTACAGTAATAGAAATGCAAAAGAAAAAAACCCAAGATTTTATTGCCCCTCATTTTTATGGTTCATTTTAAAAACAAGACTATAATCCACACCAGGAAGTAGGTACAGGGCTTGTTTGGGGTCATAAAAATGTCGAGTGTTTGATCAGTGGCCTGTGCAGTTCACTAACATATCTGTCTACCCACACATCAGTTTGGAAAGATTGTTTTGGCAGTGCTGGGGGTGGAAATCCCCATATGCGGCAAGTGTGATACCACAAGCTATATACCCCACCCCAGTTTATTCTGTAATTCAAGCTGTAGCGATGATTATCCCAGTCATTAACTGAGTTTAAACTAGAGCACAGAGCCATGCATTCGAAGATGATCTCCAGACCCTGTTCCCTGTGTAGAACTTTAATAATTGAAAAGTTTGATTGCAGATAAAGTGTAGCCAGAAGCCGCCCCCCCCCCAACAGAATCTACTATGGACTCCCACCCACCTGTCAGTCCAAGAAAAAAAAAGCTACTTTATTTATTTTGCTGTCTATGAAGTTGGCATGGGAGTAGGGATCCGAAAGAAGTGAGGTGGACAGCACAACCTTGTAAATATGCAATGTTTATCTCAAAGAACACAGCTCGAAGTCCATTTGCTATTCAGACATCATCCTAACCCGTGGAAAGAACACACTTGAAGAACCCTCTGGCCACCCCTACCATTACAATAAAAACTAACAAGGTATATCTCATGTGCAAGGTAGTGACCAACTAATAGACACCCAGAATTCCACAGGGAGACAACAGAGACTCCTATCAAACCCGACTGTGCTGTGCTGAAGAGGCAAGGATAGGAGGATCAGGAGTTACAGGACAGCCTAAACCATACCTTTAAACTCGGTGTGGTGGCTCTTGCCTTTAATCCCAGCACTCAGGAAGAAGTGGGCAGATCTCTTGTTATTTGGGGGTTTCTGTTTTGTTTTTGTTTTGCTTTGTTTTAGAGACAGGGTTTCTCTATGTAGCCCTGACTGTCCTGAAACGCTGCTCTATGGACCAGGCTGGTCTTGAGCTCACAGACCTCCTACCTCTGCCTCCCAAGTACTGGGATCAAAGGCATGCGCCACCACCACATAGCAAGGCAGATCTCTTTCAAGGCTAGCGTGGTCTACAGAGTTCTAGGCCAGTCAGAGCTACAAACTACATAGTGAAACACTGTCTCAAAATAAAACTGAAATAGAAAACCTTGTAACCAACTACCTTCTATGGGGTGGTTCAGTTCTGAAAGTGGTAGCGCTGCAGGATGCCCGCCGACTTCTCCAACCACATTTTTGCAAGCCATCACACAAAATCTGACCTTGGGACTGCTAGCAGCGCGATGACATGACGTCAAGAGTTTCACAACCACAGTCAAGTATGGGGTCACTATATATCAGCCGTCTGCAAC
Organism: Ondatra zibethicus; assembly: GCA_004026605.1. Lineage (NCBI taxonomy): Eukaryota > Metazoa > Chordata > Mammalia > Rodentia > Cricetidae > Ondatra > Ondatra zibethicus. Next base: position 64,813 of record PVIU01000738.1, read on the forward strand.
CCCTAAAGCCAAAGCATTCCAGGGACTGTTGGCCGAGTTTCCAATAGGAGTTCCTAGCAGCACAGTCCTCCCAAAGACTCAAAGGAAGAATCTTTTGGTCATTATTGTTTTGAGGCAATGTCTCATGTAGCCCAGGCTGCCCTTGAACTCACAGTGTAGCTGAAGCTAGCCTTGAACTTCTGATCCTTCTGCCTCTACCTCTCTAGTGAGGGGATTACAAGTGTTCACCCACCATGACCAGCAGATACAATGGCATGTCTTTGAAAAATAAGTAGTGTTGGAGGGGAGAACAATTTCCCAGCCAGCTCTGGCATGGGAGAGCTGGGGCAAAGCAACCTCTCTCTTGGCCTCCTTTTTATCTGCAAGCCATACCCTCCTTGGCAGAGTTGTTTTGGGGACTTAATGAGACCAGCTACAGCCTTGGGTTCATTAACACTCAGTGAATGGGGCGGATAGAGGTTGGCGTAACATGATACGAGTTTTAATCTTAACTTCAAAAGGATTTTGGCCGAAATTTGCAGATGACAAGCACTCACCAGCGTCTCCTGTCCTTTGTCCCCAAGCTTGAAATACAGCCCTCTGCACGCCAGGTGTGTGCTCTGCCCCTGAGCTACTACGCCAGGGTAACTGTGTAAGTAAAGCCTGTGAGGGGTACGTTAAATAGTCCTGTAGTGGGAAAGAGCCCCGAGGACACCTGGACCGTTTCTTAGATTTGTGTCCTCAGCTGTCAGTGACATAGCAGTTAAAGAGACTGTCATTCTCAGGGCCGATCATGCTGATCAGGACCGGGGGACCTCGGAGGCCAGGACAGGTAACAGGATACTTTTCCCTAGGAAAGACAAGGGTTTCTAGGAGGAAGAAAGATCGATAATTAGATGCTTACCTACGTCTCCTGCGGCTGCTGGTGCCTCCCACAGGCCCCACCTTCCAGACCCCAACAGGAAGGGAAGACTGGTTTCCTTTCTTCACTGAAGCACAAACCCTGTTTTTAAGGCACGAGGCTTCCCAGTACACTCTCCAGGCTGCTGGCAATCCCTAGGAAGAGCTCCCAGGAAAGCCTCACCCCAGTCAGTTAGGACTTAGCAGGCCTGGGCTCCCACAGATGTGATTATTCGCATTCTTAAACAGGCCCCCCACTTCCTGAAGTGACACAAATACCATGAACCTGGTACTCTCCTCCAATATAGGAATCCTGTAAAACATATGGCCTTGGCCTAAGCCTGAGCAAATGCCAGCTATGGTCTGTTTACTAGGTCCCACCCTAGGAAAGTGAAGGCAGGAAGATTGGAAGTTCCAGGTTATTCTCAGTCCCAGGCCAGCCTAAGCTGCATGAAAAACCTTACCAAATGAATATATAAAATAAATAATAAGATTTTTAGCCGGGCGGTGGTGGCACACACCTTTAATCCCAGCACTGAGGAGGCAAAGGCAGACGGATCTCTGTGAGTTCGAGACCAGCCTGGTCTACAGAGCAAGTTCCAGGACAGGCTCCAAAGCTACAGAAAAACCCTGTCTCGAAAAACCAAGAAAAAAGAAAGAAAGAGAGAAAGAAAAATTTTCAAAAAAGTAAAGACAAAACAACAAAGAATCTCAGAAGGGAAAGCAGATATAATGGCATATTTGTAATCTCAACACTTGGAAAATTGGGGGGGGGGGATCAGGAGTTCAAGGTCAGCTTCAACTATGCAGTGAGTTCTAGGCCGGCCTAGGCTACAAAAGCCTAAGAATGCTGAGTGACAGGAACTACAGGGAAGAAAAGCACTCAGACACACAGGGAATGCGGAACATCCCAGCCACTCAGCAGCGGCCAATCAGGACCTGAGTGTGACACCCAGCAGAGACAAAGGAGGATGTCAGGTGGATAACCACAGGTGAGATCAGAAACTGCATTTCATTTTGATGATGCTGGGAGTGGAATTCTGAGCCTCGAACACACAAGGTTCATGCTCGACAGCTGAGCAATCACCTCAACCCCATGACTCTGGGGTTTGACATACTAGCACCATGGCAAAAGTTGGCGTTCATAGCTGAACTTGGCCAGCACTCGACTAGTGCAGGCAGAAGTGGGCATTGGTGACAACAGACTATGTAGTTGTCCTTTGGTATCCTTGGAGAGTTGATTCTGGAACACCCTCTTGCCCTGAATGTTTATAGGAATACTCAGCCACTCAAATCTCTTGTGTAGTATTTGCATAACCTGTGAACATCATACTATAAGCCATTTTGAGATTACTTCTAACACCTAATACAAATGCTTTGGGCATATTGGTTTTTTTATTTTTTATATATTTTATATATTTACTTTTATTTTGCCCCATGCCAGCTAAGCACTCTACCACTGATATAGACCCATACATATTTTTTTAAGACAGGGTCTCACCCTGTAGCCCTGGGTGGCCTCGAACTTGCTGTGTAGACTGGGAAAGCCTCAGAGTCACAGAGATCCACCTGCCTCTGCCTCCCAAGTGCTGGGCTTAAAAGTGTGTGCCAACCTGCCTGGCTAGATGTTAATTCTTTGAGACAAGTATTCAACTTTGTGGTTCAGGCTGGCTTTCCATTTGCAATCCCCCTGCCTCAGCCTCCTGCATGCTAGGATTGTGTGAACATACACCGAGCAACTAGTTGTTATGCTATACAGAGAGAATAACAAATAAAAGTCTGCGCGTGTTCAGCAAAGGCTTGGTCTGTCCTTCCAGGTCCCTTAACATTCACAGTGAGTGGAGCCTGCAGGTGCTGACCTTGCCCAGGGAGAGGTGGTGGACTGTGAGACCCAAGGCCACACAGACTAGCTTTGCTGTCGCAGTCTGGCTTCCTTTTTCTCCAGGAAATGTCTCCCCACTCTCATTCATTCCTTCATGTAGCAAACATTTACTATGGCATGACTGTGACCTACCTGGTCTAGGATCCACTGTGTCATCCATGGGTGAAATGGACAAGAATGCCTGGCTGCATGCATCATACCTCCTTAGTGAATGTCTTTCTCTCAATCCGGCCAGGAAAAAAATATATAGGGTCAGCCAAATGGCTGAGAATCGGTGTCTGGAGAGAAATGAAAGCTGGCTGGCTGATGAGAGCATCGAAGGCATCACTGTTCTTGTTCCTGGCATCATCTCCACACTTGTCTCTTAGTAGTTCTGAATTTTTATACACAGCTATGATGGCAAGACTCTGGACATCTGATAGTCCCGAGTGCTGAGTTACAGGTGTATGCCACCACACCCAACTGGCATGCTGTCTTTCATCAGAACTCAATCCGCCCTAACCGAGGGGTTGGTAGAGTAGTTGCCCAAACAGGAAACCATCTATAATTCTGTGACTCTGACCTTGGGTCCCCAACCTCCCCTTTCTGTGAACAGTCCATTCAACTCAGGAAGACCTGTGAGCCAGGCGGGACACATTTTGAAAAACACACACATGATTACAAATGCTGAAGAAGAAGAAAAAAACAATCCCTTAAGTCTAAAAGGAAATGATCCAAGTCCATGGTAGAAACCACTCCATAAAGTCAAGGGACAAATGGAAATGAAATCTTGGCAGTGATGAAGTGACCAGGGCCATCATCTGTGTACACGATGACTCAAGGGCCTCTGTTAGCAAAGCCGGGAAAACGAAGTGTGAAGTCCAGATCAAATTCCCAACTGGGAACAACACTCGCTCGCGCCTTGGAAATTAGTAATCCTGAAGATGGAAATGCCCCGGTTTCAACACAGGTGCCCTGGCTCTCGGAAGGCTGCGAGTCACACTGTGTGTGTGCGTGGGGGCAGACACGACCCGGGACGCAGGCCGTGCTTGCTCAGATTCTCCAGCTTTGTCTATGGTTTCAGGCATGTGCTGTTTTCACATATGGTAACTTTCAGCTTCTAGTATTATTTAATTGATTGTTAAACTTCACTAAAAGTCTCTATTACAGGGCTCAGACCATAACCCCTGGACCTGGGCCTTCTGCAGAGACACCTCTGTCCCTAGCATCATTCAGTGTCCTCTAATTTAGTTAATTAATGGAAGTTTCTGAAAAAAGAACAATTCTTTGATCTGAACTCTGAGTTTCCTGGTACCATTTCCAGATACAGAGCTGAGGAGTACCAGGTGCTTGGGCTAACAGCAGCCCACAACTGCAGGCCTCCATTCCCGCCCAAGGGAGGAAGGGGTGGGGCAGTCTGAGAGGACCAGACAACCTAAAAACACTGCCACTGGCATTTTCCTGGGTGTAGCTGGGGCTGGGAGGCTGCTGTCTGGGAACCTGGTCTGGCAGGGTGGAAGGCTTCAGTAATCCTTGCAGATAGGAACCCAGCAGGGCTGACTGGGAAAACTGCAAACCCAAAAGGTGTTTGCATGCAGAATACACATTAAAACAAAACGGCAGGGGGAGGGGTGGCGGGAGTACTAAGAGTCGTCAGAGCAGGAATCCCATTTTGTTGATGCTTTTTCAAGAAAGACTCTGACTAGGGGACCCAGGTTGGTCTCGAACCTTGATCATCCGCCCCATCAGCCTCAGAACGACTCACAGGTCTGTCCCAACTGTCATGCATGCTCTCGGAATGCCCAGTGTTTGCTTTCAGGAATTCGAGGTCCTAGTCCAGAGGTTTTACTCAGCATATAGATGGGAAAATAGTTAATGTTATTAGATAAAAATGAAGACATTCTGGAGCTGGACGTGGCTGGTGCGCCCCTTTAATCCCAGCGCTCAGGAAGCATAGGCTGAGTTCCAGGACAGCCAAAGCCACACAGAGAAACCCGGTCTCGAAAACAAAAACAAAAAACAACGAAGATGTTCTGGACAGATTCCAGCTCTTTACCAGTCCGCAGGGCCAACTGCGCACTTTGACAAAGCCACTTACCAGCAGGAATTGCTGCGGAGCTCCGAGCACATGTGTTGTTCCTATCTTGGCCACCAGGAGACGCCCAAGAGCAGGATAGCCCTGCAGCGCTTAGTTTGTTTTCCCTAACTTTGGATTGAGAGGGAGGAGGTCGGGTGCGGGGGCGGTAGGAGAGATGCAGCTGGCTGGAAAACAATCCATTTGTACCCTGAAATTATCCCACTCGCCGTTTTCGAAGTCAAAGGTTGCCACGTTACCTGTTGCCAGGTTCCTAAGAGTGCTCCGGGAAAGATGTGGATGAGAAAAGCCCTCCAGAAGCCCGGTGGATTGCAAGCTTTGCCCTGCGCCAGCGCTGACATTTGGAGAGCAGCTGCGGCGGATCTGAGCGCTGCTCGATTGTTCATCTAACAGAGGAGTGGCTGCGTCTTACATCATTTCCAGGCATCAAGTGCCTGGGGCTTTTTTCTTCTTCTTTCTCTTTTTAATGGCTCTTAACTTTTTGATTCCTCCCCTCCCAGAATTTTTATACAATGCAAAACAACCTCGGTCTCGGGAAGCCCAAGTTTTGTAACAACCTTTTAATTAGGAGTGTGTGTGTGTGTGTGTGTGTGTGTATTAAATAAACCCCGAACGTGGTGGCCCAGAGACAAGCCTTTCCTTCTTCCTGCCATCTGAGAACAATGTTTTGTTTGATTAGCCGGGTAATGGGGCTCTCCCTAGAAAAGGCGGGGGCTATCAGTTGAATAGATCTTCAAGCCAGACATGCCGAGGCTTGGGGCATTTGTCTGGCATTAGGAAGTGTCTGGGATCTTGGTAACCACCAACTGGCAAGGGTGTGGATGACTGCAAGAGTTATTGCTCGCCCCTCCCCATCCGCGGTGCTCACAACAGCCGCTTGCTTTTTTTTTTTTCTTCAGAGACAGGGAAAAGTGTTTTCTGAGGAGGATGCCTTGAGTGGAAGTCATTCTCAGGCTGCCGCTTTCCTGGAGCCAGAACTAACGGAGAGACTCCTGTGAAGCGCACTGTACCTCCCAGAGGTGGGCTGGCAGACAGCGAGCAAGCGTTCCTGGTCCCTGCTTCTCACCACAAGCCACCCTATCTCTCTGGGTGGCCTGGAAAGGGGGAAGCTGTAAATATTTTTGAAACAGTGCAGTAACTTTTCCATGTGGACTCTGTTGGGTAGAGTTTCTGTAACGTTTTGTTAACTTTTTAAAATTTATATATACTTGGGTATTTTATTCTCTCCCTTATTTTTTATTATTATTTATTTCTTTATTTTGTTAGTTTCAGGATTGAAGGCAGGCCTTCCTAGAGAAAACAGGGGTCTCTACATAGGCCGGGCTGTCCTGGAACTCCCTCTGTAGATGAAGCTGGCCCAGACTCATAGAGCTCCTTCTGCCTCTGCCTCCCAAGTACTGGGATTAAAAGCATGAAGTACCACTGCCAGGCTTAAATAAAATATTTCTGTATATTCATCCCGAAGACACCTCCACAAAACACCTTCTCTAACAGTCTCTGCCAATGCTGGGAGAGATTCCTCCCCACATAGCCCTCTGTGTTAGACACGGCGCCAGTGAGACCCAGGAAGGTGACAGAATACACCATGCAGAGAGCGCTTGAGTGTGGCGCTTTATTAAAGAGAGAGTGAGACAGAGAGAAAGGGGGGGAGGGAGCGCAAGGGAGGAGAAGCAGAGAGCTGCCTCTTCAGAAGAAAGGTGGGGGAAGAGAGAACTAGAGATGGGGGAGTGGGCGGAGCTTGTCTCTTAATGGGCCCTTTCACCTGTATACAGATTAGGACCCTGGGCGGCCAGGAAGCAGCCTGGGCGCATCCTGCCAGATGATGGGCCAGGCCCGCATAATGCCTGCATCCTAACACTCTGCACCTTGTAGCAACTGCTTATAGGTTTAGTGAGTGAATAAGTTTGAAATGGTTCCCAACAGAGGCGTGAACTTTGACTTAATTTGGTTTGGGGTGCCTGTAGCCCCAGTTACGTGGGAGGCTGAAGCAGATTGAGTGTTCGAGACCAATCTCGGGATCATGGTGAGACTTTTTGTTTGTTTGTTTTTGAGACAGGGTTTCTCTGTGTATCCCTGGCTGTCCTGGAGTTCTCTCTCTCTGTAGATCAGGCTGGCCTCACGTTCAGAGATCTACCTGCCTATGCCTCCCAGATCCTGGGATTAAAGGCGTGTGCCAGAGTACTGGAGAGACGGCTCAGCGATTAAGAGCACTGGCTGCTCGTCCTAAACCCAGGTTCAGTTCTCAGCACCCACATGGCAGCAAGTTCCAGGACAGCTACATAGTGAGACCCTAACTCAAAGGGGGGGGGAGGGAAGGAGGGAAGGAAGGAAGGAAGGAAGGAAGGAAGGAAGGAAGGAAGGAAGGAAGGAAGGAAAAGAAATAGGATGTGGATTTGTACTGGGCTCTTCCTCATACATGAGACCTTCATGTTCTTAGCAGTGTCCAGTGTTACTGTCTGTGATTAGGAGAATCTCTACTCATTCTTCATCTCGGCTTGACTTCTTTGCCATCTCGGGCTTGTGCTTTTCCCCGTGATGGGCCAGGATTGTCTGGCACCAGATGGGTTCCTGCCTGGCTGAGCACATCACTGTAAACTGCGTGACCACGATTCCCGGTTCCCTGACTTCAAACAGTGGCAACAAACATCTCTCTTAACACGTGTGTCCTCCTCCTTGCTAAGATGCTTTCTAGGACACCCTGCTACCAAACAGTGCATCTGGTGGCTTCTTCCTGTGTCTGGTTCACATTACCTTAAGTAGAACGCTGCTACTCAAAATGCCTTTCTAGATTTTACCCCCTCAGAAAGCTCCAAAGTCATTTTAGCAAGGTCGCCCATCTATCAAATGTTGATACAATTTCTGTATCTTTCCACTCCTGAGAATTGACTGATCTGAGGCTGGAGAGATGGGTCAGGGGCTCAGAGCACTTGCAAAGGACGTGGGTTCAATTCCCAGCACCCACATGATAACTTACAAGCATCCCAACTCCAGCACCAGGGAATCCAGTGCACTCTGCTGATCTCATAGACAACAGGCATGCATGTGATATACAGACATACATGAAGGCAAGAATCATGTACATAAAATCATCTTAAAAAGGAAAGAAAGCAAGTTGACTACTCTATGCTTGTACACTCCTAGGAACTGAGCCCTCACTATAGAATAAGGTTCTTATGTTCCATGTATGAACAACGCATGGCTACATATTTTGTGGTGGGTTTATTTATTTATTTGTTTGTCTGTTTGTTTTCTTGAGACAAGGTCTAATTATGTAGTCTTGGCTAGCCTGGAATTCACAGTGTAGATTAGGATGACCTCAGATTTACAGAGATCAGCCTGCCTCTTTAGTGTTGGGATTAACCACCAAGCCTGGCTTCTTCTTGTTGTTTTGTTTTGTTTTTAATTAAAATTGCATGCATTTATTTATTTTGTACGTGTACTTATATATATGGGCATATGCATGCCATGGTATACATACATGTGGAAGACAGGACAGCTTTTGGGAGTCAATTCTCACCTTCTACCATGTGGGTCCTGGGTACCAAATACAAGCTGTAAGGGTTGGCAGCTGGTTTCCTTTACCATTGAGCCATCTCACAGACTCATGTTAGTTTTGATTTTTTTAATTTCTTTCATTAATTTGGTTAACATGCGATCCTGTGTGCACGTGAAGATCAGAGGACAACCTGAAGGACCTGGTTCTCTCTTATCATGTGGTTTCAGGCTGAGCAAGCCAAGGCTTGCTTAATAACATCTTAGATACAAGTTCAGTGCAGTAGCAGGCTGGGGCTCAGGGGCACAACCCTTGGTTAGCAAGTCTGTGATCTAGCGACTCAAAGCCACCACCATTAAAAGTCCCTTAAGATACTGTGTTTACATACAAAAAGGTTCTTTGACTACTGTGTAACTGATTTTGGAGGGTATTTTATCTTGTTTTGTTTTCCAAACAGGGTCTCATGTCGCTCAGACTCGCTGTTTAGCCACATTATGAGCTTATGATCTCCTATCTCCACCTTGCTAATGCCAGCACCTCATTTGAATGACTGACTGTAGCTAGTAGCATAGGTGGTGATATTTTTGTTGTTGTTCAGTGTGTGATGGGTGTCTGCCTGTATGTGTCTGTGCATCACGTGTGTGTAGTGCCCCCACAGACCAGAAGAGAGGTTGGGTCCTCCGGGATGGTTGTTGGCTGCCTGTGGATGCTGGGAACTGAACCTGGTCCTCAGCAAGAGCAGTCAGTGCTCTCAGCCTCACAGTCCCCTCACCGGACCCATCCTGATGTTTTTATCTGTAGTCCCTGTTGAGCTGCTCTTCTATTGTTACTCTACTCGGGGGTCACAGCCTGTGCCCCAAGAAGTCAGGTTTTGCCACCCGTCTTCAATAAACCAATTAATAGTGAAAAGCAGAAAATGGAGAGTCATTCAATGTGGCCACGGAGACAAAGAGGTCCAGTGACGTCCCCCAGTCTATGTTTTGGGGTCCTCACATGAGTGTAGGGTTAACGAGAAGCAAGAGATATGTGGTTCCAAAAGGTGTGGTCCCTGGCCCATTACTACTATAACTCCAGGCCTCCTCTGCAAGATCAGCTAGTCAGTCAGTCCCTGTGGGAGAGACAAGGTCTTCTCCTGTTTCCTCTTGGGAAATTCTAATATCTTGGGGGCCTTCCTTTCAATACTCTGATCACTCTATAGCCAAAGAGGGGAGCACAAGTGTCTCCTTAGACATTCATTCTCTCCAGAGAGGCCAAATACAATATCAGGAGGATCACAGTTACAGTCACAGTAACCAAGAACAGCTAAGCAGTTCCCCCATATGGCTTGATGGTTACATGACCCATTAGCTAAGCCAGTAAAATCTACAGGAGGTCAACAGAGCAAGTTCCAGGTCTACACAGAGGAGCCCTGTCTCAAAACAACAACAGCAAGAAAACCTTAGTAAGAGAACAATATGGGGGTAACTGGAGAGATGGCTCAGCGGCTGTTACAGGGGACCTGGATTTTGTTCCCAGCACCCATGACCTGTAACACCAGCTCCAGGCTATCCAGTGACTCCACGGCACCTGCATGCACCAGAACAATCATTTACTTCTCCATACAATTTAAAATAGACTTTAACTCGGGGATAAAGCAACAGTTCAAAGATTGTCCCCGCCCTGCTTGCTGTGTGTCCAGGGGCCACCTGCCATCTGTGCTTAGGAGCTCACAGAGGATGGCCAGACTAGGAGGAGGCTACATCTTCTTCCAGAAAGCCCAGCCCCTCCTGAGGCTTACCACACTGACTTCCATTTAGAATGTAGACAACCTTGAGTCACAGTCGACACCTGTTCTACCTGACCGTTGGGACAGAAGAGTTCAAGGCCAGCCACAAAGCAAATCCAAGGCCATTCTGATCCATATGAGATGCTGTAGAAGAAGAAAAAATAGTGTTAAAAATTTAACTGAAATGACAGAAATCTGTTGTTTGTAAAGTCTTGATTTGACTCTCTCCTCTCTATCATCTATCTATCTATGATCTATATGATCTACCTAGCCTCTATTATATATCATCTACCCTCTATCTATATCATCTATCTATACCATCTATATATCTATATCATCTATATATATCTTTATATCTATACCATCTATATATCTATATCATCTATATATATCTTTATATCTATATCATCTATATATATCATCTATCCTCTATCTACTATCTATCTATCAACCTATCATCTATCTATCTATCATTTATCTATCTCTAGCTCTATGTGCATTGTACTCACAAATCTGTCTGCAGGTACAAAGTACCCATATACACAGAGGCCAGAGTGGCCCCTGCCTAGCCTGCTCCATAACTCTCCATGTTATTCTTTTGGGACGGGGGCTCTCACTGAGCATGGAGGTGAGCAGGAGGCCAGCAAGCCCCAGCAGTGCTCCTGACCCTCTGTATTAAAGCAGGACAATCTCAAATTCTGATCACCGTTGCACCCAGGAGCTGTGGCAGCGTGTCCCCAGTGCTGCCCCGAACAGTCTGACGCTAGGAAAACAGCAGCTGGTCTGGGGAAGTATGTGGACCGTGCAGGAGGCAAAGCCAGCCATGGCAGGACTTTTTCTCTATATTATAGAGAGTGAAATGATTTTTTTTAATGCACCGATCTAAATTTTTTTGTTGTTGTTGCTTAGAGAACACTTGATTTGTTTCTGAAGTCAGACCCACATAGACAGATGGACAGCTGTCTGTCTGTCTGATGATCTGTATAACAAGGAGAAAGCAGAAGGGGGTCAGAGAAAGCGGTAAATAAATAACCTATAAGAGCAGACGCTGTGGGGCTGGAGAGATGGCTCAGAAGTTAAGAGCACTAGCTGCTCTTCCAGAGGTCCTGAGTTCAATTCCCAGCAACCAAATGGTGGCTCACAACCATCTTATAATTTGATCAGGTTCCCTCTTCTGGCATGCAGACAGAATACTGTATACATAATAAATAAATTTAAAAAAAAGAGCAAACACTGTGTGTTGGGAAGGGTGAACCGAAGGTCCTGACAATAGCTATTAAGAAAAATAATAAGTTTACACTGGAAAGACTCTCCAGAAGTCATGTCATGCCAGGTGGTGATGGCGCACACCTTTAATCCCAGCACTCAGGAGGCAGAGGCAGGCAGTTCTCTGTGAGTTTGAGGCCAGCCTGGTCTCCAGAGCGAGTTCTAAGACAGACTTCGAAGCTACACAGAGAAACCCTGTCTCTAAAAAACCGGAAAAGAAAAAGAAGTGATGTCGTGATCTGATGTGATTAGGTTCAGGTGGGAGTGGATATCCTAATTATGGCCCTCGCCCTTCTTGAACCTCTCTGGGTCTTCAGACAGATGACTGAGACAGGGGGATCACAAACACAGCTACCACCTTTACGTCTTTCTGGGAGGCAGGAGGCAGCATCACAGGGACTAGAAGTACATGAACCAAGCTGAGTGAGACAACTTAGCGGCCCCTCCAGCTCACATAACTTAGTAAGAGGTTCACCTGTGAGGCAATGGGTTGGAACTGAGACCAGGCAGGCTCTTGCTATGACCCCGAAGGCACAAGGGACTTCTTCCAGTGGGATCTTCTCCTATAGGACTTATTCCTCAGGAGCATTAACCAGAAAAAAGGAGAAAGAGGGAGTTGACCTGAATTGTCTATGGCTCAGTGTTTGGATCCGCAGGAGAGCCTGGCAGTCAGTGTCTGTGGAAGGTTTCCCTTTGTATTTGCTGAGCATCTGACCACATAACGAAGGTGACCCCATCGTGTGTTCACACCTCCTGAGCATGTGATATTGTAACATGACAACGCATGGTTTCTTCCTTCAATTCTCAGGCAATGCCTAGGCAAACAGCATTGCTGTTGCCCTTTCTTTTATTGTTAAGGAAATTATTCCAGTCACAGGGCAGCAGAGACAGGAAGGTAAACTAGGACCCTCTTGTTTGTGGCTCATCAGAGGATTTTATTTTATTTTATTTGGGGGTCGGTTCGAGACAGGGTTTCTCTATATAGTTTTGGCTGTCCTGGAACTTGTTCTGTAGACCAGGCTGGCCTCGAACTCACAGAGGTCCTTCTGTCTCTGCCTCTCAAGTGCTGGGATTAAAGGCATGAGCCATCACCACCCTGCCTAAGGACTTTTTTTTTTAGTGACCTGGGAAAGCATGGGCAATACAGAAGTGAGTATCTTATTAGGTGAGATTATCCAAGTGGTAGCTAGGACCCAAGGCGACAAGATAGAGTTGTGCGGGTTTGCTGTAACCACGGAGGTACCGGCCGTGTGTACATGGGGAGGGTATGGGAGCAGAATGGAGAAACAGTAGAGTTCAGGACACTGCACAGGGCTTGTTCTTTGCTGGCACAAGGTCGTACTGGGAAATGGTTTTTTATGTCCCTTTGTTTCTGTACCGTACTCCACAAATGGGAAGCTGAGAAGCAGCCACAGTTCTCCAGGATGCTGAAAACTGTGGTCAGATGTTTGGAGAGGCGACTCGGGGCTTCAGCTGGAGCCTCAGAGAGGACACGGGCAAATAGCAGCCTAGGGTGAATGCATTCAGACACTTGACTTGATGAAGTTGCCCTGAAGGAAGAAGGCTTAGGTTGACTCTTCAAGGAGGCAATATAGAGACTGAGAGATTCTCAGAGTCGGTTTATAAACAAGTGTGTTATAAAATTGTGATGGGGTTCCTCTTAGTGAGCAATTGTGCCCAGCAAACAAAGCTTCTGAACAGAAGTTTATATAGTGAGTACCTATCCGAAAAAATGAAACAAGGGTGGGAGGGGCAGGGACGGGAAGGCAGATAGGTAAGAAAACAGACAGAAACCACAGAGGTTGGAAGGGAGGCATTAGGAGGCAGGGAGGAACTCAGTGTTGATAGGTATAATCCGGGAGCTACGGTGGCTGATGTGGCCCAAGCTTGTCACGCTCACTAGGGTCAGTAAGTACATGCTCCCAACCTCTCATTTCCTCCTCAGTGTTAATTACCAACCACCAAAATCAACTCCAGCGGCTGCTTTGTTTGGCATTAGCTGTATGTGCTGTTCCCAGCTTCCTCTCATTTTCTCCCTTGGTACCTGAGAGCTTCTGCTGCTGACCAATCATATCTAGTTCATGTTGATATATAACTTCCATTTAGAAACGCCCATTTCAGAGGTGGGCGTTTTCCAGACTTCCCCTCTCACTACTTTGTGGTGTGTTACCCCCCAGGCAGTACCTCTTTGCCCCCCCCCCAGCAAAGACCTCACTTATTCTGCCCATGGACTCGTGTTCATGTTCAGCGTCTGAAAGTGCTTCCCGGTGCCGCGATTTCCAGGGTCTGTCACTGACGATGTCAGAAGCTTGAAACCCGCATAGAAATCACAGTGTCTGTTTTCGCTGTCTTCCAGTGTCATCTTGCATTACAACATATAAGAAGACACCACCTCCAGTCCCACCCAGAACTACCACGAAACCTTTCATTTCTATCACAGCCCAGAGTAGTACAGAGTCTGCGCAGGATGCTTACATGGATGGACAGGGCCAGCGCGGCGACATGATCAGCCAGGCTGGCCTCAGCAACTCCACCGAAAGCCTGGACAGTATGAAGGCTCTGACGGCCGCCATCGAGGCCGCAAATGCCCAGATCCACGGCCCAGCGAGTCAGCACATGGGCAATAATGCCGCTGCTGCCGCCATAGCCACTGTCACCACTGAGGACAGGAAGAAAGACTTCAAGAAAAACCGATGCCTCTCTATTGGGATACAGGTAACAGCTCCCTGGACCCTTGAAACAACCCGAATACTAAGAAGTATGCATCTTCCTACTTTTGTTGTTGTTGTTTTGGGTTTTTTTGTTTTGTTTTCCCAGATCACCCATTTTGCCATTGGAAATGAGATAGCTCTGTGTGGGACAAAAAATTTCAAATTCTTAGTGCTGAATTTCTTTTTTACCTTGTTAGATGGGATCAAAATCCTGAAGATGTTTTCTCTGTACCTCTTAGCTGCTGAACAGGAAGCGCAGCCGGGGTAGGGGATGCAATGCCTGCAATCTCAGCTCTCAGGAAGTAGAGGCAACGGGGTTGCAAACTGAGCCAGTGTAGTGGTCGGTACCTTTAGTCCCAGCACTGGGAGGCAGAACAGCCAAAGCTCTGTGAGTTCAAAGCCAACCTGGGTTACACAGTGAGGTTCTGTCTCAAAAGCCAACAAAAGAGGGCTGCAAGTTCAAGGCCAGCTTCAGACAGTTTAGGCTGCAGATCCCTTCCTTTTCTTTTTTTTTTTTAACTTTTTTTTAACTTTATTTCATATGCATTGGTATAATGATGTCAGATTCTCTGGAACTGGAGTTACAGGCAGCTGTGAGCTGCCATGTGGGTACTGGGAATTGAACCCGGGTCCTCTGGAAGAGCAGTCAGTGCTCTTAACCACTGAGCCATCTCACCAGCCCCAGATCCCTTTCTTAAAATAAACAAACCAAAATACCAAACAAGAGGAAAAATACAAAACCAGAATTGTAACCGCCATCGCTTTGTATGCTAACTTGAAGGACCCTTTAGTTTAATGTACATTTCGATTCCCAAATAGAGTTCAGAATCTGGAGCAATGTGTCCGTGGCTAAACCACATGCTGCTTGGGTTTGGTTTTCAGCTTCCAGATAACCACCTATAATTCCAGTCCACAGGGAGCCAATGCTCTCTTCTGGCTTCCTCAGGCACCAGACATTCACATGGTGTACACACATACAAGCAGGCAAACACTCATACATATAATAAAAATAAACAAATCTTTTTTGTTGTTGTTTGTTTTTTCAAAACAGGGATTCTCTGTGTAGCCTTGGCTGTCTTGGAACTCACTCTGTAGACCAAGCTGGACTCAAACTCACAGAGATCTACCTGCCTCTGCCTCCTGAGTACCAGGATTAAAGGCATGCACCACCACTGCCAGGCAATAATTCTTTTTTTTAATTGAAAGTAGGTTTTTGGTTTTGTTTTTTTCCCACAGACTGTATTCTGTTCATGGTTTCTCCTCACCCAATTCTTCCCAGATCCTCTCCAACTCCTTGGCCAAATCCACATCTTTCTTTCTCTCTCTCGTTAGAAAACAGACAAGCACATAAAAATAAAATAAAGCAGAAATAAATAAGCCAGAACAGGATAAATCAAACAAATAAAAATAAAAAAAATGGACCAAAGAAAAAGCACAAGAAATATACATAGATGTAGACACACATGTCACACACACTGAGCTCCCATACAAAACACAAAAGCAAAAGACTTCTGAGTTTTAAAAAAGAAAAAATCCTAGACAAAGCATTACAGACAAAACCCTCCAAAAACCACCATTGAGTTAGTGTTGTTGTGTGGTTTGTGCACCCAGTGAGACTCCATTGTAGAAAATGAGTTTTCCTTTGCGAGCAGCTGTCCATTTAGGTTGCTTGCAGGCTAGGATGGGGCTCATGCCCACTTCTTTCAGCCCTGGGGCCCATCTGGCTCAGAACCATGAGTTCTGAGTTCCTATGCATGCCAGTTCTGTTGTGTCTAGAAGGCATTGTTTCCTTGGTGTCTTCTTAGTACATAGAAGTACTTTCTGCCGAGCCTGCCAGTGTGAGTTCAATCTACAGAATCCACTGGAGGAAGGAGAGACCCACCACCTACAGCTTGTCCTCTACTACTTCCAGCACAGTGCACAGCGCTGTGCACACACATGCCCGTGCTCACAGACACTCATTCTCATTCTCTCTCTCTCACACTCACACACACACACACACACACACATGCACTCACACGGACTCACCCACACTCACATATTACATACACACATCCTCACAGGCACACACACATTTATGCAATACATACACTCATGTACATTCACACACACACACACGTGTAAAGACGACCTGGCGCAGTTTCGTTGTGGTCATCATCGGGTTGCCTTGTGCCTAACCCTATTGAAGTGCCATATGAGAACGAAACGTGATCCATCACTCACAGATGTAGGAGACCAAGGGCAAAGTTACTACTAATGCAGAAAGCAACAACTCACCCAGCATCACAGGGAAGGAAAGGGATCAGTCCCAGGGTCGCCGTTGGTATTTAATCATGCGTTTCATGAAATGCAGTAGCCAGCTCGGAGACCTCTCGGTTCTTTGCTCCCTTTCCTTTTCCCAACTCATGCTCCGCAGGGGAAGTACTATGGAAATATTTTCCTCTGTTGTGAGTTTTCTAAAATAACACCCATCTGATCTTATTTATTTTATTTATTGTATGTGTACATATGTACACATACTTGTGGCAGCACACATGTAGAGGTCAGAGGTCAACTCTCAGGACTTGATTCTCTTCTTCTACCCTGTGGGTCCTGGGCATGAAACCCAAGTCCCGAGGCTAAGCCATAGGCCCGCTACCCACTGGGCCATCTCGCCAGCCTGTCCTTTGTTTTTTGTACCCGTCTGGGGGACCCTAAGATACATCCATGTCTGTGGTGCCTTCTGCAGGTGCCTGTGGGTCAGTCATCTCTCTACAAGGCAGACCATGAGTCGCAGATGCACTGAACCCACTCTCGGCACAGCTGAAAGCCAGGCGTGGGCTATTTTCACTGTGTTGTAGTTTCATAGTCCAGCCTCCTGCCCCATCTCCTGCTTCCCACTGGAAGCTAAATTTCCCTTCCATTACTGAAGGATGGACTCTCGTGCCTTTACCTATCAAACGAGGAGACTGCAGGCATATATCACCAGCACTAAGAAACAGTAAAGATGTTTTATTTATTGTGTGTGTAGAAGAGTGGGGAGAATATGTACCACGGCATGCATGTAGAGGTCAGAAAAGAGCTTACGGGAGAGGGTTCTCTGCTTTCGGGCCCAGGGGTCTGCTTCAGCTTGACAGGCTTGGCAGCATGCCTTTTCCCAATGAACCATCTTGCTCACCCAAGAATGAGGTATTTAAAACTTTAAATTCCAGGCTGGCAAGATGGCTCTGAGGGTAAAGGCTCTTGCTGTACAAGCTTGATCATCTGAGCTTGAGACCCAGAGCCCGTGGTAGAAGCTGAGAACCAGCTCCTGAGAGTTGTCCTCTGAACTCACGGGAACACCATGGCAGGCACCCCACCTCCCCATACCACAAGACACACGCAGTCTGGATTCCTGTGGACACAGGTCTCTGTTTGGGGTGCTGAACAATTCTGTCATGGCTGTTGGTGGTGGCTGCACAGCAATATGCTCAGTACCACTCAGCCATGCACATCGCCATGGTTACAGTGGAAAAGTTGATGTAACACACTTCACCATGGCGATTAAAATATCTGCCTTTCTATCTGGCATTAGTGTGACGGAATGATAGCTTGCTTTTGTTTCCTCAGCATTTAGCTGTTCTTTTTCCTTCTTCATTTTATATTATTTTCAATAGCTAATCCATCATTCAAAACTCAAAACGTTGCTTAGCTTTTATTTACTTATTTTGTGTACGTCTGTATGTGAAATGTGCCTAGGTGCATGTCTGTGCACCACGTGCACGCAGGAGCTTGCGGAGGTTAAAAAGAGGGCATTGGAGACCTTTGTGTAGGAGTTACAAACAGATGTGTGCCACTGTGGGCATGGATTCCCCCGCAAGAGCAGTAAGTGCTCCTAACCTCACAGCCATCTCTCTAGCCCCCAAAACTTAAAAAAAAAATATGATGACAAGATTCCTGTACAAATTATGATCAGTAACCAATCACTTCTCTTTGGGGAGGAAATCAATATACTCAATATTTGCATATACTGATTTTTGTGAATATTCTAGCAAATATGTTTTACTTATTCCTTATTTTTTTGCCCTGATATGAGCATATATATATACCTTACAATACTCTATACTTTGCTTTAATTTTTTTCTTTTATTACATTTGCTTTTTTTTTTTTACTGGGGGGAGGGGTGGCTTACTTCCACCAGGACTTGCTTGTGGAAGAAGTCAGGGGACAAACTGTGGGAGTTGGTTCTCTCTAGCATGTGGCTCCTAGAGATTAAATTCCAGTTCTCAGGTTTAGTAGCCTGTGATTTTACCCATTGAGCCATTTCATCAGCCCACCTTTTCTCTCTTTTTTATTTTATTTTTTTCAGGACAGAATTTCATTATGTAACCCTAGAACTTGCTTTGGAGACCAGGCTGGCCTCAAACTCAGAGATCCACCTGCCCCTGCCTCCCAAGTACTGGGATTAAAGGTGTGTGCCACCACTGCCCAGTGTAAAACTGTATTTTATTAAAACCAGCAGAATTGGGGGCTAGAGAGATGGCTCTGTGGTTAAGAGCACTTGTTGCCTTTGCAGAGGATCAGGGTTCAGATCTGGCACTGACATAATGGCTCACAACTGCCGGTAACTCCATTTTCAGAGGATCTGTTGCCCTCTTCTGGCCTCCCCAGGCACTTGCACATATGTGGTGCACACACATACACTCAGGTACACACACATATACACACAAGCGTGTGCACATTTTTAAAAAATATTAGCAAACTAAGAGCGTGCTAATTAATGTACTGATTGCTGACTTCAAATGCACAAATACGAATCAAAGACATCATAAGTCACAGAGCACCCCCCAGCACTGATGCCGAGGTGGGAGCACATTTGTCTCTCCAGTGAGGCGATGAAAAAGGACCAACTCTGTTTGCTTGACGCTTTCCTCAGGTGGATGATGCTGACGAGCCGGAGAAGACAGGGGAGAATAAGGCACCCAGTAAGTTCCAGTCCGTGGGGGTGCAAGTCGAAGAGGAGAAGTGGTGAGTCCACAGCTTTTGTCCTTGTCCCTCCTGTCTGCTGCTGGCCAGGGTGGTGCAGCACTTGTCCATGACAAACCTCTGCCTTCCTGCCGCTAGGTTAGGGAGAAGGCAGATGTGGGACTGCCAGAGGCCCCTCCATAAAATTTTATAGCCATTTTATATTAATTTTACTTTATTATTATTATTATGTTGTTGTTGTTGTTGTTGCTGCTCCTGCAGCTGTTAAGACAGAGTTGTGCTATGTACCCCTGGCTGACCTGGAACTCTAAACCAAGCTGGCTTCAAATTCACAAAGTTTGGTCTGCCTCTGTCTTCTGAGTGCTGGGATTAAAGGTGTGCGCCACCATGCCCAGCCATGTGACTTTATTTTAATTGCATATTTGTCTGTGCGTGGGTATGTGCTTGGGAGTGCAGGTGCGCACGCGCATACACACACACACACACACACGCACACACACACACACACACGAAAAAGAAAAAAAAATGTTAAAAAATGTTTTTAAGTACACGAGGACCCAAGGCCCAGCTTTACATCACTGATGTTGAAAGCAAACTTCCTGTAGAATCTTAGCATCCAGAGGAGGGAAATTCAGTTTCATCATATCTCAGAATCCCATTGTTGAAACAGACTACTGATGTTAGTATTTTCATTTTTAAAATTTTATTTATTTTTATTTCCTGTGCATTGGTGTTTTGCCTGCATGTACGTCTGCATGAGGATGTTGCATCCCCTGGAACTGGAGCTACAGACAGTTGTGAGCTGTCATGTGGGTGCTGGGGATAAAACCTAGGTCCTCTACAAGAATAGCCAGTGCTTTTAAGCACTGAGCCATCTCCCTAGCCCCAGTATTTTCATTTATAAATAAGATTCTATGATCCTATGAGCTCAGATGTCCTGTTGCCACAGAGCTAAGATTAAACAATATGGGGGACCCAGTTTTGGGTCATAGAACCCACAACCCTTGACTCACGGTTGCCTGACACTCCAGCTCTGGGAGACCCGACACATCTGAGTGTCGGTGTGTGTTCTCTCTCGAGTGTGCACACACACACACAATTTAAAAATTATCAATTTATAAACAATAAAGCTACGCCATTCCTCTCCTGCTTGTATCTAACCCCTGCCCAATGCTCACCTGAGGGATCTTGAACCTAAAACTGCAAATCTGTGTGCTTAAAGTCCTTCAGTATAAAAGGGGTGATAGGTCCCAGTCTAGCATTTCAGGAGCTGGGAAGTCACCCCTGTACCCTCTATGGGTAAAAGTCTGAACAAATAAACTAAACAAATCATATCCTTGGGGCTGGAGAGGTGGCTCAGCAGTTAAAAGCACTGACTGCTCCTCTAGAAGACTCGTGTTCGATTCCCAGCACCCAAATGGCCACTAACAGCTGTCCAGATGGATCAAGTTTCAGGGATCCATCACACCAGGCATGCATGTGGTGCAAGTATCTGTGCATGCAGGCAAGATACCCCACATATTAAATAAATAAATCTTAAGAAAAAAAGTCCTAAGTCTATTAAAGAAGTGAAGTCATGTGACACAACACGACCTGCCCCTGCTCCCCTACACACAGGCGCACACACTGGATTAGAGAAACTGAAGACAGATACCAGATACAATCACAAGCATGGAAGGGAAGACTAGCCACAAGCCTAAACCAGTCCTGGGGTGGGAAAACCCAAACTGTCACCAATTCCTGCCACCTCAGAAGAAACTGTCCAGGAAGAACTTAGGGCAGGAACTGAGGACACCCCTGTACTTGATCTATTTTACCTCCAGGAACTTTCCTGGGCCTGAACAGTGAACAGAAGGACAATCCCATATTGGCAGCAGGAGGAGGAAAGGGAAGGGGACCATTTTTTTAAACTGGGCCTTCACTCAGCAGGAACAATGTCATTGATGTCATGGTGGGGGGAGGGTTCCCCTGCCGGAGTTTCAGCCTACCTGGGGAAGGGGGATTCTCCTTTACAGTCCTCAGCTTCACATGTAAGGGATGGGATCTGCCCAGCTCCCCACCTCACCACCATCTCCTCCTTAGCTATCTTGTCCCAAATAAGAGAGAGAAATAACTTGAGGCAACTCCCATGAAGTTCACAGTCTAGGGGACAGGGTCACAAAAAGGATAAGACAACCCAAGTGTTATATATAGGAAAAAACCTCTTTACCACACACCTTCCCACAACTGATTCAGGGCCCAGTGACCATGTTTTCTCTCATACCATACATACATCATGTCCACTTGTCAAAACGTAGTAAGGCACCGCAAGTGATTAAAGAAATGATCTGGAAAACACAAGGGAAAGTACCCAGATAAGGGCCAGGTGTGACAAGGATGTTGCACTGCTACAAGCAACTTTTTGAAAGCATGTTTAAGATGCTCAGGGCTGGAATGGAAGAAGACTCCAAGTAAAAGAGATGAACTTAAGCAGAAAGGGGAATTACAAGAAAGTGTTAAAGTAAATGCTAAGAGACTAAGGAAAATGTATAACAAAAATGAAGACTGTTAGATGGTATAACTTGGGGTTAGATTGCACTGTGAGCATGTGCAGACCCTGTCACCATGGGCTCCCTGTGCTCAGCGTGTGCAGACTCCGTGTTCAGCCATGAGCACCAAAACGCAGAAGCCACACAGAAGTCTTTGATAGGATCAATAGTAAATCTCAGAGCTTGAGGGTACAATCATCTCTGTATCACTGAGATTGAAGATGTGACAATAGAAATCTCCAAAACACAAGCAAAGAGATGGAAAGGCTGAGAACACAGAGCAGATAGCCTCACCAAAGTAGGACAGCTACAAAGCATAATATACGTAAGATGAGAATACCAGGAGAAGGGGACAGCAGGGGAACAGAAGTGGCATTTGAGGGGGCTGGAGAGATGGCTCAGTGGTTAAGAGCATTGCCTGCTCTTCCAAAGGTCCTGAGTTCAGTTCCCAGCAACCGCGTGGTGGTTCACAACCATCTGTTCACACCTCTTCTGGCCGGCAGGCATACACGCAGGCACAATATTGTATACATAATAAATAAATAAGTAAATAAATATTTAAAAAAAAAAGAAAAGAAATGGCATTTGAAACAAGAACAACTAAGAAATTGCCCCAAAGTGATGTCAGACATCAAACTACAAATCCAGTAATCACAAAGCATCTCAGACAAGAGCGGAAGTGTTTGAGGTCGGGAAGAAAACTCCACCAACTCAGACTTCTGTGCTTTATGAAATCATCTCATTAAGCCAGGCTAATTGGCACAGGTCAGTAATAGTCCTGGCTACCTGGAAGTCTGATTCATGTAGATGGCAAGTTAAAGACGTGCCTGGGCTACCAGGTAAGTTCAAGTGTAGACAAGTTTTGGGAGCCTGTATCATGGTGGTATGTATGTACCTTTAATTCCAGCATTCAGGAGCTGGAGACAGGTGGATCTCTATGAGTTTGAGGTCAGCCTGATCTACATAGGGAGTTCTAAGCCAGCCAAGGTTACATAGTGAGACCCACCCCTGCAAATCAATCAATCAGTCAATTAAGCAATCAATGATGGCTTGGTGATTAAAGGCACTTGTTGCTCTTGCAGAGGACCAAGGTTTGGTGCCTAGCACCCACACGGGAACTCACATGTCTCTGTAATTCCAGTTCTAGAAAATCCAATATTCTTCTGACCTCCATAGGTACTACATACACGGTGCGCAGACATACATGCGGGCAAATAAAATAAATCAATCTAAAACAAGTTAAATAAATTGAGGGAGACAGAGCCACTGTCTAAGACAAATAAAAAGAATGCAGGTGTGTGATGCCTGCACTATCTGGAACCACACTTGGGCAAGGGTCTGGGGAGTAAAGAACTCACAGAGACATAAGTCACTCTTGAAGCAAGAATGCCAATTTTACTATGTTCAAGGCAGTTTATATCATTCTCTCCTTAACTAGTAGCCATGCCCTAGCTCTCTGGATTTTCTACTGCAAGCCCACCAGAAACCACTTCCTTGTTATCAGGAACTCATGAAGGTTTCATGCTCAGAGCAGCTACAAGCATAGAAAAACAAGTTGTTTACTCTGGCAAACAAGGGGTCATAGAAAGTTCAGGGTCTGAGGGTCTGCAGCTCCCAACACAGGAGCATCTGTGTTAAGTTAAAACAGGAGACAACAGATCAAGGAATGTTGTCAGGGATAAAGAGAGGCATTGCCTAGGGACTAGAGAGATGAAATGGCTTCAAGGTTAAGAGTTCCTTGCAGAGGAACTGAGTTTTGTTTGTAGCTCCCACATAATGTAAAACCCTGGCTCAAAACACAACAACAACAAAGTATATATGTGTGTATGTGTGTTTATGTATATTTATAAACTATGTATATATATATATATACTATATTTGTATGTTTGTGTGTGTGTGTGTATGTGTGTACATACACAGAGAGAGAGAGAACTTGAATCAAACAATGTGTAAATGAACTTCACCTCAGGATCAATTCTGATTTATCAGAGGCATACAAGTCTGGAACTTCACCTCAGGATCAATTCTGATTTATCAGAGGCATACAAGTCTGGTTCAACATTTGAAAAACAGCTGGTGCATAAACATGTCAAAGAAGCCAGGCGTGGTGGCGCGTGCCTTTAATCCCAGCGCGCGGAGGCAAAGGCAGGCAGGATCATAGTGAGTTCAAGGTCAGTCTGGTCTACAAAGTGAGTTCCAGGATAGACAGGACTGTTTCACAGAGAAACCCTGTCTTAAAAAAAATTAGGGAAAAAAAGGCCAAAGAAAAGCAATCACTTGGTCACATGAGTGTGTGTATAAAGTGCCAGAATTCTAACACCTGTTCATCATAAAAGAAAACTACCTCTTTATGGTAAACGAGAACTAGAGGCTGGGGGGTGGCTCACTAGGGAAAGAGTCTTGCCACCAAGCCTGGCACCCCTGGATCCACATGGTGAAAGGAAAGAACCAGCTCCAAAGTCTGCCCTCTGACCTCCACATATGCAGTGCCATACATGTATAAACACATATATGAACACACAAATAAATGTAATTAAGAGCTTTTTTCAAACCTCTTGGCAAACGAGGCATGGAGCAGAACTCCCGTAATTCACACAACACCTGCAGCTCACCTTGTGACCTCTGGAAAATGCGAGCTTCCATGCCACAAGAAAGGCAAAAACGCTCTGCAGTATTCCGTCTCAACAGTGCCACGAGGACATATTACATGGGTTGAGGAAGAAGGTGTCAGTGGCTTTTGTTCATGCCTTACAAGGTCACATATGTAGAAAATTCAAAAGAATGGACATTAAAAACACTCCAGGACGTTAAAAGCAATTATAATGAGGGTGTGGGATGAGAGGTTAATATCCAAAAGCAAGCCGCTTTCCTACATGTTCCCATGTAGGAGAAGTAGATCGGACATTAAAAGCACAATAGCAAGGTCAAAGAGAGGACTCAAGGATGAAGACCACTTCCTGTTCTTGTAGAGGACCTGAGTTTAGTGCCCAGGACCCACTTCAGGCTACTCACAGCCACCCACAACTACCACTCCAGGGATATCAGATGCCTCTGGCTTCCTCTGACAACTGCACTCATGTGGTTATGCCCACACCCAGGTGCACGCACGCACACACACACACACACACACACACACATGCATGCATGCATACACGGACACACAATTTAATAATATTAAAAATAATAATGAAATTTTAAGTAAGTCTAGGCTTATGGTACCAAGTGTGACAACCCGAGCTTAGTTTTCAGGGCCCAGATGGTAGACACTAAGAACCAACTCTCAAAACATGAACACACTGTGGTACACACCTCCCCCCACGTACAATCCATCAATAATTGTAATTCAAATTAACTAAAACTAAGAAAACAAAATTAAAAAACATTGTCATTTATATTAGCACCCTCCCCCAAATAGATCTAAAGGTACGAGTAAGAAATCTATGGGGGAAACTAAAATCTCTGATGAAACGAACCAAAGACGAATAAATAATCCATGGATACGAAGATTCGGTACTGTCGGATGTCAGTTCTTCCCGAATTCCTCTGGAGACTGAACCCAGATCTGCCAGTCACAGCAAGTTCTTTTGTGTGTTAGCAAACTGATGGCAGAGTTTACGTGGGAAACAAAGACTCAGAACCAAAGTCGGTGGACAAAGTAGAGACTAACTCTGCCTAACTTCAGAACCCACACAGGGCTCCAGTAATCAACACAGCATGGATGTGCAGAGAGAGAGAGAGGCCCAGAAAGAGAGCGACATAAAAGCAGTCAGCGGATCCTTGTCCAGAAGGCAGAGCGATAAAGGGGGAATGACAGTCCTTTAAACATGGCGCTGGGTCTGCTGGACACGCCAGCTCCCAGGGGACTCATGACCTTTATACAAACTAACTCAAAACTGAGTATAGCTTTAAATGGAAAACACAAAGATGCTACGCTGAGCCAGCAACCTAGACACTTGGTACCAAGCCTTGAGCTGAGTTTATCCCTGGAATCCACTTGGTGGAAGGAGAGTCAAGTCCTGCAAGTTGTCATCTGATCTTCACAAGTGTACCATCACACACACACACACACACACACACACACACGCTAATAATAATAATAATTAATAATAAATAAAATTTAATCATTTTTGGAAATGGGGCCTGGAGAAAGGGTTCAATGGCTAAAAAGCATAGGCTGCTCTTACTGAGAACTGTAATTCAGTTCCTAGCACCCAGAATGTGTCTCACAATTGTCTGTAACTCCAGTTCCAAGGGCATCTGACGCCCTCTTCTGGCCTTTATGGGCACTGCATGCATGCGGTTGACATACGAAACATTCAAACAAAGAAAAAAATAATCTACAAAAATAATTTAGACATGCACAAGGCTGGGTTGTACCTCCATCCTGTAGCACTCACTTAGAATCCGTGAGGCTCTGGGTTCAGTCCGCAACACTACCCAAACAGACAAGCAACAGGCCTGACAGATAGACACACGCTACTGATGGTATTCACCGCTCTCCTGTCTGAAAGGCTGCTCAGTGTCCCCGATCCTGAGAGCACAGAGCAATAGGGATGCGCGGCAGTCTCGAGTGGGAAAGGGAACCTTAGCCACGTAAGACAGCAGCTTGGCAGTCTCTTACCATACTCTGCTCTTAGAATACGGTGCAGCGGCTGGGCTCCTCGCACATCCGGGTAAGGAGAAGCTTTTTTTAAAAAGGCGTCAGACAGTGTGATGGGCGCCTTAAACCCCAGCACTCGGGAGGCAAAGGCAGGAGGTTCGAGGCTAGCCTGGTCTATGCAGTCAGCACCAGTCCAGTCAGGACTACAGAGTGAGACCATCTCAAAATGAAAGGTATCACGGAGCTGGAAAGATGGATGGCTCGGCAGGAGAGGTGTTCAGATTCCAGCCCCACATAGCAAGTCCGGTTTCTCCGCAAATGCCTGTCTCCCCAGCCAGCCCTGGCTGGGTAGAGAAAAGGGGATTCCAGGGGCTCATTGATCTTTCAGCCTTGCCGAAAACAAACCCAAAGTTCAGGGAGACCTTTCCTCAGAGAAACAAATGGAGAGTGATGGGAGGAGAACACCAGATACCCTCTTCCTGCACACATGCACACACAGGTACACGTGCGCATGCATGTACACTCACACACACAACAAATAAATAAACATGTTATAACATTCTCAAAACAAGGGCTGGAGAGATGTCTTAGTGGTTCGGAGCACTGGCTGCTCCCACATGGCAACTTATGGTGCTCTGTGACTCCAGTTCCAGGGAATTCATGGCATCAAGCATGCAGGTGATGCATGCAGGCAAAATACCCATACACATAAAATAAATAAATCTTCTTTTAAAATTCTTAAAAATAAAAAGCAACCAGAAAAGCTGTCATGCAGGATAAACAAAAACAAAACAAACAAACAAACAAAAAAACCATAGAGGAAACTGCTGTCCCAGAACAAGCCAGTCTAAACAGATGACACACCATATCATTGTATTTAGCTGACATTAAAGAGAACGCCATAGTAGAAACAGAAATGATTAGTGGCTGCCAAGGGTTGGGGGGTGGAGGGATGGCTAGAGGCAACACAGAATTTTCAGGGCCGTGAACTCCTCTGTACAGAACTATGATGGAGCCTACGTGTTAGAGCGCATTTATCAAAAGCTGTAGAACATACAACAGATACCAAGACTGAACTCTGACTGGGCGTGGTCCCACAAACCTGTAATTTCGGGACTTGGGAGGTTAAGAGAACTCTCAAGGCCAACCTCAGCCAAAGAGATGAGCTAAATGAGACCCTGTCTCAAAAAAGCAGGGGGGGCATCAAAATTCCAGCAAAATTCTTCAAATCCCTTGAAAGAACGGTACTCAACTTCATTTGGAAAAGCAAAAAACCCAGGATAGCCAAAACAATCCTGTGCAATAAAAGAACTTCTGGAGGCATCACAATCCCTGACTTCAAACTCTACTACAGAGGTACAGTACTGAAAACAGCCTAGTATTGACATAAGGACAGACAGGACCGAATAGAAGACCCAGCTATCAATCCACACATCTGCAAACACCTGATCTTTGATAAAGAAGCAAAAAAATATCAAATGGAAAAAAAGAAAGCATATTTAACAAGTGGTGGTGGCATAACTGGATATCAACATGTAGAAAAATGAAAATAGACACATATCTATCACCATGCACAAAACTCAAGTCCAAATGGATCAAAGACCTCAACATAAAGCCAACCACACTGAACCTTATAGAAGAGAAAGTGGGAAGTACACTTGAACGCATTGGCACAGGGAACCACTTCCTAAATAGAACCCCAGCAGCACAGACACTGAGAGAAACAATTAATAAATGGGACCTCCTGAAACTGAAAAGCTTCTGTAAAGCAAAGGACAAAGTCAACAAGACAAAACGACAGCCTACAGAATGGGAAAAGATCTTCACTAACCCCGCATCAGACAGAGGTCTGATCTCAAAAATATACAAAGAACTCAAGAAATTGAACACCAAAAGATCACATAATCCAATAAAAAAAATGGAGTACAGATCTAAATAGAGAACTCTCAACAGAGGAATCTAAAATGGCTGAAAGACACTTAAGGAAATGTTCAACATCCTTCATCATCAGAGAAATGCAAATCAAAACAACTCTGAAATTCCATCTTACACCTGTTAAGAATGGCCAAGGTCAAAAACACTGATGACAACTTATGCTGGAGAGGCTGTGGAGAAAAGGGAACACTTCTGCATTACTGGTGGGAATGCAAGCTGGTACAACCCCTTTGGATGTCAGTGTGGCGATTTCTCAGAAAATTAGGAAACAACCTTCCTCAAGACCCAGTAATACCATTTTTGGGTATATATCCAAAGGATGCTCAATTGTGCCACAAGGACATGTGCTCAACTATGTTCATAGCAACTTTGTTTGTCATGGCCAGAACCTGGAAACAACCTAAATGCCCCTCTACCAAAGAATGGATAAGAAAAATGTAGTACATTTACACAATGGAGTACTACACAGCAGAAAAAATAATGACCGAATTTTGCAGGAAAATGGATGGAGCTAGAAAACATTATTTTGAGTGAGGTAACCCAGATGCAGAAAGACAATTATCACATGTACTCACTCATAGGTGGTTTTTAAACATAAAGCAAAGAAAGCCAGCCTACAGACCACAATTCCAGAGAGCTTAGACAATAATGAGGACACTAAGAGAGACATACATAGATCTAATCTATATGGGAAGTAGAAAAAGACAAGATCTCCTGAGTAAAATGGGAGCATGGGGACCTTGGGGGAGGATTGAAGGGGGAAGGGGAGAGGCAGGGAGGGGAGCAGAGAAAAATGTAGAGCTCAATAAATATCAATAAAATAAAAAAAAATTAACAGCAAAAACAAAAAAGGGGGGGTGGGGAGCTGATTGGGAAACAAACAACCAAAGCAAGTAAACCCCAATGAACACCATTGTTTGGGAACATAGAGGTACCGTTTGAACCAAATATAACATTCTAGTGAAGGATTTTGATATCTAAATGGAAAGGAGGTTCATGGGAACTCTACATTTTATAGAATTTTGCTATGAACTCCAAACTGTTCCTAAAAACTTAGACATATTAATGGTGAAAGAGAGGATGGGTAATAATAGCAACATCAGTGGTCGCCAGGATGTGCTCTGGCATATGAAACATCCAGCACATGCAGGCATGCAGGATGCTCTCCTCGCTTTTACCAGGATAGTGCCGCACAGCATGGCTGTAAAGACAAAGCTGTAAGAAAGCAGGGCTGCTGAGATAGCTCAAGACACAGAGGCACTCAGCACCCAGCCTGCAGACATGATGGAAGGGAGTCACTGACTCCAAATGTAGTCCTCCAACCTCCTTGTGTATAGACTATGGGACACACGTGCTCATATGCGTGCAAAAATTTTAAAGAAAGCAATAGTATAACCTTTTCTTCAAAAAACAAGAAAAATGGGGCTGGAGAGACGGCTTGAAGGTAAAGCGCACACGGGCTTCTCTTCTGAAGGATCCGGGTTCAATTACCAGCATCTACATGGCAGCTCACAGTGGTCAATGACCCCAGTTCCAGATGCCCTACTCTGGCCTTCATGGGCACCAGGGACACACATGGTGCACAGACACCCATGCAAGCAGAACAGCCATACACATAAAGTAAAATAATAATTTAAACAGAAAAGGTCACTAGTAGGTAGTGGCGCATGCCTTGAATCCCACACTTAAGAGGCAGAAGCAGGCGGATCTCCTAGTTCAAGGCCAACCTTGAACTGCCTACAGAATGAGTTTCAGGACAGCCAGGGCTGTTACACAGAGAGACCCTGTCTTGAAAAACAAATAAACAAACAAGAGAGAGAGAGAGAGATCACATTAATCTTACATTTTTCTTCAAACACTTGCCCCACAGTCAAGCAATCTGTCCTCTTAGAAATGTCCTGACGCTCGCGCATCTATAAGATGCTGGCTGACAGTGCAGTGGGATTGCCTTGATAGGAAAAGGCGCGCGCCACACAAGCCCTGATGACCTAAAAGGGAGAGTTGTCTCCTCTGACCTAAACAGGCCTGCACACGTGCGCACACACACACACAACACATACACACACACGCGCACACACATTCACACACGTACATGCATTTACACACACACACAAGCATTAGTCATTTTAAAGGATTTACTTTTAATTATGTGTATGCATCTGTATGGGCACCTCTGCACAGTGCAAGTGCCCGCAGAGACCAGAGCCATCAGGTTTGGGTCTGGGAACTGAACTCAGGTCCTCTGAAAGAGCATTATGAGCTCTCAACTGCTGAACCTTCATAATACTTTCTTGAAAAATTATTGGCAGCTCTGGGCATGATGGCGTACGTCTTTAATTCCAGCACTCTACAGGCAAAGTAGGTGGATCTGTGAATTGAGGCTAGCCTAGGTTACATAGTGAGCTCCAGGACAGACTGTATAGTGAGACTCTGTCTCAAAACACAAACAACTAAAGGAATAAACAAGTTAATTAATCCCCTAGAAGGACTGACAGTAATTTTAGTGCTTAGCCTTCTAGAATGTTTCTTCACAGGCCACTTTGTAGTTGGCCTTTCTGTGAAGTAAATAAGTTTGTACATAGATATCAGTGGCTGTCACTGAAAGAAACCCATTGTCAGACATGAAGGGTTGCTTTCATCTTCTCTTACAATTCCTTTTTATAATTCAGCTGGTGGCAGCTCATTTAGATCCCATCTTACAAAGCAAAATTGGGCAGTTGAGATTCCTTCATGATGACTGGCCGGACACATACACACACACAAACACACACACACACCAATTATGTAGTGTTAATGAGGAGCCAGCTGTGTTCACACTGAATATCTGATAATAACCCAGGCTTCCTTCCCCAAACAAACTGAAGGATAAGAAGTGCCAACCTCACAAAAAGTGAGAAAAGAAAGAAAACAGAGCCGAAAGAAAGAAAGAAAGAAAGAAAGAAAGAAAGAAAGAAAGAAAGAAAGAAAGAAAGAAAGAAAAGAAGGAAAAGAAAGAAAGATAAATGCAAGAGGCCAGGAGACTCCTGCCTTTCTGAATGGTCTTTAATTTGAAAGTTGTTTAGGTTACAACCAGCCTAGAAACCCACCTGACTGCCTGTTACTGAGCAGGGGACTTCAGAGTTCTGAGTTCAAACAAATGAGTTCATAGGCTATTGATAAAGAGACACATAAACAAGAATGATAGGCAGAGATCTGCTCCAAGGAGAGGCATGGCCATGGAACATCACAGAGTTTGTGGGCCGCCAGGACATCCTCAGAATATCATAGTTAACCCATGTGCCATGTCCCCTCTCCTGGACAGCGTCACAGTAGGGACCATGCTGTCCAAAGGTCAGTTGTGTAAATGCCCTGAGTCACTTTTTGCAAGAAGGCTGTTCTCTTAAACCAAACTCATCACCTTTGTCAACATCAGCCGTCCCCCAGCTCCGGCTGTGCTCTGCAGGCCAACTAGCAGCGCTCTCCACAGGATCCAAGGGGTATATATTTGCTGACATGAAGGGCAGATCCCTCCTCCACAGCCCTGGGTGAAAGGCCTCCTACAGCTGCCCCATCCTTTTGCCGGCTCCCAGGAATTCCTATGAAGTCTTCTAGGCTTCCAAGCTGATAATTAACAACTCCAGGACAGTAATCCTTTCTGTTGACTAAGGTAAGAAAGCCTGAGGCTCCCAGGGGAGCCCCTTTCCCTAATAAGGATTGTATTAGCCTAGTGACTTTAAACTGCCCTTTGTTATTTGGCCCACTGGCGATTCTGACCCCAGCAGTGGACACAAAAAGCGAGGTGATTACTGCCCTCCTGATAAAAGGACTATGCAGATTTACTCAGAGGCAAAGACAGAGTGATGTGGGAACAATTTATAACTGATGGGCTTCAGAGTAATTGGAAAAACAAAAATCACCTGTGTCTGTGTGTGCCCGTATGGCTTCTCTTTACACTGTCTTTTTAAATAAGAATTGTGTACTACTGAGTAAATCAGTTAATACTAAGAAAAGGAGGGGCTGGAGAGATGGCTCAGCTGGGAAGAGCACTGGCCTTTCTGGCAGTTAAGGTGGGTTTGATTCCCAGCACCCACATGGCAGCTCACAAATGCTATCACTACAGTCCCAGGAGATCTGACACCCTCTTCTGACCTCTAAAGACATCAGGCACATCTGTGGCACACAGACATCCCTGCAGGCAAAACACCCATGCGTATAAAATAATCAAATGAAACAGAAAATAAGAACATCACAACCTAAGTTTTCTCTTTGTTATGAAAAGCCCATGCCAGAGAGTCCCGCACCAGCTACTATATCTGAAGACCTGAGTTTGATCCCTGGGACCTGTATGGTAGAAAGAGAGAACCAAGGTCCATAAATTGGCCTCTGACCTCCATACACACGCAGGGGCATGTGCACACCCCCACACATATGTACATACAAAGTAAGCAAATGTTTGAAAAACTGTAAAGCAACAACTTGCTTGCTTTAGAGATAATTCAGTGATAAGAGCACCTGCTGTTCTTGAGGAGGACACCAGCACCCACATGGCAGCTTTAGCTGTGACTCCAGTTCCAGGAGATTGTGATACCATTTTCCTTTGAGGGCGCCAGGCACAAATACGGTGCACATAGATATAGGCAGGCACTCGCATATACACATTAAATAAAAGTAAATACCTATTTTTTAAAATTAAATGAATAAATTTGTTTGTTTGTTCGGGGGGGGGGACTAGGATCTCATCCAGCACTGGGAGACAGAGGCAGGTGGATTTCTGTGAGTTCGAGGCCAGCCTGGTCTACAGAGTGAGTTCCAGGACAGCCAAAACTACACTGTCTTGAAAAATAAGTGAACAAATAAACAAAAAAACAAGCAGGTTACATTCCTCCAACATATAATATCCTAAGGAAAAATATAGAAAAGAGGAACAAAATCAAAGTAAAAACCTAACAGGGCAAATGCTAAATCCTATAACCCCATGTCTAAAACATGTAACATCTAAAACATGTAACACGTCTAAATCCTGTAACCCCATGTCTAAAACATGTTGATGTAATGGAGCAAACTCACCTCTGTGGCCTGTTCATTTACAGGCCTCATGGCCTCTCTGTGACCATGGCTTCATTGGATTTGGAGTGCCTAGGTAGCTATGCACAGGGAAATAACTCCCTAATAGATCACTTCTATGGCAGCCCTGTGCAAATAGGGTGTGATGGAAGGGAAAGAACTTTTCAAACGATTTCATTTTTCTACTCTTGAATGTGCCATGGGTGAGGTCTTCTAGGACATCTCACTTACTGTCCCAGTACAAAAGCATCTGACTTCTTTTCAGGGACACTGGACTTGAGAAACCAAAACTTTTAGTTTTATTGAGGCAGAATCTAACTCTCTAGGCTTGAACTTGTGGCTTATGATTGGCCTTGAACTTGTGACAGTCTTCCTGCCTAAGTATTGGGATCACAAGCATGAGCCACTAGTCTCCTGAGCCTCCCCAAAGAGTTAGGACAAGGACAAAACATAGACAAGTTCTTTGAATCTTTGTTCCTGCCAGGTGGTAGCACACACCTTTAATCCCAGCACTCAGGAGGCAGAGGCAGGCAGATCTTTGTGAGTTTGAGGCCAGCCTGACCTGCAGAGTGAGTTCCAGGACAGCCAGGGCTACACAAAAAAACCCTGTCTTGAAAAATTTTTAAAAAAATCCTCATTCCCATCTGAAAAATCAAGACCTAATGTTGACTGTCCACATTTCTGTCAACACTCTACTCTTCTGAATTTTCACCAGAATCACCTGTTTGATTCTTCTTCTGATAATTGTGAGGATTCTCAAGGCTGTAATACCACACTCCTTAAAATTCCTCCTTTAAACCAGTTTCAAAGACTTAAGAACTACACAATCAGATTTTAGTCATGACAGCAACCCCACTTCTGGAACCAACTTTCTGCATCACTTATATCTGCTTGCTTATTTGTGTTGCTGTGATCAAAATTTCTCAGAAAACAGCTTCAAATATGTTTTGTCCTATGGTTTCAGGGCAATCAGTTCATGGATTCTTGGTATCATGCGTTTAGGCAGAGTGTCACTGTAGTGGGAACATGTGATGAGGTTCTTCAACTTGTGACAGCAGAGAATCAGAGAATGAAGGAAACAAAAATTCCCTTCAGTGACATGCCCCTAGTGACCTTGCTCCTCTAGCAAGGCCCCACTTCCTAGAGTTTTCACCACTTTCCAAAGTAGTTCCACCTGTCAGGGATCAGGCATCCAACACAGGGTCAAAGGCTGACCCTTGCTTAAGAGTGAGCATTTCTGTAACATGAGGGCCTGGTTGGTTTCTGTCCTCCCACCAGGTCCCACAGTCATTAGGTCCCAAAGAAAACCACACAGAGGTCTCCAAAAGATTATAAACTGATTGGCTCATTAGCTCAGGCTTCTTATTACCTCTTGTAGCTTATATTAACCCATTATCTTTATCTATGTTAGCCACATGGCTGGGTACCTTTTTCAGTGGGGCAGGTCACATCTTGCTTCTTCCATGGTGTGGGCAGAACTGCAGAAAGAGCTTCCTTCTTCCCAGAATACTCCTGTTCTCATTGCCCCACCTCTACTTCCTGTCTGGTTTTCCCGCCTATACTTCCTGCCTGGCTGTCAGCCAATCAGCATTTATTTAAAATATAATTGACAGAATACAGACAATTCTCCCGCACCACATGCACATGCACACTTTAGGGGAAAGCCAGGAAATATTCCTGTATGTTGGTGGAAAGGGAATTGGTACTTGCAAAGAAAAACCTCTACTCTGCTTGACCTCCCACTTATGGAGACCCCTTCCTACTTCTCCTACCACACCTTTTCCTTTGTGCTTGGTACTTAGACCTCAAACGTACACTGGCTATAAGCAAGGAAGATGTCCTGGCATTAAGATGTGCTTAAGAACTGGGTATCATAGTTGTAAGCTCACACAGGGGGACTATGAGTTTGAGAACAACTTGAACTACACCATCAGATCCTTTATCAAAAAAATAAAATCGGCTTGCAAATAACTCCTGCCATTCTAGACGATCTGCAGATACAGACTGAGCCACCTGTGAAGATGGTCACTCCCCATCTCCAGAACCAAAGCTTCAGTGAACAGAATTCTTCTTTGGTGTTGTTTGGTTTTGGTTTTTTATGACAGGGTTTCTCTGTGTAATAGCCTGGCTGTTCTGGAACTCACTCTGTAGTCCAGGCTGACCTCGTGTCCTTGCCTCTCGAGTGCTGGGTTTAAAGACATGCATCACTACCACTGGATTTGTGAACAGAATTCTTATACTTTTGGTTTTCCATCAAAATTGCCTCCATTTCTATGAGCATTTCCAGAAGTGACCTACTTCTGAGTTTCAAAGACCTTTCTTCCTTCTTTCAAATTATGAAAGCTTACAGCTCAGAGGCAGATATGGTGACACATACCTGTAATCCTAGTGTTTGGGAAGTAAAGGTAGGAGGGTCAGGAGTTCAGGCTCATACTTGGCTACATAGCAAGTTTGAGGTCGGCCTGGGCTACATATGACCCTGTGTGTTTGTTTAGTGGGCAAGTGTGTGTTAACAGTCAGAGAAGAGCTTACAGGAGTCAGTTGGCTCTCTCCTTCATTGTATGCGTCCCAGGGATTCAGTTTATAACATCAGGTTTGGTGGTGGGTAAGCCACCTCACCAACCCGCAAGACATTTCAAAATAGAATCGCTCACAGCAGACTCAAAACTGGACAGAGCAAGCTGTAGCAAAACCACGTTGTTTTCTTTGCCCACGATGACGGCCATTATAAAGGTTCCTCCTCTGATCCCAGTTGACTTCACTGTGGAAATATTTGGGTTTTTTGTGATTTCAACTAAACAAGAAATTTTTTAAAAAACCAACAGTCAAAATCGAGGGGCCTAGAGAGACAGCCACATTAAGCTAAGCTCAAGGCTACATCCCTGTTTTGCTCACCTAGATTCTGGATTCATCGCACCCCTCACTTGTCTCCCCGAAGGACTCCACAACCAGCACCCACCCTTCACAATCTCTTTCCTTTGCTTAACAATGATGTAACCTAATCAAATAGTTTCTAACCGTGCACCTGAGTTTTAGAGGTGTGACCTTCAGGGGTTTCAAATTTCAAATGCCTAAAACTTAGCCTAAGTCCAAGATAGCCTCAAATTTATAACTCTTAGTTCTGGGCTCCAGAGTCTGTGGCCTTGACCCCTCCCTCTTTGCTCCTTCTTTCATTTTTTTTCTTCCCTTTCCTCCCTTCCTTTCTTCTTTTCTTTCTATCTTCCCTCTTTCTCTTTCCATTTTGCATCATTTTTGTTTTGGTTTGGTTGGGTTTTTTGAGACAGGGTTTCTCTGTGTAATAGTCCTAGCTGTCTTGGAACTCGCTCTGTAGACCAGGCTGGCCTCGAACTCACAGAAATCCACTACCTCTGCCTCCCGAGTGGTGGGATTAAAGTCATGTGCCACCACTGCCCGGCGTGTTTGTTGCTGTTGTTGTTTTAAGATCATTTAGTTAGTAGAAAGATAAAGAAACCAACTCACTGTGACTTTAATTTAACCAAAGCTGTGTTAAAATGTATTAGTGGGACTGAAGTGACAGATAGCTCAGCAGTTAGCTGTTCCTGTAGAGGACCTAGGTTGGTTTCCAGCACCCAGTTGGGTGTTAACCATTGTCTGTAACTACGGTTCTAAGGGATCTGACGCCCTCTTCTGGCTTCCTTAGGCACTGCATACAGGTAGTACACATACATACACACAAGCAAAACACTCATAGACATAAAATAAGCATAAAGTCTCTTCGTTGTTAGTGAGACTTCTCACACCTGTGTTGGTTACCTTGCATCCGTGGCCAAGAACTGGTTCTGCTCCAGTTCTGAAAGCAAAGTGATTTCTTCTGGACCTTTCAAGAGATAGAACCAAGTTTCCCATAGTGACAGCCATCAGGGACATTAGTGGCTTCCCAGCTCCTCCTCAAAGAAGACCGGTAATATGTGGGTCCTCTCAAAAGCTGCTGGGTGTCACCTACCCCACTGTCCTTACTTCCCATCCTCTGCCTTTGTGCATCTCCCCTATTCAGCTCGATGTGAGTCTTCATGCTGGAAACCTGGCCCTTTGTCTTAAAGAGATTTCTGGGCAAAAGAATACGTTCACGGAGTTCCTATGAGCAGTGGATGCGTCCTGTGAGCAGCTCTGCAGACTACATAGAACAACACTAGGTGGCAGGGGGTTCTCTGAGTGAGGGCTGCATCACAGCGGTTTACGGCTGTGATGAGTTGAGGCTTGGGAGCTCTGACTAAAAGAGCACATTCTTAGAGGACTCATGACCTATCACCCCTTTCTTTTGACGTTTAGTTTGTATAATGAGTTATGTTGGGTCTTGATTAGAAATGGTGCCAGTCCACAAAGCACCAAGATGGGCATCGCACTGAGGAATACCTTTTCAGATCCCACATAAACCTTGACAGGAACTTGGTAGGGAAGGCTGAGGGTTTCTAAGAAGAAAGAATAGCCTCAGTTTCACATTTCCATCTTTGTGGCCAGAGTTACCTCTGAAGGCAAGTGTTATGCAAATAGAAGGATAAATAGAAGGATAATAGAAGTCCCCTTGGCTGGGGACTCTGCCAAGGGAAGACTGAATTACTCTCCTTAAACCCCACATGGCTTGTATGCCAAGCAGGTCCAGACCATTAGCACAGAGATGTCAGGATGGGAGTGTGGTTCTGTAGGTGAGCACTTGCCTAGTACACGCCTGGCCCTAAGTTCAAACTCCAGCCCTTACACAAACATACACTGAAGATGACAATTGTGCTTACCTGTCAGTCCCATGTCCCCACCCCTCCCCCTCCCCCCCACTCCCCACTCCTGCTGTTTTATAAAAAACTGTAGCACAGGAACCTGTATGTTCATCTGTAATCTGTTCCACATAGAAACATTGTGGCAATGGTGCAGAAAGTCCTATAATACCTGCTTGTTTCACAGGTACAAAGGCCCTTACTAGGACTGCAAGTCAGTGACTTGTCGCTCGCTATTCAGAACACACAGGGCTTTGTCCCCTGCGCCGGTTAAGCCAGTCTCTCATCACTGGTTTTCTGCATCCCAGGCCTGAGCACTGGCTGGCCTGGTTCAGAAGTGTAACCATTACACACTGTGCCCGCATGGCAAACAGAAAGGAAGAGCTTCAAGACTGGGAAGTGTGGGTTTGGAAGCAGCCAGACCA
The DNA here is from genome assembly GCA_004026605.1 of Ondatra zibethicus. Classification (NCBI taxonomy): domain Eukaryota; kingdom Metazoa; phylum Chordata; class Mammalia; order Rodentia; family Cricetidae; genus Ondatra; species Ondatra zibethicus. Next base: position 103,089 of record PVIU01000738.1, read on the forward strand.
GGCTCAGCTTTAGGGTTACCCCACTCACGGAGATTAATCTTAGTGACCCTTTCCTGTGTGCCCGTCAACAACTGAAAAACAGTCACAACTTGATCACACCCTAGACCCACAGTGGCCTCTGCACTTAAAAGGTGGTGCGGAGCATCCCTTGAAAGCTCTAGGGGAAGAAAGCGCTTGCTTACCGGACTCAAGGGGTAAGACGGCACAGCTTGTGCGGGGTTGCTCAAGTTCAAAGGCACCGCTTTTAATCCCAAACCATTTTCATTCAGCTTAACTTTTTATTTCTTTCTGGGTGGCTAAACTGCAAACTTCTATTAATCTTCTGCCAAGTTGTTTTTCTTAAGAAGGTAGATATATTGCCCAATCCACAGCCGGGAGACTGTGGCTGTGAGGAATGCTGGCAGGACAGTTCCGTGGCTAACAAAGGGAAAGCAGGCCACTGTCTCCTCTGTGCAGCAGACTGGGAGCAGCTGGGACACAAGTAGCACTAGTAAATTTGAAAATTTGATCCCCTGCAATCAGAGATCTTGGGGAAAGAAGCCTAAATATTTCTGCAATGTTGAGTTTTGTGTAGAAGAGCCAGAATGTCAGCAGAGGTGATGAACGCCATCCAGGGCACACATGGCAGCTGGAGAGAAAACTCAAGCTCGGGCAGTGACGCTCAGCGCTTAGGGACAAACCCAGACACAGCCAAGGAATGAGTGGCTGCTGGGGGGGGGCGTTTTTCCTAAATTTCTGCCCTTCCTTGTTAAAACAGAGACTTCTTAACCTGACTCTCAAGCTTGTAGACCGCACACAATCCCCCCACTCTCTTCACACACACACACACACTCACGTATGTTTCACCTCTTTGCAGTATTAACAGTTTCCAGAAGTAATGAGAGCCAATCACGTCAACAGATGTGATTTCCTTTCTTTGTCTGTGCGTGAGGTGGCTTGAAAAGGTCTCACTATGTAGCTCTGGCTGTTCTAGAGCTCTCTGTGTAGACCAGTCAGCCTTGAAGTCACAGAGCTCCAAGCCCTGGATTAAAGGCATGTGCTCCCATGTGGAGCTACATGCAGTGTCTTAGAAGTGTTGAGTGATAAGATGCGCTGAAGTGAGCAGCCTGGACCATGTATGTGGCTGTCTGTCTCTGCCCCCAAGTTCTGGTACTGAAGGTGTGTGGGTGGCTTTATGCTTTGCTGTTGTTTGGTTTTTGTTTTTCAAGACTGTTTCTTTCTGTAACCGTGGCTGTCCTGGAACTCACTCGGTAGATCCACCTGCCTCTGCCTCCTGAGTGCTGGGATTAAAGGCGTGCACCACCACTGCCCAGCCTGTCTTTACTCTTAATAATTAGCACAGAGCAGTCCTCCAGCCATCTTTTCTTTGACATATAATCTCTAGGGGAAAACATGGCTTTTTTTTTTTTGAAATGATGATCCTTTCTCCTTTTGACGACTTGATTTAACTTGTTCACATAACTGCTTCCCCGTGTTATCTGGGCCTTTGTTTTGATGTATTACAAGCATTGGTTTTAGTTGACTTACACAGGGTAATCCCGGACAGTTGCAAAAATCTGAGCTATCTAATGCTGCACAGACTTTGCCTAATGCACAATCCTTTCCAGTTGGTACTGTTGCATATGAAACATTAATTGGAAATCGACTGGCAGACGGTGATATTACTGGCTACGAGAATGAATCACAGGATAGACAGCAAAACCCACTTTAAGAGTTTTATTAACAGGGGCCGGGGAGAGGGTAATGCAGGGTCCTATCTGAAAGCAAAGTGTCAATGTGGCGAGAGAGAGGGTGGAGTAGGCATGTCTGCCTTTAAAGGCTGTCTAGCGCAGTGCACAGGGGCTTATGTAGCTCTGTGATGCATTGATTATGTGACCACGCTGTGTGTAGAGTACATACAGCTTCAGGCACTGGGGTGACCAGGCAGTTTGCCTGAATGCCCATGGCGCATGCATGATCGTGGGACCCAGAAGCTAACAAAAAACTAAGGTGCTGGAGAGATGGTTCAGTGGTTAAGAGCACTGGCTGCCCTTACAGAGGACTCAAATTTGACTCCCAGCACCCACACAGTGGCTCACAGTATCTGTAAGTCCAGTTCCAGGAGATTCAACACCCTCTCCTGGCCCCTGAGGGCACCAGGCATGTACGCAGTGCACACACACACACACACACACACACACACATATACATACAAGTAAAACAGACATGTAAAATCAAAATAATTCTTTCAAACATGTTTGCTGCTTAAGCATGAAGACTTGAGTTCAAATCCCCAGCACCCACATGCCTGACGGTAGCCCCAGCACATGGGGAACAGAAACAAGAAGCTCCCTGGGTCCTCTTGGCTATTAGCCTGGTTCCAGGTGCAGTGAAAGACCCTGTCTCAAGGGAATCAGGTGGACAGTAGCAGAACAGAATAACCAATGTCTTTCTCTAGAGCAGTGGTTCCCAACCTCCCTAATGTTGTGACCCTTTACAGTTTCTCATGCTGTGGTGATCCCTAGACATAAAATTGTTTTTGTTGCTACTTCATAACTCTGATTTTGGTACTGTTATGAATTGTAATGTAAGGGTCAGACTCACAGGTTGAGAACTATTGCTCTAGACTCGTGTGTATGCACATGTGTGTGCTCCCACACATATGCACATATACTACACATGCAAACACACACACACTAAACACAGAGACACACACAGAGACCTAGAGAACAAGAGGTGGTATTGATGGGGTATAGAGAAATCGGTACTTGAATCCATCACAACCCTCTGACAGGCCACATGTCCTCACCTTTATAGTAGGGGTAAGCAACAGATATACAGAACTATTTGGTTAAAAAAAAATGTTCTCGTGAATATCCATTAAAAAAATGCCCAAACTAACCAGATAGTGGTGCCAGCACTCAGGAGGCTGAGGCAGACAGATTTCTGTGAGTCCCAGCCCAGCCTGGTCTACTGGGCTAGTTCCAAGGCTACACAAAGAAACCCTGTCTCAACAAACCAAACCAAACCAAACAAAACAGAGACAGAGAGGGAGAGAAAGAGAGAAATGCCCAAACTAAGTCCATTCATAAGCAGTGTTTTGCCACCTTTGACGAATTGTGGAAAGGCAGATTAAAGGCACAGGAGGGCGGGTAGTCATGGAGAACCCTAGACCTGTAAAGTTGGTTTTTATCCCAAAGACTTTGAGCCATGTTATTACGTGGACCTACAGGACTGTCGGGTGAATGCTTACCGAGCAAAAAGGTTTGAATTTTAAGGGAGCCTAACGAATGTTTAGGAAATCTTTTTCCTAAGAGGTGTCCCTAGAAAAAGCAAGAATTATGAGTCTTGATCAAGCTTAAGTTGCATTCTTCTCCCCATCTCTCAGATAATTGCACAAAAATCTAATGGAAATGTTTTGCTTCTCCGGTGGCCGTCTGAAAGCCGCCCCAGATCTGGGGAAGAAGGCAGATCTGGACATCATAGTGACTTCGGGAGCTCTATGTTTTGCTCCACCTATAAAATTACTCTATATATGCTTTATTATTCCATATTTAACAAAGATTTAGATCTGTGACAACCAGCATATTCAGTCCCAAAGGTGACTCCCAGCAGTTCCTCCAAACGCTAAGATGTGACCACACCCCTTGTCAGATCCACTAAAACAAATAGAACGAACACTTCGATACACTTCAGTAAATATCCCAGAACCAAACCCCATGTCTCTTCTCTTCCAAGCTTCCGCAGGTTCACTCGGTCCAACAGTGTGACCACCGCAGTGCAGGCTGACCTGGACTTCCATGATAATCTGGAAAATTCCCTGGAATCTATAGAGGACAATTCGTGTCCCGGCCCCATGGCCAGACAGTTCTCCCGGGACGCCAGCACATCCACTGTCAGCATCCAGGGTTCAGGAAACCATTACCATGCCTGTGCGGCCGATGATGACTTTGACACGGATTTTGACCCCTCCATCCTGCCTCCTCCGGACCCCTGGATTGACTCTATCACAGAAGACCCTCTGGAGGCCGTTCAAAGGTCTGTGTGCCACCGGGATGGCCACTGGTTCTTGAAGCTCCTCCAGGCAGAGCGGGACCGCATGGAAGGCTGGTGCCAGCAAATGGAGAGAGAAGAGCGGGAAAACAATCTCCCCGAGGACAGTAAGTACCGCGTGTCTATGACTGTGGTGTGGGCGGTGCCGGTTTGTGTTTGTAGGCGTTCCTGTTTGCCTTCCCACCTGCTCAGCTTGTATAACCTTCTGTTTCATACCCCAAACCCAAACTCCCGAAAGAGCTGGGCAATTCCACTGAAAGACCAGAAACTGCTGTACTTACTGCAGAACAAAAAAGCCCCTAAGCAGATGCCACCTCCTCCAGCAATAAGATCTGGGACTTCCTTCACAGAAACACATTCAAGACCAGCATGGCAGTGGTCTCACTCTCCCAGGATCCCCACTTCCCCAAGATGATCTTGGAATGTTTCTGATCCCAAGGGATTAAAAATAATTCTAACTAGCTGGGTGGATGGTGGTGCATACCTTTAATCCCAGCACTCAGGAGGCAGGGGCAGGTGGATCTCTGTGAGTTCAGGTCAGCCTGGTCTATAGAGTGAGTTCCAGGACAGCCAGGGCAATACAGAGAAACTCTGTCTCAAAAAAACGTAACAACAACAATTATAATAACAATAATTCTAACTAGTTTTAAGGTCTGCCTTAGTCAGGGTTACTTTTGCTATGATGAAACACCGTGAGCAAAAACAAGTTGGTGAGGAAAGGGATTATTTGGCTTATATTTCCACTCTTCATCATTGAAGGAAGTCAGGACAGGAGCTTAATTAGCCCAGGAACCTGGAGACAGGAGTTGATGCAAAGGCCATGGAGGAGAGCTGCTTACTGGCTTGCTCAACCTGCTTTCTTATACAACCCAGGACCACCAGCTCAGGGATGGAACCACCCACAATGGGCTGGGCCCTCCCCATCAATCACTAATTAAGAAAATGCCCTGCCTGCTTGCCCACAGCCCACCTTCTGGAAGCATTTTCCTAGCTGAGGTTCCTGCCGCCCAGAGTGTTTTACCTGTGTCAAGGTGACAGGAAACCGTCGAGCACAGGGTCCAGGCATGTCTTAGCTTCTTTTCCATTTCTGTGGTAAGATCCACTACAAATGTGCCAGTCCACTGTCTGAGGCTGCAGTGGCAGGAGTTTGCAGCACCGCTTCACACTCTGCCCCGCCAATGCAAAGCAAACAACAACAAATCGTACAGATTAATGCTCAGCTCGCTGTTTCCTCGCATGTATCTCAGGATCCCCTACCTAGGGGATGGTGCCACCCACAGTGGGCAACTCTTCCCCACCTCAGTTACCACAATTAAGATAATCTCTCAATCATACACACAGGCTCAGTTCCCAGTTGGTTCTAGATTTTGTCAGGTCGATAAATAATTCTAATAGCCATCACAATGTGTGTGTTGGGTAATTATAATCCGTATAGTTTTATTAACATGCAATATTAAAATAGTGTATAGGCCCACAGAAACCCTGCTTATTGCATCTTTTAGCCTGTTTGTTTTTTTGAAACAGGGGCTAGCCTGGAGCTCAGTAGCAAAAGAAAGCTTTGTACTTCTGATCTTCCTATTTCTGCCTCTCAGTGCTGGGATTATAAATGTGTGTCAGCCTCTCAAGTTATGCTGTTGTAGGCATGCTTCACCATGCAGGGCCAGCTGACCAGGTTTTTTGTTTTTTGTTTTTGTTTTTTGTTTTTTGTCGTTGATTTTGTTTTGTTTTTCTTTTTGAGACAGGGTCTCACTGTATGGCTCTAGCTGACTGGAATTTTTCTGTAGTCCAGGCTGTCCTCAAGATTATAGTGATCCACCTGCTTTTGATTCCTGGATGCAGGGATTAAAGGTGTGTGCTGCCATGCATGGCCAGCTAACTGCCTTTTTTTTTTTTTTTTTTTTTGTCCTGTTAAAGACTTATTTATGGCTGGAGAGATGGCTCAGTGGTTGGGAGTCTTGGCTGCTCTTCCGGAAGGAAGAGTCAGATTCAATTCCCAGCACCCACATGGCAGCTCACAATTGTCTGAGGTTCCTATTCCATGGGGTCTGACACCCTCATACAGACGTACATGCAGGCAAAACACCAACGTATATAATTTTTAAAATTTTTAAATATTTCTTTATTTTTATGTGTATGAATATTTTGCCTTTGCATATGTCATGAGCACCTCATGTGTATCTGGTGCCCACAGAGGTCAGAAGAAAGCATCAGATCCCCAGGTACTGAAGTTAAGGATGATTGATAATCTCCAAAGAGGTGCTGGGAACCAAACCCAGGTTCTCTGCAAAAGCAGTAAGTGCATTTAGCTGCTGAGCCATCTCTCCAACCATCTTTGCCCACTTCTGATTGACCAAAATTGTTGTATGATGTTTACTCTTTTGGCTTTTGGGGGGCCTATCCCCCAGCTCCCAGATAAATCACAGACAGAGACTATTCTTAGTTATGAATGCCTGGCCTTAGCTTAGTTTGTTTCTAGCCAGCTTTCCTTAGCTTATGTTATCCTTTTCCTTCTGGGCTTTTATCTTTCTCTATCTCTGAATACCTTTCTTTGTTTCTTTCTCCATGGCTTTGCTGTGTAACTGACCCCTAATATTCTCCCCTCCGTCTTCTCTCCTTTGCTCCTTGCTCCCTCCTCTCAGATTTCTCCTATACATTCTTTCTGCCTGCTAGCCCCGCCTATCCTTGCTCCTGCCTCACTATTGGCCATTCATCTCTTTATTAGGGCCATTAAGTGTTTTAGACAGTCACAGTAACACAGCTTCACAGAGTTAAATAAATGCAGCGCAAATGAAAGTCACACAACTGAAAATAATATTCCCCAAAATGCAATGAAACTTTTTTTTTTTACCAGTCTGTTGACACATCCAGTTAGGTTACTATTCTCTATGTACAAAGTATTCTTTAGCGTAAACTTAACGCTGTGTGGGAAGTAGCTTTAGGCCAAACTTAACTCAGCTGTACAATAATAGACTAGAAATCCACAATCTGGCCGACAGTGGTGGCACTTGGGAGGCAGAGGCAGGTGGATCTCTGTCAGTTCGAGGCCAGCCTGGTCTACAGAGGGAGTTCTAGAACTGGCTCCAAAGCTACAGAGAAATCTTATCTCTGAAAACCTTAAACAAACAAACAAACAAACAATAAATAAATAAATAAATGTCTTTAAAAACATTGAATTCATGCTGGGTCCCGATGATACACATCCTTGATCCCAGCACTCTGGAGCCACAGGCAAGTATCTCTATGAGTTCAAAACCAGCCTAGGCTATAAAAAGAATTTCAGGCCAGCCTTGTCTACATACCAAAATCCAGACCAGCCAGGACTACAGAGTAAGTAATAGGTTTTTTTTGCTACACACCCTACCCAAGTTTCTCTGCTGAAACAGTAAGCCAGATCAAGCCAAATTGAAAAACTATAACAGGTTTATTGAGAGCAACTCCCAGGTAGGTTCTCTGATCTCAGAGATTGGGCCAGAAAAGTCCCATCCCCAAACTAAAGCAGGGAGACTTTTTAGGTTGTACGTGAGGTGTGATGGTATGTCTGCTACAGACTGCGTTTGTGCCCAAGTATGGTCAAAAGCTAAGCACTTAGGCATGGATTTAGATGGCTGGCTACTTGGGGGTGGGGCTTCGATAGCTGCCAAGAATGCAGAATTGAGCTTTTTGGTGCCTATCTTTTGTTTGGAGACTCTCTGAGCAGGCAGGGTTTGGAGAGAGAGGAATGGGGCTCTCTGGATTGTGCAGAGGCGAGCTGGAGACTCCAACTGAACAGTAAGACTCGCTCTCCAAAAAAAAAAAAAAAAATAGGAAGAAAGAAAAAGAAGAGAAAGCCCACAAGGCCCTAACCCTACACAAAGAAAGTAACGATATATGAACTGGACAGGTTATATTTAGGATTATATTTTTAGATGTATATATGCACACAGTAACAATTGATGAAAAGGGAAGCCATGAAGTTGAAGGGAGCAGAGGGTTTAGAGGGGGAGTGGGAAGGGAGGAATGTTGTGATTAAATATATCCTCAAAACAAACAAAAAAGAAAGAGAAATGGAAGGAAGGGAAGAAGGGAGGGAGAAAGAAAGGAAGGAGAGAATGAAACTATAGGTCGTTGCAAAGTAATGCTCTGAAGGAGCAGCACAACCGCTTATTGTCCCCGCTGGGTTTGTTGCCAGGGTGCACTGGGCATGGCTGCCAGGACTTGGGGTGCCTAAGCACTCTCAGGCCTTCCAGCCTCTTTATGATAGTCTGTGCTCTCATTTTCAGGACTTTGGGGGTGCCTAAGCACTCTCAGGCCTTCCAGCCTCTTTATGATAGTCTGTGCTCTCATTTTCAGGAGGAAAGCTTCATTAAGTTAGAAGTTATTCTTCTTTTTCTTTTGGTTTTTCCGAGACCGGGTTTCTCTGTAGCTTTGTGGCCTGTCCTGGAACTCTCTCTGTAGACCAGGCTGGCCTCTAACTCACACAGGTCTGCCCGCCTCTGCCTCCCTAGTGCTGGGATTAAAGGCGTGCACCACCGCTGCCCAGTGGTTTTTGTTTGAGACAGTGTCTCTTTATAGCCAGGCTGCCCTTGAACTCACAGAGATCCAACTGCTTCTATCTCCCAAGTGCTGGGATTAAAGATGAGTGCCATTAATTACTTCCAGCAAGAACTGTTTTGGTTTTTGCTTTGTGCTTTTTTTTTTTTTTTGTGACAGGGTTTCTCTGTGTAACAGCTCTGGCTATCCTCGAACAAGCATTGTGGACGCTGGCCTTGAACTCACAGCGATCTACTTGCCTCTGCCTCCTGAGTCCAGGGATTAAAGGTGTGGGCCACCACAGCCCAGGAGGAAGTTATTCTTGTCTTATTCTCCTTTACATATCTAGCCTCTCTGCTACATAAGATGTAATCATTAAGTATACATTTAAATCTTTGACATATTTAATCTTATAAAACTTTTTAAAAATTCATTTATTTACTTTATGTGTGTGGGTGTTTTGTCTGCATGTATGTCTGTGCACCGTGTGCATGGCTAGTGCCCTTAGAAGCCAGAAGAGGGAGCTGAGTCCCCAAGACTAGAGTTACAGATGGTTATGAGCTCCCACGTGGGTGCTGGGACTCAAACCCAGGTTTTCTACAAGAATAGCCCAGCCAGTGTTCTTAATCATCTCTCCAGGCCCCAGTTTTTTAAGTTAGCAACACCTTTCTTCCCATTTAAGTAAAAAGTGCGTAGTAAGTACTACCTTAGTCTGGTCAGTTTGCTGCAGCCCACTGTCTGCTTCCAGCCTGGGGCCGTCCTGAAGCACTCTCTCGGGAAGTAGAAAGGCTGCAGGCTCCACCAGGCCTCATCTAGGAAGTCACTAATCCTGTTCCCAAGAATCCCACTCCCATGACATAATCATTTTTTCTCTTTCTTTCTTTCTTTCTTTCTTTCTTTCTTTCTTTCTTTCTTTCTTTCTTCCTTCCTTCCTTCCTTCCTTTCTTCCTTCCTTCCTTTCTTTTCTTTTTTCTTTGAGAGAAGATTTCTCTGTGTAGCCCTGGCTGTCCTGGAACTCCGTAGATCAGGCTGGCCTTGAATTCTGAGATCTCCCTGTCTCTGCCTCTCATGTGCTGGGACCAAAGACATATGAGACACCACCTGATAATCATGTCTTCTAGGCTTGCTCCTCAGTGAAGAGTTTCAACATACAATTTTGAAGGAATACAAACATTCAGCAAGTAACTAGCCATTATTTTTGCAATAAAAGCATCAAGGATCATCCCTTGTACGATATGGGCTCCTCAGATTGGGGGATGAGAACCAGGTGAATAACTCGGTGAGCCCCATAGTTCCTGCCGGCGTCTGAGATAGTTTGGACACACAGGCACTTGAAGCGAGTCTCGTTTAGCTCATGCCCCGAGCCATGCCTTCGTCTGCTGGGCTTCCCGATTTCTGAAGTTAACTGGTACTTCCAAAGACAAACCATTGCCAGTTTCAGATGAGGCAAACGGAAGTTAGCGGGAATCAGCGCTCTGTGGGAGAAACCCTGAGAGAAACTGCTGCCTAGGGGAAGGCTGCCTTTCCTTTGCCCTCCGGACAACTCTCTGGCAATGTCTAGTCTGAGGTCACAGAACACAGAAGTGTCTGACGGGACAGACACCACAGCTGACAAGATAATGACACTGTGTTGCTTGGCAAGACCCTCAGGAAACCTTGCCACATGTATTTGCCCCTGGCTTCTTGGCAGTTGTCCCTCTCTTCTGATGACTGCCTCAGTCGGTGTCCCAAATTCTCTGATTCAACCTTTCTTTCTTCCTTTCTGTCTGTCCTTTCAAAGAAGAGCAGTAGGGAAAGAAGTCAGCCCCAGTTTTCAGAGAAGAGCTAAATTCTAAGTAACCAACTCTTGTTTGTTTTAATCTGTGGATAACAGAAAAAGAATCAAATCAAGCAGCTACTTCTGGGTTGTCCAGGTCATGTGATTATTCATTGCGTCCTATGCAGAGAAGACATCTCTTCAGGGGTCAGGGGCAGTGTCTGTTTAGAGTCCAGTGTCCCTATGCTTTAGTTAAGGTATACATTTCATGTGTTCTTTTTTTTCTGAAAAGAAAAACAGAAAAAATTTAACAAAAATTTCCCAGGGACCTAGTGTTTACTGTCATCGGACACAGGTGCGCAGTGAGGACAAGGGAAACTCTGAACACAGCGCTGGCTCAGTTTCCTTTGAAGTCCCCAGATCATCCCAACTTTTTGTTTGCTTGCATTTTATTTATTTGTTTGTTTGTTTGTTTATAGTAGGGCCAGGGTTATGAAAACTGTTAAGTTTGCCAAGTAGTGGTGGCACATGCCTTCAGTCCCAGCACTCAGGGTTAGGGAGGCAGAGGCCGGCTCTGAGTGTGAGGCCAGCCTGGTCTACAGAGCGAGTTCCAGGACAGCCAGAGCTGCACAGAGAGACACTGTCTTGGAAGACAAAAAAAAAAAAAAAAAAAAAAAACAGCAACAAAAGTGTTAGGTTTAAGGTCAGGGTTAGGATTAGTCACAGGATGAGGGCTGGGGCTGTGATGAGGGTTACAGTTAGGTTTAGGTTAGCTCATTTGTCTAAAATCTTACCAACCAACAACAACCAGGTTAGATTTTAGATAGGGTTAGGAACAGGGTTCAGAGTTATCCCAATTTTAAAATAGTTCAAATGTTTGATGCACAGATTTAGTGCTTCCCATTGTACATTTGAAAATGGTGGAGTGGGGGGCATGACATGGCTCAGCACTTGAAGGTGCTTGCCACAAAACCTGACCATCAAATTCAGTCCCAGAAACCACATGACAAAGGGGAGAGCCCATGCCCACAGATTGACCTCTGACCCCCACAGGTGTTCTTGGGGTATAGGCAAGTGGCTGTCAGCTTGCCTGGCATGTACAAGGCTTTAGGTTCGGTTCCTAACAACACACACACCTACACAGAAGGCTTCAGCCCCTGACGCTCTCCTCATATAAGATGTAAGGTACTTTATTAAATGTCTAAGTTCAAAACACAGATGTCCACAGTCCAAAGCAGAGAGAGGAGAGAGAGAGAGAGAGAGAGAGAGAGAGAGGAGAAGAAAGGAGTGGGGGAGGGAAGGGAGGGAGCGAACGTGTGGTAAGGAATCTGTTTGCTGGATTACTACATGAAGCAAAGCAGAGATTTGGGGGTGTGGGGAGTTAGAGTGGCCTCCATTAGAGAAGGAATGATTCATCTCCTTTTCAGTGCTTACGCGGTCATCAGCTATCCAGATTCTGACGACTCCTCCCTGTGAATAGTTTTTGGCATTCCAGTTTACCTGGAGCCCAGGGTAGAGGGAAAGCAAGCCAGCTAGCTGCGGAAGAGTAAGACCATAAATTCCTTGGGTGTATGGAGCTATTACTTCCCCTGATAAAAAGCAAAGCAGAACAAAGGCTGGTTCTTGATTTAGGCCTTCAACCCTCCCAGTCTAGAGTGGTTTGGGGCCAGATAACAGAATAATGGAAGTCTGCAGTGAGTGAGGCTTTCTTTGAGCCAAGGCAGCTGACAGAGTCTCCCGAGCACTTGAAGGGAAAACGATACCCGCTCTCCTCAGACAATGCAGCCCTTGTGTGAAACAGCTGTCCCGGGGAGATGGCTCAGCACAGTTTGACAGCGGCTCGCATGTTACATGGATACGTCTGGGATTATCTAACCAGGAAACAACCAACCAGATGGAACTGAGCCCTTCTCACAAGAATGCAGTCTCCGGCTGTGGGGGGAAAAGCGAGCTCGGATTTCATTGGCTCAAGGATAAAGTACCAGTTTGTAGTACTTGGTAATCTGTCTTTGCCTCCTGAATTGTGGACAACTTCTACGTGGAATTTTCAGGCTTTATCCGAAAGACACAGATAAACAGCGTGTGCAAGAGGCAGATTAGTTCCAGTTTAATTTCACCTGGCAGTAGCATTCAGGTTAGTGGATAGCATCTCCCTCAGGAGGCTTGTGAGTTTGGACAGGGAACTTGAGGCTGCTGAAGAAAACCCTAAGTAAGCTCTGCCTTTACTGGGTTTCTGTCCAGGGTTGCCTCTGCTGAATCTGCGCAGCTCATCGGCTGGTAGGCGGTGAGGTCTGCCGTCCGCTCGTCAGCCCTGGGCACGTAGCTAAGTGCAAGCTGCAGGTGCATCCTGGCTTCTTTCAGTTTAATTCTCACCTTTTAAAGTGAACCTTCAGAAGATTTTCTCCTATTCCCAGTGTGCGTGCCTGCGTACATACACAGACACAAACACACACACATACACACACGCATGTACACACGGTAATGGAGCCAGAGAGAGACAGAGAGCATGTGGTCTGTTTCATAAGTTCTGACTAACCTGAAACTAGTTCACGGCCACAGGAAGTGATAGCCAGTGTGCTTTCTGGTCAGCACTCTGCTCTCTGTATATATAAGAAGGGACCTCTGGGTCACAGATTGGAGAAACTGCCCCAAGGACACATTCTTCAATGCCTGGACAATCTCATATAGATTTGTACTGACAAACACATGTGGCTTTAAAGGTGGGCTCACTTTCTCCCCCACTCTTCTCTCCTCCTTCACCCCAAAAGTCTCCAGAATGAAAAGAAAAGCGGAAAGAGGTTAAGGAGGAGCCCAAACTTGGGGGCAGATAGCCTTTAATTACACCAGCAGGCGTTTCGGTGACAGACACTTACTCCATGCCGCTTTGGGCTTCTGGGCTGTGTTTTTCCTAGGCTGGCCACACGCTGGTTAAAGTGAACAGTGGCAGCCACCTGCTCCCAACAGCTTTAGGAAGTGGGGTTGCAAGTGAGACTGCACAGGGGGGTTTCACTAAGATCATAAAGGTTAGTAGATTAGGAACTTAACCGCCTTTTCTACTTTTGACAAGTTTACTGGGAGCTCATGGAGGAGCATCCCCATGAGGCAATTTACTTCATCCGCAGTAATGGTCACCCTATCCCACATGGCCTGACACTTGCAGAGTGGGTGTGCAGGCACAAGAAGGCAGTTGCAGCACCTGGGACAGAGAAGCCGGAGCCGGTGAATTCAAAGGCTACCTGAGCTAGCTAGTGAATTAAGAGGCAAGGGTGGCGGCGCACACCTTTAATCCCAGCGCTCAGGAGTCAGAAGCAGATGGATCTCTGGGAGTTTGAGGCCGGCCTGTTCTGTTTAGTGAGTACCAGGACAGCCAGAACTCTGTAGAGAGATCTTGTCTCAGAAATGAATAAAACTAGCTCAGACTGTACTCTTTAACTACTCAACAGTAACTTAAAGGGTGGAGGAAGACAAGACAGAAGGGAGTCAAAATCTAGTCCAGATTGTTGCTATTAACTTTGTTGTTGGTGGTGGTGGTAGTGGTGTGTGTGTGTGTGTGTGTGTGACATAGAGTCCATAGTTGATTCAGCTGATCCCCAAACTTATTCCTTCAGTGACACTTCATGGATTGCATGAGTGCATGGATACCACCTATTCAGTCAAGAAGCTTGTGGGCTGGTTGGAAATCAAGTATATAGCCACCCTGAGGTAGAAGAATGAGCGAATGGCAGAGCAGCTAGGCATAGGAATTTCAGGATAAATGGTCCCAAGACGGACAGTCACTTAGTGAAGAAGCTGGCTGTTCTTGAACCTACGGCCTGGGTGTCAAAGAAAGTTCCATGGAAAAGGAGCACAGTAGGTGTACTGCAGTTGAGGTGGCAAGCCATTTGAAAATGACTACCTGGCGTGTTCACTTGATGGTCCCTTCACCATGGGTGGACAGCTCAATGGGCTCCTGCATAGTGATGTGTATTTTCTAGTCCTCTGGAACTCTACAAAAGGAGTAAGAAATAGGTCTGCAATTCTCCTCTTCCCTTTGGTGATTCAGATATCAAGGTCATGAGGGAGACAGTGCTGCAGACGTTTCTTCCACATTCCAGCTCTGTCTGCAGCCTTACAGAGCTTCCAACAGCTCCATGCTAGGCCAGAATGTCCAGAGTTCACCACCTCTGTGCTTCTTGTTGCCACTGTGAGGAAATCCCCATCGGTCACTGGCTCTAACAACTGTGAACTTATAGATCTGGATCTGTTGCTCCTTTCTTCCTAAGACAGCAGTGACTACTTAAGAAACCAGGATGTTTTCATTCATCCCTTTAACAGCTATAAAGAATGTTTAAGAAATGAAATCGATGAGAAATGGCTTTAACTTCCAAATTCTTATGCTAGATACGATTGTAAATAAGCTAATGACATGGAAAAAATGTTTGTTTGGGCTAGGGATGTAGCTCAGTTGGTAAGGGTAAAGCCCTGGGTTCAAATGCAGCTCTGCATAGCCCAGGCATAGTGGTGCCTGCCTGTAATCCCAGCACTAGGGAGATGCAGGCAGGAGAACCAGGAGTTGAAGGTTGTCTTTGGCTGCAAGTTTGAGGCTGTTCTTTCCCGTGTCTGAGGCCCTAAAGTAGAGCCGTGATGGCTGTGGAATCGGGCAGAGCTGAGCACAAGCCAGCCATGGTGGCTTTAATCCTAGCACTTGGGATTTAGGATGCAGAGGAAGGTGAATCTCTGAGAGTTTGAAGCCAGCTCAGTCTATATAGCTTCAGGTCAGCCAAGCCTGTATAGCAAGACTCTGCCTCAAAACTAAAAATAAAAAGAAGAAGAAGAAAAAGAAAAAGAAAGAAAAGAAAGGAATTAAAAGAAGCCAGAGAAACCAGTCTTCTGACTTTTCCGATCTAGAGACCAGTTCTCCTGGACTATGGAGGGGATCACAGAGTTGCTCACTTGTTACGTGTGTTTGTTTGATTGTTTGCGTTTTAGGTACTAAGGATTGAGTTCCGCGCTTCACACGTGTTAAGCTGCCCCTTCAGCCCTGAAATTTTGATTCAGCGAAAAGCCAGGCGTATTCCCAAGGGAACTGGTCTTTGTTTTGGCTCGCTGGCACCGGCACACAGAAACTCCTCATAGCCATCATAGATTCCCCTGGCAGGGTTAAAAGAAATTGCTCATTCTTTTCACATCACTATGTTCCCCAAATAAAAACCATACCCCACACAGGCAACTGTGAAAAGAGGAGATTCATTCTTCTCTAAATGTCTTGGTCTTTAATTCAGGATAGCCAGGGGATTTCAAAGCATAGTCTGCATAGATGCCCCTCCCCACTGAGTCTTTCTCTGGTTCTCATTATAACATATAACCTTTAAAGAAAACATGGGGCTTGTAATTTTCTCTAACCATGTCTGTGGAGTGAGCCCCAGACCCTCCACTTTCTTCACAGCTGACATGACCTTGTGCTCAGCCACTGCGACTAGGTCTGTTCTGCTCTCATCTCCAGATTCCCACGGTGCCTCCTATACCCCATCCTTCTGTCCCGTGGCACTGGCTGGAAGGTAAATATTTGGTTTTGTTTTGCTTGGCTTTGGTGTTCAGAGACAAGGTCTCACTAAGTAGCTTGGCATAGTCTTGAACTCAGAATCCTCTTGCCTCAGCCTCCTGAGGACTGGCTACCACACCTGGTTCTAGAAAGTGTTGATAATTGAGGGAAATCACACTCCACAGATTTTTAAATGCTATGCATGAATACCATGGAAAGTTACTGAGCCTTAAAAAGAAGAAGATCCTGTAAGACATAATGGGTAACTCAGAGGACCCATGTTAAGTGCAATAAGCCTGTCACTGGAAGACATACTGAATGCTTCTACACACATGAAAGGCATAAAGTAAGGAAATTCAAACCTTGGTGCAGTGAAAAACTACTGGGATCCCAGGGGCCCTGGAGGCTGAGGTAGGGAGGTTTGCTTGAATCAGGAATGTTGAGACCAGTCTGGGCTATACAGTAAGGTTCTGGTTCTAAATAAATCAATAATAAAATAAATAAGGCAAATTCAAATTCATAGAGTGGATCAAAAAGCAGAGTGTAAGGAGAGACCCTATATCAAAATATAAAGCAAGGAGCCGGGCATGGTGCTGCATGCCTTTAATCCTAACACTCAGGGGGCAGAAGCTGGCAGATCTCTCTTAAGTTCAAAGCCAGCTGGGTCTAGAGTGAGCTTCAGGACACCAGGACTACAAAAAGAGATTCTATCTCCCAAAACAAAACAAATGGGGGGGGGAGACAGAGAGAGAGAGAAGGAAAAGAAACAAGTGCTGGAGAGATGGCTCAGTGGTTAAGCGCACTTTCTGCTCTTGCACAGGATCCAGGTTCCATTTCCAGCACCCACATTAGGAAGCTCACAGTCCCCTATAACTGTAGTTACAAAGGATCTGATACCCTGTTCTGGTCTTCGCAGGGACCTGTACACACACGATGCACGTATGTACATTTAGGCACTCGTATATACACATAAAATAAAGAAGAAATCGATTTTTAAAATAGAACAAGAAGTCAGACAGTCGTGGCGCACACCTTTAATCTCAACACTCAGAAGGCAGAGGCAGGCGGATCTCCATGAGTTTGAGACCAGCCTGCTCTACAGAGTGAGTTCCAGGAGAGTCAGGGCTGTATAGAGAGACCCTGTCTGGGGAAAACAAAAAATAAAAGGTTCGATCCATGGTTACTTAACCTAGTTGCTAGAGCCCTCAGTGGCACAGTGCAATCATGGCAGCTGAGAAACAAAAGAGAAAGAGGAAATGACTGGGGTCCCGGTGTCCCTTCTCCGGCACCGCCGAGCAGGTCAAGTTCCTTCCACCAAGGCCCCACTTCCCAAGTGTCTACTACTTCCAGAAACCCCATAGGCCAGTGAGCAACATTTGAATACAAAGGCCTCTGGAGGACACTCATGTGAACAGATCAGCACCCTATTTGGTTGGACAATCTAGAAAATCTACAGGAGCCTGCTTATAAAGGAGGCCACTACCCAGAACCCTAGGAGCAAAACCCATCCTTGACCCACAGAGTCCTCGAACCTACCATTTTAATATTCAGAGAAAATCTGTTGCTTCAACCCACAGTCTCTCAACTGTGTTAGTGGGATGGATCAAATCCAGTGTTCTTTTGTGTGTCTGTGTGTGTGCGTTTCATTTATATATTTATGGGACTGGAGAGATGACTCAGCAGTTAACAGCATTGGCTGTTCTTCCAGAAGATCCCGGTTCAACGCCCAACACCCACGTGGCAGGTCACACCTGTCTGTAACTCGAGTTCCAGGGTTTCTGGCACCCTCACACAGACATTAAATGCAGACGAAACACCAATGCACATAAAATAAAAAAATAAAACATATATATTGAGACAGGGTCTCATTGTTTGGCCCTAGCTGTCTAGGCACTTACTGTGTAGACCAGGATTCAGCTTCTTCTGTGAGTGCTGGGATCAAATGCATGCCCATTTCTAGCCCTTTGGTGTGCATTTTAAAAGGCTCTTAGTTCAGCAGGGTGGTGGTGGCACACGCCTCAAATCCCAGCATTCAGGAGGCAGAAACAGGAGGATCTATGTGAATTCGAGGCCAGCTTGGTCTACAGAGCGAGTTCCAGGACAGGCTCCAAAGCTACAAAGAAACCCTGTCTTGGGGGAGGGGGGAGAACGGCTCTTATTCTTACCTCAGTGACATCGGTGCTATGCTGGAAGAATCCCTTCTCTACTCTTTCTCTGCTCCGATGCTTTTTCCTGGGGAGGAAGGAGAATGGGTCAGAAAGGAAGACATCACACTTGACCTTTAGGACTGTGAGGGGTGAAAGATTTAAAGGGGACAGGCTGGAGAGATAGCTCAGAGGTTAAGAGCATTGCCTGCTCTTCCAAAGGTCCTGAGTTCAATTCCCAGCAACCACATGGTGGCTCACAACCATCTGTAATGGGGTCTGGTGCCCTCTTCTGGCCTGCAGGCATATGCACAGACAGAATATTGTATACATAGTAAATAAATAAATATTTTTTTTTAAAAAAAAAGAGATTTAAAGGGGAAAATAAAAAGTAAAGAAAATTGGTTCCTTTGGGGAAAGCCTTCTTTGATTGGAAAATTATCAAGTCCTTGAAAGTATTTTAATTTGTTTCCAAATTTAAAAATAGTGGCAAACAATAATAAGCAAACAAACAAACAAATACATAGAGGAAGCCAGTGAGATGGCTCAGGAGTTCATGGTGACCAGTGACCTGAACTCAACCCTCTGCCCCCACAGGACTCTTACACCAAAAGAGAACACGCTCCTGCAAATTGTCCTCTGAGCTCTACACATGCACCATGGTACGTGTGTGTGTGTGTGTGTGTGTGTGTGTGTGTGTGTGTGTGTGCGTGCACGCACATATGCACAATAAATGATGTACATAGATTTAATGAGGTAAATAAAATTAAAAGTGCTGTTATAAAATTGTGACTGTCAAGACAAACTGTTTAAGCCGGAGCCTGTTTGTTGCTCATTTGTTTTCTGTTTCATAGGAGACAGAGGAAGAACGCTATGTAGTTGTAGTCTAACCCACTGAAGGGGTCTGCTTCCCTGCCTTTTCTTTGTGCTTTCTACTAGGATGCAAAGCCCAAGAAGGCAGGGCCTTTGTCTTGCTAACCACTGTCGTTCGCCATTGGTGCAATGCCCATTAGTGCAATGCCCCCCATGCTGTACCCTCACTAATATTTGCTGACAAGGCCTGTCCCTGCTCCCTGACTAGATTCCACAATTCCTCCCAGGCTCCTCTGCCCTTCTCTGACCTTGGCTTTGGCCTTGGGGGCCAGGCTAACTGCTTCAAGGTTAATGACCACCTTGCTGCAGAATAATAGTGGATTCAAGAGTGACCTTGGAAAGATGCCTTCTGTGTAGGTCCGGTCCCAGAACTTCCTAGGCAGAATGAGCATAATAAGCTCAGGTCAGGCCTGGCATTGTGAATCCAGTGCAGCAAATTACTAAAAAGCCAGCCTGGACAATGCCTGTTGCTTTCTTTGTTTTCTCCTGACCTTGTGGTTGAGAAAATGAGTGTGAATTTTTTAGATTGAAGCCAACAGTGAGATTGCTTGAATACCATATTGTCTCTTCCAGGCAGAATTCCCAGCCTATCCAAGCCTCAGGTTGTCTGGGTTCTCTCTAGTCTTCTATTGTGGGAGGTTTCTGTCCTCTCAGGTACTGGAGGGCGGTTTGCTACATGGCAGATCTCCAGCAGGGGCAGCTGGAAGGGCTGCAGGTGCAGGGGGCGCCCTGGGGACACTGAGACCCTGGCCCCTGCCTCAAAGGCCGTTACTGAGACCACTTCAAGTACCAAAGCAAGGAGGAAGGCTCCACACCAAACCGATGTTAGGATCTGTGCTGGTGTGCCCCAGGCGATAGGTTGAACCCCATCACTCCCTAGCAAATTCATTTGTCAGAGAATGTCAGTGGCTGAACTCCAGGGAAAATGCTGGATTATGAAGTAGTTAGGATGATTAGGAGATTCCTTCCTCTTGCATTGCTTTTCTTGTGTTTGACTCGGAATTAGAAAATTAAGCTAGGAGATCAGGATCACTGACTCCATAAACCCGAAACTACACCGGGAAAAATCACATGATGTTTGTCTGGACCAAGAAAAGGAACGCTATTTGCCTCTCCTTAGGGTACAGCACAGTGCTGTCATGGAAAACTCAGTTCTCCCAAGAAACAAGAGCAATAAACATGTGGTTTCCCAAGTTGACTTTATGCTTGTACCTGGTATTCCGGGTTTCATGGACCCAGGTGCGTGTGGGCACGTGTTTTGTGTGCTGTTTTTCCACACCATAACAGCATAACGTTTTCTTTGCTTTTTTTTTTTCAACCAGACTAAGTCTCAACATTGAGGCATTGTGTTAACTTCTGTGTCTGCTATTTCAGTTCTAGGGAAAATCCGAACCGCGGTGGGCAGCGCCCAACTTCTCATGGCGCAGAAATTCTACCAGTTCAGAGAGCTGTGTGAAGAGAACCTGGTAGGTACCATCCACATCGCCGTGACTCCTTGCTAGCACAGCACAGAGAGACCTTGTCCTCAAGACTGGTCCAGCCAAAGCAAAACTTAGTTTGAACTGAGTTAAGTCAAGGCTCCTTGAAGTCTTTTAACAGATGAATCTGGCTTTCTACTTTTCACTAAATAAAACAAACAAGCAAAAAAAAAGAAAGAAAAACCCACTTTTATTCTATGCTTAAATAATCCTAGGGGCAGAATTAAGTTAAAGCTCCATTTCTTGATTTCTTTTTGTATTGAAAACTTTCCATGTTCCTAGATTTTGTATGTTGCTTTTGATTTTCTTATTCTTAGTAAAATTTGGAGCAATTGATGTTTCCTAAGTACTTTCCAAACAAAGATTTCTCTCTCTAAAACTGCCTTCGGTGACTGTGTCTCCTGATCAGTTTTGTTCTAACCCAAAGGCCAGACAGAGGTTGAGGGTATGACAAAATGTAGATTAGACACCTTAAGACAAGTGACATACAAACACAAAGGGAGGGAAGGAACCCTCTTTCGTAACAGCAGCAATAACAGCAATAGCCTTTGTGAATCTGGTGGAGAAATAAAGGCCAAGAGCCTCTTGCAGGAGGCCTTAAAGAAGACCTCCGTCCACCGTGAGTGACTCTGCACACACAACTGCTGCCGGTCAGGCTGGCTCTAACACAGAGCAAATGCAAAGCAACTTAGTCATGTGTGGGAAGTGAAAACACAATTGACATCTTAAATGACCCAGGTAGGGCTTTAGAGTTTAAACTCTGTGTCGTAGGCACTGCGTTTTCTCCTCCAAAGAAGCTAGTCCAAGGCTGGCAAGATGGCTTCTGGGTAAGGGGCTTGCTGAGAAGCCTGTGTTCAATGTCCAG
Source organism: Ondatra zibethicus (assembly GCA_004026605.1). Taxonomy (NCBI): domain Eukaryota; kingdom Metazoa; phylum Chordata; class Mammalia; order Rodentia; family Cricetidae; genus Ondatra; species Ondatra zibethicus. The sequence goes on from PVIU01000738.1 coordinate 124,267, forward strand.
AGCTCACATGGTGGACTCACAAGAGGACCAACTCCCAATCTCTCTCTCTCTCTCTCTCTCTCTCTCTCTCTCTGTCTCTCTCTCTCAAACACACACACACTGTGGCATGTGCACCATCCCCACCCTCACTCACCCCACACTGAATAAATGTGAAAACAGAATTAATTGATGGGCAAGTGGCCAAGTGTACTACAAAGGAGAACATAAATGTCATGCACATTTTAAAGATGAAATTACAGGTACTTTTTTTTAATGTGTACTGATTTCTAGAAATTATCAAGTTCATGAAAGCCAGCTTTTGACATCTTGCCATTCCTCATAGTGGCTCCTATGGCCACTAGAGAAAGTCCCTCTTTGTGGCAATGCCACACCAATAGAGGGAGGTCATTGGTGCTGCTCACAGCAGGCCTCTGAAGAACAGCTCCAGCACCAAATGTTCCAGATGCCCGGGTGACTACACAGAATGGCCATTTGGAGTTCCTGGTGGCATTGTCTTTATGACTTACGGATGAGATCGATAGGCACAAAAGTTAAGAAACTTAGCTACCAGCCCACAGTAAAATCAGACCCAAGAATCAAACCCTGCTCTCTCCAGGCTATCCCCCATAAATCCCAGGCAGGATTTGAGTCCCATCCCTTACCCTTGCAGAGCGAAGTCATCCCAGGAAATAAAAATGACCTGGTGGTAGTTCCACTTAGCACTGCATCTGTATGACGGGGACTCCAAGAGGCAGCAAGATGGCTCAGCAGGCAAAGGGGCTTGCTGCCAAGTCTGATGAGCCAGGTTTGCTCCCAGGTACAGATAAGATGGAGAGAGAACCAGCTCCTACAAGCTGTCGTCTGACTTCCACCTGCTTGCCCTGGCACTGCCTCCAGCACACGCACATGTTAAATAAATGTGTGTGTGTGTGTGTGTGTGTGTGTTTAAAAGTGACTGTGGGTTGGTCAGAACCAGGTGCAGCTTTTCTTTCTTTACTTCCTCTTCCTTTGAGGAGCAAAAAAAAAAAAAAAAAAAGAAGATAGTTTGAAAACGTATTTATTCCAGACAAGATTCTCAAGCTTAAAGTGAATGGATGAAGTTTGTCTTACCCCAGCAACACTAAGCCGGGGGCCACCCCGACTCTCTCTGACCTCAGAGATGGTCTAGACTCAACCACAGTGCCACGTGACTCACGAGTGCTGAGTTAGAGAGTGGCTAGCGCTTACACGGTCTCTTTTCTCATTTGTCTTTTGACAGCACGGGGCAAAGATTCCTTTGGGGGAAAGACCAAGTTGCCCATGATACTGATTTAAGTACAGCCGAGGAACTACTCTAGAAGCTACTGAACTGGAGGTTGACCATGCCCAAACCTAAGAAATCTAAAATCAAAAATTCTCTAAAATCTAAAACTTTGGGGACATCAAGGCATTGATAGTATATACATCTGACCTTATATAACATGTCACAGTCAAAATACAGGTACATTAAAAATGTATATAATACCTTCAGACTGTGTGTACATGCATTTCACATTAAGACTTGTATTCTGTCTCCAAAATATCTCACTGTGGATAGGAAAACATTTCTAAATCCTATGAACTCTAGCATCTCGACATCTGGTCCCACGGGTGCCAGATAAGAAACTCAATCTGTATTATTTCTTTCATTGGTGCTAAAACAATACAATAGTAAAACTCATGACCCAGAAAATGTCACTGAATTCCAAAATATTAACTGCTTAGTTTCCCATTGTGGATAAGGCTAACTATATTGTGAAATCACGAACTAGTGAGATGTGCTTTCTCGAGTCTACTTATCTGTTCTGCATGTTGAGGGGTTGTTTGTTTGTCTAGCCCTTTTGGTCTTTTGTTGTTTGCAGTGTAGCCTCAAACTTGAGAGTTCTTGCTTCACCTTACTTAGTGGTAGTCTTGATATTTGCCCCACACCCCTTGAGGGATTTTTGTGTAGCTGCCGTTTATTATGAGTATTGTTAGAATCAATCTTCTTTCTGTTTTGTTCTATTTATTTTACTTTGCTTTGTTCTGGCTAGGTGCTGAAGATTGAGCATGTACCGCTAAGCCACACTCACTCTAATCCCTGGGATAGATTTTAATATTGCCAAGCACTTAAAAATTCCAGAATTTATTTATTCCAGAGAATAACCGTGAGTTGTTACAGAACTCTGTGCACATCGGGGCGTCTTTATTTGCATTTCTTTTGAACGAGGCAGTCAGTCTGGCTCATCCTCCCATGTAAAAATGTTTCCAACCTTAAACAACTAGATGACCCCACAACCTTGGCACTTTCTGAGATTCTGATCATACCATTTTCCTGAGGCTAATTTTAAATGTCCAAGCTGGCCTTAGTTATCATAGGACATGGGGGTTTACAGTTGGTTTTGGTTTTTTAAGACAAGGTTTCTCTTTTTAACAGTCCTGGCTGTACTGGAACTCGCTCTGTAGACCAGGCTGGCCTCGAACTCACTGAGATCCACCTGCCTCTGCCTCCCAAGTGCTGGGGTTAAAGGTGTGTGCACCACTGCCCAGCACAGTTGTTTCTAATACTAAGAAATAAGGAGAAATGACACTGGCCAGAAGCCCTGACACGTGGAGGGAGGGAGACGCTTGCTGTCTGACTGGGAAGCCTTCAGCTGCTTTTGCAAATGCTGTTTGGCAATGACAGTGATAACAGCTTACAGGGACAAAAAAAGTCAACTCTTTTTTTTTCTATTCAAAAATTTATACTTCCTCCCCTCCTCCCATTCCCCTGAAAGTCAGCTTTGACCTCTTGAGCCAGGTCTTTCCACTCAGGAGGCTGAAATAGAAAGGTGAAGATTTCCAGGCCAGCATAAATTACACAGAACGCTCTCCAGCAAACTAACAAAAGTCAGTTCTCAGCTGGCTTCAGTGGAGCTTGCTTCTCAAGCCTGATGACCTGAGTTAAATTCCTGAAATCCACACAAAGGTGGAAGGAGAGAACCAACTCAATAAAGTTGTCCTCTGACCTCCACATGCATGTTGTAGCATACACACCACATGCACAAACACACACATGTGCACACACACGCATGTACGTGCGTACTCTCGATAATAATAATTTTTGTTTGTTTGTTTTTGTTTTTTTGAAGTTTTTTTTTTCCAGATTGGGTCTCACTATGTAGCTCTGGGTATCCTGGAACTCACTATGTGGACAAGGCTGGTTTTGAATTCCTATGATATATACCTGCCTCTGCCTCCCAAGATCACTATGCCCTGGTGACAATAAAAATTTTGAATAATTCTTTAAAACCTTTTTGTTGGTAGTGGTTTGGTTTTTCGAGACAGTGTTCATCTGTTTAGCCCTGACTCTTCTGGAACTCACTCTATAGACCAGGCTGGCCTCGTTACTCAAAGATCCACCTGCCTCTGCCTCCTAAGTGCTGGGCTTAAAGGCAGTCACCACTACTGGCTGATAAAACGCCAGTTCTTAAACACTGAAGGATATTTGTGATCCAAAAAAGGGAATTATTATAACATGTATATGTATGTGTAAAGATAAAGTTTTCTGATAAACATTTGCTATATTTAAAACTAGCTAACTTCCAATGTGTCATATGATAAAATGATTCTTTATTATATATACCAGTAACATCTCAATTACTGAACACATAACTGTTTCAAGAACTATGTGTGCATAGCCATGGTTGACCATTTGCTTCAAATATACAAATTCTGGGCATCAGAGAAGCCTCGTGAACCAAGTACTTAGAAAATTCCTTGTTGCTTATTAATTCTGTACCCTAGTATTTTACTCAACATGAGTACTAAAACTAATCTCATTCTAGAATTCTCATCTGTTCTCAGGATAAACTGTGTGGCATGAAATCATACATGATTTTATTTTCAAGGTAGTATTTTTATTTAAATCTATTGTTTAAAAATGCATCCAGTAAGAGATAACGCATTCTGGGATTTTTTTTTCAAATGTTTAGACTCTCCCCCACTTATCAAAGTGAAACAACCATGCTGTTGTAAGGATGAGGAATTTTACAACCTTGACATTTGAAAATCAGGGACTGGAATGGGGGCCTGTAGAAAATCACCATCGTAGCCTCACTTTTATCTCTTATCTTAAAGCCAAAAGGAACTCAGCCTCCTTAGGTTCTTTGAAATGTTTGAAAATGCCTTTGTGGCCCCTGTTTGCTGTCACATTGCCTCTAAATCATCAATATTTTTCTCTCTTTTGCACAGAATCCCAATGCTCATCCAAGACCCACTTCCCAGGATTTGGCGGGGTTTTGGGACATGCTGCAGTTGTCCATAGAAAATATTAGTATGAAATTTGATGAACTTCATCAGTTAAAGGCCAATAATTGGAAACAGATGGATCCTCTTGACAAGAAGGTAGAACAATGTAGATTTTGTATGGTCCATTTAAAAAGCTGCACAAACCCTGGACAGTCTAAATAGGCTTCTGCATTCAGTCCTGCTGTTTACCATGTGAAATGGAGCTGGCATCGTATCCATGTCATTGTAATGACAATGTTTACATACTAATCACTTGGGATATTATCTGTAATATGTTTCAGGCATATTTTTGAAGAAAAACCTGTCTTTGTGAATTGGGAAGTGGGAATGTGGCTTTTCTTTCTCTTTTTCCTTTTTCCTGTCCTTTCTTTTTCCTTTTTCTCTTTCTTTTTTCTTTCTTTTTCTTCTCTCATTAATTAAACTTTAAGTTAAACCTCTTTAGACACTGGGAGGAACTGCCTCCAGTTTTGCTTTCTAAGTCAAGATCAATGACCTCTTCAGTGCATGGTTCCCTAGAGCAAGAGTTCAGTTCCATGCTCGGGACGTGTTTCTGAGAAGTAATTGGCTGACAGTCATCTCACAAGCACAGTAACGAAGTCACTGGTGCCCCAGTCTAAATTGCTCACTGTGAGACTGGTAGTCGTCTAAGTGTTGGGATTTTTTTTCTAACTTTGATTGATTTGCTGGAGGCAGTATTGTTCCCTGGAATCTTCATGCAACAGTTTAGAAATAAAGACTTAAATTATTTTAATTAATCAATAATAATTTCATATTTGATTATTGTGGTTCCACCAGGCTTCTACAAGTATCTCATGTCTGCCTTTCCAGGCTGATCTGTCCTGTCTGAGGTTTTTTTTGTGTTTTTTTTTTTAAATAACTTTTGTTGTTCTATGACCTGAGGTCAAATAGTTCCAAGAGATACCCCTGAAAATGAAGGATGGTTATTTTCTCAGAGCAGTGAGAGCCCTGCCCTTTTGGGTCTCCTGACCCATCAAGAACTAACAGTAATCCACTGCTGCCCAACATCTCTGGGTGTATGGGGTCAGTGGGCACCCAGGACAAAACCAATCCCAAAGGAGGGCAATGTTGTCACCACTATCCACCATCTCCAATTCTATGACCATCTAACTGGGGGGATTAGAACCAAGCTTGAAGTACTATCGATGTGTGTGTGGCCTCTACTTTGAGAAGCCAAACATTGTGCTTCATCTAGTTTTCTTTATGTGTGAAACTGTCTGCTGGCAAATTGGTCTTAAAAGTATACACACGTGTACACACGCTGGAATTTAGGAATGCTCCATCTAATTTCTCACTTACTGATTCTTTAATATTATTGTTTTGAAAAAAATAAAGTGTGAAAAGAAAGAAAAATGACTAAAAAGTTTCCAATATTCATACTTTTAAAAATATCCACCAGTTATCCCACAATGAAGATTATAAATGTCCCAAAGAAGTGATGCAAAGAAATTGTTACACATGATTTATTGGTATGTAACCTAATAATAAATTATTAGCTTAATTTTTAAGTTTTTAACAATGCATTTTGCCTATGATCAGAGCTTTTCATCATCTCATGAACCTGACAGGAAAACAAATGATGAAGAGACACAGGTGGTGGGAGACTTCACTCTGTCTTCTCCCTTTTTGTCGGTCAGCAACACAGGCTCCACTTTAAACAAGCATGGGCCAAAGCTAAGTGTAATGATACTGAACTCTGCATTTCTCCCTGGCAAGCAAGGAGGAACTGCTGTACTGAGCATCAGTGTTAAGTCGGATACTCAGTACCTTCACGATAAACTTCATGTTTGATTTCATAAGGATGCAGGGTGTTTTATTTAAGTGGAAATGTGGGTTGGTGTGGACTGTTGCAGAGCCCAAAAGGTCAGCATCTTTCTCCTAAAAGCATCCTTTGTGGTTTAGATGCCTTTCCTTCCCCTTGTATGATTATCATGAAGGCATGAGTGGCTGGATTTTGCAGTAGATTAGAAAAGATCTAATACCATTTCAGAGTTTGCCGATAAGAGACATGGCCTTTTCCAGTCCTGTGTTCAACTTTGATAACAAGTTGGGATTGTCTTCTGGGCTACCACAAGCATGCTGAAACCCCTAGGGACTGCTGTTCTGGAAAAATCATCTCCAGAGTAGGAAATACCAGTCGTTTACCCTCCCCACCCCCGTGACCGTGTACAATCTATGGCTGTGTGTTGTGCAAAAAAGGGTGTAACTCCCAATAGCACCATTGAAGCCTAAAAACACTATCTTATAACCTCATCTGGCTACTTAGGAAAGGATGGAAGGGGAGGCTGGGTAGGCGGAAGGAGAAGACCAGAGAGAAAGTAGAGGGGGCTTTGTTCTCGAACCCAAGCTCTCCTATCTGATGCTCCTTAGAAAGATACAGCTTAGAGTTCTAAATCATTCTGTAGCTGTTGAGATCTGACCCATTGCTAGTGCGAGGAAGAGTCTGGGGGTTGCAGACAGAGCTACCCTCACTGTGAGGTGCAGGGAGCCTCTTGCAGGGCTGCATTTTAAATGCCCACACCCTGCCATGGAAAGGCCTAGTTCTGCGATGCAGTTTTACCCTCGACCTTAAGTGTAAGAGATTATGTGTTGTTATTTTTGTTATTTTGTTTTCCCACATCTTTTGAATATCCAAGCCAGAGCAATGAAGAGAAATCATATATAAAGTGTCCATATCAGAACTAACCGTCCTTAGGTTTAAAGAAAAAAAAAAAAAGAAGTGTGTGTGTGCTTTCGAACTACTGACCTATCCCAGTCTTTCCCAAGTTTGTCCTGAGAAGCTGTGTAATGTCCTGAACCTTCTGCTTTGATCAGGAGCGAAGGGCCCCTCCTCCAGTGCCAAAGAAGCCGGCGAAGGGCCCCGCGCCGCTGATCCGGGAGCGCTCGCTGGAGAGCTCGCAGCGCCAGGAGGCCCGCAAGCGCCTGATGGCTGCCAAGCGCGCCGCGTCGGTCCGCCAGAACTCCGCCACCGAGAGCGCGGAGAGCATCGAGATCTACATCCCCGAGGCGCAGACCCGGCTCTGAGCGCCGCCGAGGACCGTCCCGCCGCCCTGCCCTCGGCCGCCTCCCCGTTCCCCTCCGTCTCTGAGCTCAGTGACCGCCACCGTCCTGGCATAGTTGTCCACCTCGCAGGAGCCGCCCCCAAGCCGCCCCGCTTCCCGGACCGCTTGGCCCATCTTCTCCACCGAGCTTCGCTCCCCTGTCCTGATGCAGACATCCAAACCCTTTCTTTTTTGGAACAAGCAAACCCACCTGTGTAGAAAAGACACCTTGTAGGTCACTCACCTTCCTCAGTTCTTTCAAGCTAGTGTGTCCCTAGAACTCAGCAATATAAAATCATAGGGTATTTCAGAAACCCGGTATCACACAGGGTGATCCTCTGAGACTTAACCGTCTTCCACGTGAAAGAAACGAGGGCTCGAGTCCCTTTATTTGCCCCCAAACAGTTATTTTTACAAGCAGGCAGAGCGCTTTATTTCTAATATCAGAAATCACACCATCTCGTCGGAATCCATGGTGACCAAGGGAGAGGGACCAAAGCTGACCTGGGGTTGGGGGCCTGGGTGTGGAGGAGAGAAGGGCAAAGTGTGTACCTTCGCAGCTGTACAAACTGCCTCTCTGGTACTTCATCAAACCGCTTCAAATGTTTCAATCAGCAGAAGATTGTAAATTCGATCTTTCAGGGAAATTAATCTATTCTGAAAGGCAATAAAATGAAGAAAGTTAAGGCAAAGGAAGGTTTAAGATCCTATATAAGGAATCTATTTATTTATCTTATTATTAAGAAAATTTAGACCTGAAATGTTTTATCAACTTTTCTTGTACTCTGTGTATTATAATGGCATGGCCGTGGTTTTTAAATGGGGGGAGAGGGCGGGGGAGAAAGAGTTGGTTCTGTTAGTTTAGTGTCCATTCGGGTGGGCCCCCTTAAGATTTCACACACACAGTAAGAACACTTCTGCTTCTGAAAGACGGCAAGGTCATTTCCAGAGAAGAGTTCCAGTTCCCTGCCACTCCTTCGAAGGCTATACATCTGTCTAGTTTAGCCCAGCACTTCACGTTTCAGGGCTCTCCTCTCGCTCCCATACAGGGTTCACGTGTTCCCCAGCACAGGGTTTTGTCCTCTAGCAAATGAATAAACTTAAAAGGTTGTCTACCCCAGTTGACATGCTGCCTCATTCCAAAGAGCTGCCATAATGAACCTGAAGTTCCAGGTAGAGAAGTCTTTCGATCCGCAGGGACCAAGAGCTGTAAGGAGCAAGGAAAGTCGGCACTCGTAAACACTGATAGAAATCCGGGCTTTTGGTTGGATTCCAGACTTTCTGTTGGCTTGCAGGTTAGTCATGGTCCATGGCTGTGAGCACTGGCCTCCTGCTGAAGTCTTCAAACGCCCTTACTTGTAGCCGGTTAAACATTCAGAATGTGGCGATCTGAAAGGGTCGGCCGCTTATTATGTCAAGCTTGCAACCTAAAGAATTACAAATTTGCCATCGAAAAATGGAAGTCTTAAAAGAAAAAACAAACAAACAAAACGCTTGCACCAGAGACGCTTAAAAAAAATACACTCTCATAGCCAGGTGCTAATTTAATTTTCTTTACAAACTTCAGAGAAGCGATGCGTCTGGCAAGCATTATTTTCAGATACACTCTAAAACCATTAGAGAATTCGCTACCTCTCAGAGCCCTTGGTGCTCTGAGCTGCCTTTACTAACAGGGCACAAATGTTCGCTCAATGCTGTGGTTTACAAGAAAAGGGCTACTAACTTATTAACTAAACAACAACAGAACAACTTTTAACTATGGCAAAGTCAGTGCTTTCTCAACTGGAGCAGAGATCCAAAGGCTTCAAGTATTTGCTAGTTTCAAAAAAGACACTTTCTCTTTACAGTGGAGCAACAATTAAATACCGTGTGAAGTATGCAGGAGTAAGGCCAACTGTCACCTTGGGTAGCCCGTGGTCACACTCACCCGAGAAAGACTGGAATTCACAGGAAGCAGTGTCCACTCTAGACCCACTGTCATGACTACAGCTCCCTGCCCTGAGGTAGAGTTCAGTTCTAATGTGACCCCAGATACTCCTGCAGTGTTTTCTTTGGAAACTGATTTAGCCCAGGCTATTTTAAAGAGGGACAAGAGAAGGCCTATTTATCTTGTCTAAGTGAATGGCATTTGTATATTCATAAGCTATTTTTGGTAAGAATTTTAAATCTTTTAGCTGAACGCCTGCAGGGCATCACAACCTTTGCCTTCCTGAAAAACACAGTTTAAACTGTACAAACACTTTATAAAAAAAGCTAATTATTGATGTTAGGACATGACCCCTACACAATACAGCTTGTTATCCACTGGACCCGGAAACTGACATCTGTGAGCATAACCTCTGTTGCATTATTCTTTTTGATGTAATTTGTAGAGATGTTTTTTAGTTCATAATGAACAGTGTATGTACCCTGAAAAATTACTTATTTTGTTTAACTTTGGTATAAAGGTGTTGGGCATTTTCTTGGGGCGGGGGGGATTACAAAAGAAATTTTTCTCCCTCATCAAAAACAACAAAAAAATACGTTCAAAGAAATTAAGTATTTATTATATTTTTTGCAGATGTTTCCATACAATTCACATAACCTTTTTGTAAAGAGAGATGAAGAAATGGATTAAAGATTTTTAATATTTGAAATGGTAAATAGAGCTAATTTATTTGTAATATATTTCTGTTATTTATAGATGTTCCCTTAATGTTTTACTGTGCAGTACTGCTTTAATTTAAGCCTTATCCTTGTGAATTTACCATTTCTTTTTTAAGAACATGTCTAGATGCATATTTTAAATAACTGGAATATAAATCATTAGCATATCTGAATTCCCTAATGTAATTTTAAAAAATTATTTTGGTTTGGGGAAAAAAAGATTCATTTGAAAGCCTTCAGATGGAGGGTGGGGAAGATTTTTATGGCTTTCTGAATTGGAATTTCATAGGCTTATTTACCTAGATTGTGTGTGGACAAAAAAAGAACAACAATCTGTAAATACATGAATGTTTCCCATAATGTAAAAAGAAGGAATTAATAAAATAATCAATGCACTGCTTTCAGGCTTGTGTGTTTTTACTGAAGCCCTGGGTCTTCCAAAGTCTAAGTGGTTGTCTTTGGAAGTGGGCAGCTCAGCGACGAAGAGGCATGTCGTCTTCCTCACGTCACTGTGATGACACACCGTGCTCCCTCCTCTCCCACAGGCTGGGGAGCTCCCATCTCCAGGACTCAGAACTGAAGAACTGAAATCTTCTATCCCGATAATCACACATGCTTGGAGTGTTGATTCAGGTGCCCCTACCACTGCATTATGCTGACAGGTACAGATTATAAGTGACGCTCTAAGCCCCTCACACGTATATATTTTAACCACTTTGATTTATTTGCAAACACGCCCCCCCCACCCACCCATTGTGTTTCCCACACAGTTCTCAAGGGTAAAGTCAGAGCTGGGCCCCGTTGTTTTTGTTCCACCCTCACAATAATAAAAGCTGTGTGTGTCAGTGATAAATAATAAAAGCTGTGTGTCAGTGACCGAGTGTGTTAACATGTGCGAGGCCCTGAAGCTCATCACAGTATTGGGGAGAAAGGAGAGGGGAAAGGAAAAGCAGAGGAAAGAAATTTTTGCTCACAGTTTAATTACTGGACACTGCAGCCCAATTGCTAAAGGATGGGTTTGGCTCTAAAATGCAGGCCCGTGTTCAGCGTCTCCAATGCTACCTCTGCTTCTTTCCATAGTTCACGTTGGTTAATTATTTGCCATTTTCATCTGGGTTTTATGCTTCCAAAGTGGACTTGCGCTCGTCAGTTGTCTGAGAACGTCTGGTAGCTGTGTCCACGGTGCCTCCTTCCAAGCTTCCTCTACATTCTTGGCAAAATCCATTCGCCTATATGCAACAGACTTGGAAATGAGTATACAGACAGGCATCTTTTCTGATTTTGTTCATAAGCAAGATCTGTGCCAGGCCCCAAATAACACAATATGTGTTGGACTTGAGGGCCACAAAGATCTCATGAATGGACACGCATGCACTGCTCATCTAATCTGAACACATTTCTTGCCTTTTCACCGCTCAATTTTATCTTATCCAGGCTCTATAACATTTCAATCAATCCCCAAACTGAGTTTGCTTTTGAATGTAAGACTCTGAAGTTAAAGAACTCCAGCTAAGGCAGGAGGATCAAGAATTCAAGTCTAGTCTGGGCTACATGGAGAGACCCTACCTAGAAAAATGAAGGAAAAGAAAAACTGGAGGAAGAGGAGGAGAATGAGATAGAGAAGGAAGAAAGAGATGAAGGAGGAGGCAAAAGAGGTGGAGGAGTTATTAAGTGAATAGTTTCCGTGTTAGGTCTAACCCCCCACCCCCGGAAAATATAATTTAGGGTTGGTTTTTTTTTTTTTAATAGAAATTGAAAAAAAAAAGTTTGTTGAGAACATGACTTTTTTTTTAATCTTTGAAATCCACTCTTTGAAAGCTTAAACTGATTTGGGTTTAAATAAATGACATATTATTAAAATCACAGTGTCCGAGTATGTTCGCTCAGTGAGTGCCGCTGGGAACCAAAGGTGCTGGGTTTCCTTTTGTTTGTTCAATATGCTGTTTGACTTTCAGCTGCAAAACCAAGACCCAATCAATTCTTTTTGCAAACAGAAACTAATGACCCTGTCTGAAATCCCTCCTTTGCTTTTTTTTTTTTTTTTGGTTTTTCGAGACAGGGTTTCTCTGTGGCTTTGGAGCCTGTCCTGGAACTAGCTCTGTAGACCAGGCTGGTCTCGAACTCACAGAGATCCACCTACCTCTGCCTCCCGAGTGCTGGGATTAAAGGCGTGCACCACCACCGCCCGGCCCCCTCCTTTGCTTCTAACTAATTTTTAAGTTTGCGAAATAGGTTTTAAATTCCCCTTAAGTCACTCATATCTCCCATGAAGCAGAGAGAGATAGAGAGCAGGGCTACTCTAGGTAACCCTTCTTCCCTGTGAAAATCCCAAGAATGTGAAGTCCCAGATGTGCTCCTGTGCCTTGGTCAGGGGATTATTTCCATATGTCTTCTAAACAAAGGAACGCAAGCCTGAACTTAAACAAGGCAGGAAGCAGGAAACAGTTTAATAAATGGCAAAAACCAAGGCCTGCCTTGTCGCAGACTGAACGCTGCTCTCCGTTGCACAGAATGTTCTCCATGACACTGATGGAGAGTGATCCTCTCTGGGCCCTGTTTTGGACAAGTAGGTGTTAGTTTCACCTGAAAATCTGATGGGTAAATCAGTGTTACCAGGCAGTTTTTTCTGAGATCTCAGTGAAGAGATTCTTCAATCGAAAGACTTTCACCTTGGAAGAGGAAGCAGACAGAGCTCTGTACCCTCTGATACCCAGGGGAATGCATTCTTCCCAATGGCTCTTCAAGGAGGTTACAAATGATAGCACCTGTTTTCTGTAGTCTCCAATCCTGACACCTTGAATGCTTCAGACGCCAATGCCCTACAAAGAACATCCCAGCATAGCCAGGCATACAAGGTCTACAGCCAGCACTGCTTACCCCTGAGTTGCCCACGTCCACATTCAGCCGACTGAGAATAGGGAATATTTGGAGCAGCTGGTAAGATAGCTAGGCATGTAAAAGTGCTTGCGATCAATTCAGACAACCTAAATTCAGTCCTCAGTACCAGCTTGGTGGAAGGAGAGATCCAACTCCTACAAGTTGTCCTCTGACACACACACACACACACACACACACACATAATATAATAATTTTAAAAATATTTATTTAAAAAAGTATCTATAGTGAGCATGTATAAATGTTTCTTTTCCTATTTCCTAAACAATTCACACAACAGCATCTTACAAAGTCATTGTATTGTACTAAGTATCACTAGGAATCTAAAAATAAGGACCCAGCAGGACAGGCACAGGCGGTATGTAGATTTTATACCATTTTATAAGAGCATCCACAGATTTTAGTATCCAAGGTTTTGGAACCAGATGTTGTGAGATGGCTGGTTGGTGGGCACTGCTTTTTTTTAGGCATTCAGAGTCCAAGGCCTACCAACAATTTCAATGATGCAAAAGACGTAAGGGGTTAGATGATACTATACATGGCCCCAAACAGGCAAGAACACATCTCCCTGGATTAAAATAAAAACTATCCTGCCAACTGGGACTGGAGAAATGGCATAGTGGGCAGAATGCCTGCTGCTTCTCCAGAGGACCTGGGTTTGACTCCCAGGGTCGGCAGTGGCTCACAATCTCCTGTTGCTGGGTTCATAGACTTTGACACCTTCTTTTAGCCTCTAAGGTCACTGCACACATGGTGCACATACACACATGCAGACAAACATTCATACACATAAAATAGAAATAGATACATCTTTTAAAATATATGTTCTACTAACTGAAAAGTAGAGAGTCAACTTTCGGGAGTGGATTTGTTATTTTCTTGTCTTGTTATCTTGCTGTAGAAAACATTCATTTCCATACCTGACACTTCTTAGAGATACCAGATTTCTCAACATATTGGAATTTTATTGTATGTGTATCCTTCCAGCACTCATCTGTGTGTTTTCAAGTGTGGACCATTTTCCCACCAAATGGCAGCACACTCTACATGCTCCTGCTTTAGTAAGCTATTATTCCGTGTTGGAGCACCGTGAGCCACCCCGTCACAGCACCAGGCCAAAAGGAGGACGACCGTTGTCTTTATCACCAACCCTCTTGTACTGAACATTTTGAGTCGTTTTGGGTTGGTGTCAAATGGTCTGAGGGTAGTGAACTTCTGATATCTTTGTAAACTATCAAATGTCTGTTCTCCAGAAGCAAGCAGTGCCTCAAGGCCAGCTTGGGATGGGGTGAGAGGTAAGAAGTTTGGGTGTCCTGTCAACAGGATCCTTCGCAGACCCTGTGACTCTTGGGACCTAGTCATCATGATCAGAAACCTTTCACCCCACCCTGCCACCCTGTCCCTCTGTCTGGACATGTGCCACAGACCTTTGTATCTGAAGTCTTCAGTGTTCCTTGTTGGCTGGAAGTCAGTTATAACTCTAGTTCCAGGAGAGCTGACATTCTTTTCTAGCTTCCTTGGGCACCAGACACACACACTGTGCACGTACATACATGCAGGCTAAACACTCATACATGACAAATAAAAATTTATATTAATAGCCAGGCGGTAATAGCACACATCTTTAATCCCTGCACTTGGAAAGCAGAGGCAGGCAGATCTCTGTGAGTTTGAGGCCATCCTGGTCCACAAAGTGAGTTCTAGGACAGGCTCCAAAGATACACAGAGAAACTCTGTATTGAAAAACAACAACAAAAAAAACCCCAAAAATTTACATTAAAAAATCAAACCTTGAACTGGGCATGGTGGTGCATACCATTAATTCCAGCATTCAGGAGGCAGAGGCAGGAAGATCTATATGGGTTCATGGCCAGACAAAGTGAGTTCTGGGACAGCCGGAGCTACATAGTAAGACCCTGTTTCAAAGTTAAAAGGGGGGGGAAGGGAGGGAGGAGGAGGAGAAGGAGGAGGAAAAAGGAAGAAAGGAAAAAGAAAGAGAAAGAACAAGTAAAATTTAAAAATGGTGGCTCACTTCATCCCCACAATCCCAGCAATCCCAACACAGGAGATTAAGAATGGGTTGCAAGTGTGAGATCCGGTCAGGATTATGCAAGACTCTAGCCCCAAAGGGACAAACAAACCTGAAAATAATCATGCTATTCTGTTGTTTACGATACAGTCAAACAGATTCATGAAGCCATAAACAGCAATGGAAACAGGTAAAGGCTGTGTGAGTGAACAGGCTTGACTTACAGGCTTGCGGTCCCCAGGCATCACCATTCTCAAACAGGTGTTCTAAAGATCCCTTGGGCTATCCCTGGAGCCCCTTGCAGATCCTGAGTGGAAGGCTGGCTCTGAATGGCCACCTGCATGACTAACAAACATCTTGTTGAAGCAAACGCCACCGATGCCCAGAACGCCTAAGAAACTGCTGTCCATCGTGGGTTTTAGCTTTGGCAGCTCTGTAAAACCTGACACAGGACCGCTGCTATAGCTCAGCAGAAGAACACTTGCCTGGCATACATGAGGCCCTGGGTTTGATGCCCAACAGCCCAGTACCGAAGATCAGTCATGTTAAATGCTGGGCAGGGCTTGGGGAGGAGGGCAAAGGCAGTGGTACTGCTGGGCATATTTTCATTAGCTCAGGCTCGAACTCCCATTTTAGTATTTGAACCTAAAGGAAGAAGATGGCCAAAGTGTGGCAGAGGGTGGGAGCTGAGTGTTTGAGTTGCTGGTAAAAGACCTGACTAGAAAGACAAGCTCATCGCTCAGGCTGTATTTCAACTTGTGTCAGAGCAAGGTCAAGTCAGAACCAGAATATTATGTACTTGAAGAATGTACCCTCACAGCCTTACTCCAGGTTTAGTTCACACACACACACACACTCACAGCTGTTGTGGAATATTTGCTTAACTAGGCAAAGATGTGTTATATTTGTTTATGCTGCACTTGTTAACTATGTAAAGATGTTGCATTTGAATTAATTAAATAAAATTAGCCTGGACTCAGGTAGGGTTAGCAACTTGTTGACAGGAAGCAGCAGGGAGAAGTTTAGCGTGGGTTTTTTTAGTTGGGGCAATGTGGAAGGAGAGAGGTTCCCGGGATGCCAGCTGAGAGAGAAAGTTAGCCAGTTGCTACTCCAACTCTCTGAGCTCACAGGTTTTCTAGCCTTCTTTTATTAGAACAATAGAGATGTAGCTAAAGCTACCAAGTCACTGTCTGGGGAAGAGAACTCAAGCCAGGCTACAGTCTCAGCAGCCAGGCCGCTAGTTTAAAGCACAGCCACTGTGGTGAAGGCAAAGCAGTATTTTGGGGCTCCGATGCAGGCAAGACCAGACAGGTTGGGGGAGGGGTCACGCCAGCAGGATCTGCTTCAGCTGTGGTCTGGGCCTCTCTGCCCAAGCAGTACAGCAGAGAGCTGATGCTTGTCAGTACTCCAATAAGCAGGCTTACATTTGGAAAGTGAGGGAGGAGCTTGACCCAACAGACAAACAGAAAAGTCAGCAGATTTGGTTAGATACCAGAGAAATCCTCTAGGAGAGATCTTTCCCACATTAGGAATGGGAAACATCACAATGCAGGATGCTAGGACCCTGTATAGTGCTACTATGGATTGTCTGATGGAAAATTTAATTGAGGGGATAAATGACCTAACTGGGATTGACATAATGTCGACTATAATTACTATCAGTTTGGTAATTACTATTATCAAAGTGGTCTGATAATTGTGCCAAATATACTTTGATTGATAAGATACAAGCCTTAGAAAGACCTATTAATGAAAATAAGAAAACTATTCACACACAAACAGGAATTTAGAATAGAACCTACTGCACCATTGCATAATGAAACTGAAGAGGAGTGGCCTGAGGTTATTAGAACACCAACCTTAAGATATCCAGTTACCAACTGGGCGGTGGTGGAGCACGCCCTTAATCCCAGCACTAGGGAGACAGAGGTAGACGGATCTCTGTGAGCTCAAGGCCAACCGAGTCTACGAGTGAGTCCCGGGGCAGGGCTGTTACGTAGAGAAACCCTGTCTCGAAAAACCAAAAAAGGGAGGAAAAATCCAGTTACCATATAAGAATGACCACTAAATGATAAGAAACCCCAGGTGGATGGGCTAGAGAGACAGCTCAGAGGTTAAAAGCACTGGCTGCTCTTCCAGAGGGCCTGAATTCAATTCCCAGCACCCACATGATGGCTGACAATGATCCGTAATGAGATCTGGCACCCTCCTCTGGACTGTAGGCATACATGCAGACAGAACACCATATACATAATAAATAAATAAATCTTTTTTTAAAAAAAAAAAGCCCCAAGGTTATGCAGAAGTTAATTGGGATGCCACAGAAATGGTAGATTTGGAAAGATTTAAGTAAATAGTCATTTCATATGGTATGCATTCATCCTTTGTAAAAACAAATGTTAAATTTGTGGGCAACTAGAAACAGAGTTGTTCGGGGCTGGAGAGATGGCTCAGAGGTTAAGTGCACTGACTGCTCTTCCAGAGGTCCTGAGTTCAATTCCCAGCAACCACATGGTGGCTCACAGCCATCTGTAATGAGATCTGGTGCCCTCTTCTGGCACACAAGCATATATGGAAGGAATGTTGTATACATAATAAATAAATAAATCTTAAAAAAAAAGAAACAGAGTTATTCCACAAGACTGGAAGAATGTAGTTCAGCAGTACTGGAAGCTGGCCCTCAGTTACAATGGAGAACACGGTGGAGAGAGGAACCTAGGGCCAAGGAACAAGGAGGTAGGATGAGAGGTCATGAGATTTCCCAAGACCAAATTCTCAGTGAGGGTCAGTATGCTGATTTGTGAGACAGGCTATATTTGATGATCACATCTTGGTTCTATGATGTAAGCTTGGAATGCTTGGGATGGGGCTTAAGAATCAGGAAAGATGATGAGTCATTTACTAAAATTATACAAGGACTGAAAGAAGTCTTCACAAGTAATGTTAAACAGTCCCACATTGTGTCAATATTTTGTATAATAGCCATTAGGACTAATTCATAAGCAGTTTCCTCAATCTATAACTTACCATTACATGAATGATATTTTATTGGCTGATTCAGACATAGATATTTTAGGAAAAATGTTTGATAAAGAGAATGTTTCCTTATTGGGGATTACAAATTGCTCCTGAAACAAACACAAAGGAGATTCTTGGATTATTTAAAATATAAATAGGTTTACAGAAAATGCAACCACAGAAAGTACAAATCATGTGAGACCAATTATGAACAATTAATGATTTTCAAAATTGATGGGAGATATTAACTGACTACAGCCCACAATTGGATTGACAACTCAAGAACTAAGTGATTTATTTCAAACCTTACAGGTGATAAGGACTTAAATAGTCCAAGAAAACTATCAGCTGAGAATGAGGGAGATTGGCTTTGGTAGAAAAGAAATTACAGGATGCACAAGTGGATCATTTGGATCCATAGCTTGATTGTATTCTGGTTATTTTACCTTCTGTGTATTTGCCTACTGGAATTTAGTGCAGAGAGAAGATAATATATAAGAATGGATATTTTAACCACACAGAGTAAAAAATTAAAGAACTATGTAGAAAAGGTTTTTGAATTTATCCTGAAATGAAAAATTAAGATTTCAGCAATAGCAGGAATAGAACCAGCAGAAATTGTGGTACCTTTTACGAATGCCAAGATTTCCTCATTATGGACAGAAAATGAACACTGGCAAAGGGCTTGCAGTAATACTTTGGGAAAGATTAGTAACAAATATCCCCAAAGCAAAAGATTTTCAGTTTATAAAAAGAACATTTGGGTTCTCATTCATATAATAAAAGGTACCCCAATTCTTGGAGTCCCTACATTCTATACTCATGTAAATAAATCAGGAAAGGCAGGTTATAAGTCAGGAAAAATAAGTAAAGTAGCTCAAAGCTATTATGATCCAGTTCAGAAATCAGAATTATATGCTATTCTTATGGTATTATTCAATTTTTCAGAACCTCTTAATACAGTTACTGACTCTCAGTATGCAGAAAGAGTTGTTTTACATGTTGAAACTGATTAACTTATTTCAGATGATTCAGAATAAATTTTGCTATGTATTCAACAACAACTAATAATCAGAAATGGAAATCATCCCTATATATAACACATATCAGATCCCACACAGGCCCTCTAGTACAAAGTAATGATCAAATTGATCAGCTATTGGTAGAAAATGTGCTAGAAGATTCAGATTTCATAAGAAACACCATGTTAATAGCAAGGGTTTAAAGAAAGATTTTTCCATCATTTGGCAAGAAGCCAAAAAGTTTTTGTATACTCAATTCGTTCTTTGTATGTTCAAACTCCATTACCTGCAGGAAGTAACCCAAAAGGTACTCAAAGAAATGAAATTTGTCTGGGTAGTGCTAACACATGCCTTTAATCCCAGCACTTGGGAGGCAGAGGCCAGTGGATCTCTGTGGGTTCAAGGCCAGCCTGGTCTACAGAGAAAGTTCCAGGACAGCCTCCAAAGCTACACAGAGAAACTCTGTCCCAAAAAACCAGAAAAAAAAAAGAAAGAACAAAGAGAAGAGATAAAAGAAAAAGAAAAGAAACTTGGTAAATGGAGGTGTTTCATTTTGTACAGTTTGGAAAATTAAAATATGTGCAACATACCATAGACACAGACTTAGGATTTTAATGGGACAATGCTTTAAGTTCTGAAAAGGCTAATTCTGTAATCACACACTTATTACATATCATGGTCATTATGGGAATACCTGTACAAATTAAGACTGACAATGCCCCAGAATATATTTCTAGTAAAATGAAACAGTTTTGCATATTACAGCATAAATCATATTACAGACATGCCACATAATCCTGCAGGGCAAGAGATTATAGAAGGATATAATCATACTCTAAAAGATATGCTCAATAAACAGAAAGGGGTAATAAAGACCCCCAGAGATAGATTACATAGTGTTTTATTGACTTTAAATTTTTAAAAATACTAACAAAAAAGGAAAAACAGTTGCAGAGCAACACTGGATAATGGGATAAAATGCTGAATTAAATCAGGCTATATATTTTTAATATGTGTTGATCTCAGAATGGAAACCTAATATAATGTCTTATATTAGGGAAGAAGTTTTGCTTTTGTTTCCACAGGAGAAGAAAAGCTACAGATACCATCAACATTGATAAAGGTTAGATTCAAACAGGAGAGCCTTCCGAATGAGGAAAGGAGATAATTTATCAAATAGCATGGTCATTCAATCTAAACTAACTTTTAAGAATAATGAAGAACAAATAATGTCCTTCATTTAATCGCAATAAAAAATAATTAGTAAAAGATAATGATTTTTCTGTTGCCACAAAACATTTTATCTTAACAAAGATATGATCTGACAGAAAAGGAATTTCCCAAAGTTAGGGTGGGGGCAGTTTCCCTCTCTGTCCTTCTGGCCTTATGCAGTCAACCCATCTCATGCTTTGTTTCACTTGAGATAGGGTTCTAATTCCTAGTAATTGAGCATCTGCCTCTTGAAGAGGCCAATTTGGATGCCAAGATTCTGAAGTAATGATACTCATGTCCGCACCTATGTCTATCAAACCAACAATTACAGTGCCCTTTATACACATGCTTAGCTTTGGTCTTTGACCATTTATAGAAGTCTGCCACAATATACACTTCCTATTTCCTATCAGAATTTTTGATTTATCCTCCATGTTTATTTCATCATCCAGAACAGTATGATCTTTTACAGAAGGCTCTGGATTTTTAATTTTCCTAGTGAGACATGTCCTCCACAGTGACTGGGAATGACTGGACCACTTTTGGTTTGGGGGCCTGTGAGAGACCCCTCAAGGAGTTTCCAATGGTATCGGCTTGCCTTTTCTCTCTTTTGTTGATTTGCGTTCATTGATCCAATGTCGGCCTTTGTCATACCTTCTACATATACCTGAAGACTGAGTCCTCCTATTCTTGCCATTCCCAGAGGAGATATTATTCCTAGGAATTCCTTGTCTACAATCCCTTCTCAGATGTCCTATTCTACCACAATTAAAACATTTGGCATTTTGATGTTCCTCATTCCTTTGGAAATTGCTTCTCCTACCCAAGATTCAGTATTATAGTCAAATGTCTCAACGTTCATTGTATTCAGGATCCATTCATCCATGGGTCTAACCTTTAAAGGCCCAAGTGCCTTTTTGCATTCTAAGTTGGTATTTTCAAAAGCCAGAGATTCAATAAGTACTCATCTAGCATCTGGGTCTGTTACTCCTATTTGTATAACCTTAGTTAATCTTTGTAAAATGTTACTGAAAGGTCCTCTCTGACCCTGTTTAACCCTGGTATATGATTCAATTTGTTTTCCTAGTTCTTGAATCCTGTCCCAAGCACTTGAGGCTGCTTTGTGGAATAGGGATAAGATTTGTTCATCATAAAGAGCTTGAACCTGTGGGTCAGAATAAGTGTCCTCACCAAGAATTTGATCTTGGGAAGCCTCAAGTCCTTTTGCTTTTACCTGGTGTTCTAAAATTTTGCCTCTTCCCTGAAATAACATTTAAACAACAACTGAGGCCCGTCATCTAGCACTGTTGAAACTAAATGAAGCTGGTCATGTGCTGTCACCTTCATGATAGAAGCCCATGTCTTTATCATCTCCCTTACAAATGCAGAATGCAAGCCATAAGTTACAACAGCTTGCTTAATTTCTTTTAGATCATTCATTCCTATAGATATCCATCTACCTTCTTTGGATCCTTTCAGACCTTTAGAGCTTGATGCTTTGTCAGAGTAGATTACAGGGTAGGAAGCTAAAACCCTGGGTAAGTCATCTCTGTCAGCTACTGGCGATGTTGAATCCTGTCCTTGTGCCTTCTTTCCCTGTTCATCAGCTCCAACAATTTCCTCAATCATTTCAAATCTTTTTACTATTGTCTTTTGTAAAGTCTGAATCTAGCCTCTGGTCCTCATTCTGCACATGTGATTCCAATGTCTGAAGTTTCTCCTTTAAAGACAACACCTCACCCTTGGACATTATTTGGATAGCGTACAGATTGCCATCCTGGAGAGATACTCTATCTGCTAACTTATCATAACTTTTTAACAAATTTTGATTGTCAAATTTAACAGTATGATTTCAGATAATTTCTCAGTACCCTTAGACATGGATTCAATTTTGTCTGTCAAATTAATGTTACCCTTTTCAATAGTATTAATTTTTTCAGGTAACTTTTGATGTTTAATAGGTAAAACACACCTGGATGATTTTCCAGGCCCTCTGAGAGGAGCTGTGTTTGACGGTTTTTCTGAGATGAGGCAGGGTTTGGGGAGAGTGAGATGGGGGAGGGGGATTGACGTGGGGCTTCCAGCAGAACATCCCGGACTCTTTGCGTACATGGATGCCAGGGCCTGGGATGGAGCTCCCACCAGAACAGAGGCAGAACAGTGTCAAGCAATAACCAACTTTATTCAGAGCATCAGACAGGTCATATTCTGAGGGTTACAAACAGTCACATGAGTAAAGTATACAATCACATGTCCAAGTGGCAGACAGGCTGTGGTGGTGGTAGTGGCAACACAGTGGTGGCAGTGGCGGGCAATGTAGGAGGTTGTACAGGACATACCCAGACATGAAATTCTCAGCCCAAGGGAGATTTTATTACCCTAGATGGGCAAGCAAGGAGGGTAAGGGAGGCTGCAAAGGCAGATGGCAAACAGCAGCGAGCAAGCAAATGCTTTTTGTTGGTTTTAAGGAGAAAGGGAGTCTGTGCTAGAGTCAGTTGGTCAGTCCTGATTGGACTTATTAGCCAAATAATGAATTTTAATTGTTGGCTCTTAGTGTTTTGTCTCAAGAATGAGTCAGTGGCCGAATAAGGGAAATAGACCTTATGGCTAGCTTTGGGAATGTAATCTAATGGTTTTTAGCAAGGGTTGGGGGAGGTAAAGGCAAAACCTTCAGTGCCATGTTTGCCATGCTTGGGTCTGTGTTTGTCATGCTCAGTCCTGCTAGAGCCCTTAAAGGTTGAGCACAGTGCACAGGCTGCACCTGACTGCAGGCGGCAGAGGTATGTTTTCCCATAGAGCCATATAACAATAACAATAACCAGTTGTAATTGTAGGACCCAGCCATCACAAACCCAATAGAGGCCAGAGTCTCAGTTGGTTACTCTAAGACAATACCTGGTTCCAAAGAAGACCACAAACTGAGACCACTCAGGCACCACCCAGGAACAGACCACCCAAAGGAAATTCCTAACATTTCAACCATTGTAGACAGGATCACCTGCCAGCACACACCCATCGCTTTTCACCAGGACACCCCTAGACAAATGTCAGCCAATCAGGGGTCCTGAACCTTAGAAACCCCTCACCCCCACCTTTACTACTATAAAAACCCAATCTTAACTGAGCTCGGGGCTCTCTGATCACGCCAATACATTGGACACATAGAGAGTCCGAGTTCACGAACTTGTGTAAGAATAAAGGCTCTTTGTTTTTACATATAGGACTCGGTCTCCTAGTTGGTTTTGGGAGGACTCCATGATCAATCTGTTTTGATCAATCTGCATAACAGTAATGAATAATCTGAAGTAAACTCACTCCTATTCGCTACACCTGGGAGGAGCAGGAAAACACATTTCAAAAACAATTCTGTTGTGTTCTGAAGAAACTGAGGTCACAAGACTCTGGCCTTGTTTTTTGAAACAGGGTTTCTCTATGTTTCTCTGGCTGTCCTGGAGCCAGGCTAGCCTCGAACTCAAGAGATCTGCCTGCCTCTGCCTCCCGAGTGCTGGGATCAAAGCATGTGCCACCACCACCCAGCTTCTTGTCTTGTTTTCTCAGAGCCTTCTCCTGGCCTGACTCCACTCTTGGCCCGTGTCCCCGCATTCCTGTGTGCTCCCTCCCTGTGCCTGGTCCACGGAGTTCTGAGATGAAGTGCGCAGGCCCAGCTGCAGCTGGCGGCACACCCAGCTGGGTTCTGCAGCTTGACCATCACACTCTGTCATCTCATATCTCATTCACACACAACAAGCCCAAAGCCAGTTCACACATGCATGGGAGGGTAGCAGGCCTTTAAACATTTTACATGTGCACCTGAGTAACAGAGATGGTAGTTATAGTCCAGAAAGGGAACACTTTTCCTTCAAGCCAGGAAAAAAAAAAAAAAAGCTGATATTCGAGAAATATGAATGAACAAGGAACCCTGCCCATTCTTCCCTGGCCCTGTGACTGCCCTGTGTTCGCCAACAATGACCAAGAAGGTAAGGGCAAGATGGGGTCACCATAGCGCCTCTGACTCTCCCTTCTTCCTGACTTGGAGTGTGTTGGTGAGATATGAGCCGATTAAGACTGGGAAAAAAACAAAACAAAACAGTATTACTACTTGGGTACAACTATTTGGTTTTTTGTTTTGTTGTGTTTAGTTTTTCAAGATGGGGGTTTCTCTGTGAAACAGCCTTGGCAGTCCTGGAACTTGCTCTGTAGACCAGGCTGGCCTCGAATTCAGAGATCCGCCTTGCTCTGCCTCCCGCGTGCTAGGACCAAAGGCATGTGCCACCACCTCCTGGCAGGCACAGCTGTTTGTAAGAACAGGATATGAGGCTCAATGCTCATTCAAGTGTTGAAATTGAAGCTTGTAGTTTGGAAGATTCCACATATAATGCAACGGTTTTACATTTCCATTTCAAGCTGGCAGTGTCTAAGAGGATAGCAAATGATCCAAATGCTCGCAACTAGTTTGTCAGTCCTCCCTACTGCAAACATAGAAACATTAAGTAGAAATCAATGCACTGAAAAGGGCGTTTGGATACTTTGTTTTGTGTTCTTGAGACAGGTTAAATGTATTTCAGGCTGACCTCCAACTCTGCGCACCCTGAAAGTGACCTTGAACTCCAGACCCTTTCACTTCCTTTTGCTTTGTTTGCTGCTTTGTTTTGTTTTGTTTTTCTTGAGACTGGAGTCTTGCTGTGTTGTTTAGGTTAACTTTGAACACCTGGCTCTACTGAGTCTCCTGCCTCAGTCCTCTAAGTACCTGTGAAAAGTTTACCCAGCCAGCACTTGAATACCTCCCGGGGCTCTTTTTCAGACTTACATGTTATTTATCTGTGAGGGCTGGAATGGTCGCAAACCGTTGTGTACACGTGGAGGTCAGAGGACAACTTGGGGGCGTCAGTCCGCTCCTCCCGCCACCTAGGTCCTGGGGATCCAGTTCAGGCAATCAGGACCAGCAGCGAATTCTTGAACACGCTGAGCCACGTTGCTGGCCCTGATCTTTCAGAAGGGGCTTTACGAGTGTATTTTTCCACTGGCACCTGCAGACTCCAGAATTGGTGTTGGGGATGGGTGTGGACAGACCTGAGTCCTAGAGAGTTCAAGCGAGAGAGAACTTTGGGTACATGGCCTGCAAGCTCTGGGCCTTGGGTCTGTTTCAAGGTTTCTTAGAGTTTGATTCTTATTTGCACACACACACACACTCACACACACACACACACACACACACATACCAAGCCCCTTCCCACCTGGGCTATTTGGCTCTGACAGCCTTGCCTCTCTGCAGAACTCTCTCCAGTGAGATGTCCTTCTGTGAACATAGTTGCCCAGTGCTTGCCCTGACTCCCAGGCTGTGCCTTTTTATTTCTTGTAGTCATGGGGTTCTTTCCTCTCCAGCCTCCAGGTCTTCTCTGGCTACTTGGTGAGTTTACATCGATATGATTCAGTAGCCATCGCTAATTGGCTACAGGTTTTACTGGAGCTCTTTTGGTCATTGTTATACCCAGATCGTGGGGTCCCTCCAAAACCGCCACGGAGTCCACACTCGTAATCAGCAAAGAGCCTTTACTCAAGCTCGAGCCTGGACCCTCCATCCATCCAACATAGCAGGAAGGTCAGAGTGCTTCGAGCACAGCTGAGATGGAGTTTTTCTCTCAGCAGAGGTTGGGGTGAGGGGATTTCTAAGGTTCAGGACCCCTGATTGACATTGACTGACATTTGTCTATGGGATGGGTGTGTGCTGGGCTTAGGGACACCAGGTGAACCTATCTATAATGGTTGGAATGTTAGGTATTTTCCCTTGGATGGTCTGGTCCTGGGTGTTGCCTGGTTAATCTCCATTGAACCTGTAGGGTTCATCAGAAAATTAGGGGGGCTGGGAGTATAGTTCAGTGGTGGGGTGTGCTTAAGATGTATGTACAAGATCCTGGGTTGAATCCCTAAACAACAAGGAAGGAAGGAGGGAGAGAGAAAGAAGGGAAGGGGAAAAAATTAAAGAAATATTATAGTCTTTTTTTTGATCTTCCCCTCCTATGTCCGGTACTGAACACCTTGCCTGATCTTGGCAGGACTTGCCTGATCTTTGGCTGCCTAGGACTAGTGGTCTGCCAGCAGACCACAGCACTCCCACTTCCCCCTCTTCCTGTCTCCTCTTCCACCCTCCACTCCTCTCTACCGACTGTTTCAGGGCACACTGACTCTACACATCAATTGCTTCCACCTGAAATATAAAACTTGACTCTCAAATTTAATGTTTTAACACAGATTGTTCTTTCCCCTTAAGTGTCAACCCTAAAGTTTGCAATGATCTTTGGATGGTTTTGTCCATCATACATCATAGGGCCTGTGCTGGTTAGCTTTTGTCAGCTCAACAGAAATTAGTAGGAAGGGGGAACCACCATTGAGGAATAGTCTCCATCAAATTGATGATATGACTATATCTGTGGGGCATTTTCTTGATTAATGTTTGAGTTAGGGCAGCCCTGCCCACTGTGGGCAGTACCACAAAGCATGGGCCTCTACTTCAGTTTCTGCCTCCAGGTCCCTACCTTGAGTTCCCACCCCAACTTCCCTTAGAGATGGATTGTGATGAGGAAGTGTAAGCCAAATAAACCCTTCAGTCAGTGTTTATCACAGCATCAGAAATCAGACTAAGACCACACACACACAGACTCACACACACAGAGTAAAGTTACAAAGAACAATTTTTGTTTTGTTTTTTGGTGCTTGTTTCTAGACAGGGTCTGTGTTGCTCCAACTCTCCTGGAATTCACTATTTAGATCAGGCTGACCTTGAACTCACAGAGATCTGCCTCTGCCTCTACCTCCCAAATGCTGGGATAAAGGCCTGTACCCAGCAAAAGCAAGTTCTTTAGAGCAAAACTGAGTGGCCAGATAATGGTTAAATTTTCCAGTGACCCTCCCTGGAGAGGGGCCAAAATCCTGCTTCCTCTTACTTGCCTGTGGGCGACTATCCTAGCCTCGC
The DNA here is from genome assembly GCA_004026605.1 of Ondatra zibethicus. Lineage (NCBI taxonomy): Eukaryota > Metazoa > Chordata > Mammalia > Rodentia > Cricetidae > Ondatra > Ondatra zibethicus. The sequence goes on from PVIU01000738.1 coordinate 151,384, forward strand.
TTCTGCCTTTTGGCTCTGGTCTGGCCCTGATTTGCTCATTCCCCAGCCTGCCCTTCTCCAGTTTCTATTGACACAGCAGCAAAGCTGTCCTCACTTCCTTCTCGCCCTAGAACTTCATAGGAGGAAGCAGTGTGAGGGCTTCAGAGACAGTAGGAAGTTCAGAAGAACTGTGAGCTACTTCACTGAGGACAGAGTGACCAGGGTCACTTTTTTTTTTTTTTTTTTTTTTTTTTTGGTTTTCTGAGACAGGATTTCTCTGTAGCTTTGGAGCCTGTCCTGGAACTAGTTCTTGTAGAGCAGGCTGGCCTCGAACTCACAGAGATCCACCTGCCTCTGCCTCCCGAGTGCTGGGATTAAAGGTGTGTGCCACCACCGCCCGGCCACAGTCACTTTTGTTTGCTCGTTTTGTTTTTGTCCTTTTTGGTGCTGGGGCCTTTCACACGCCAGGCCAGAGCTGTACCACTGAGTTCGCCGCAGACCAAGCCCAGTTCTTTTCTTTCTAAGTTCTGTGGGTACCAGTGTTACATCCCTAGAACCCGACGTTACAGTCAGTTGGAAACTGTCATGTGGGTACTGGAACTCAGCTCCTCTGGAAGAACAACCAATGCTTTTAACCACTGAGCCATCTCTCCAGCCCCCAATCCCAGTTCTGAATTCTCCATGGCAGAACCTGATTTGCATTCACTTTTTCTCTTTGGCCAACTTAGGGGGGATACTCTGAAGAGACCTCAGTTTACCTTTCAACAAAGTTTCAACAGCTTTGAGATTTAGTGGTTTTTGGTTTTTTTTTTTTTGGTGGGGGGGTGGTGTTTTAAATACCAAATTGTTATTTATGGATCGAGTTCCAGGGCAGCTGGGGTGGTTACAAAATAATAATAAATAAATAGATAGGTAAAAATAAATACCAAACTGTAGGTAAAGAAGTCAAGCTTTTCAAAGATTCCAAATAATTTACTTAGAAGGCCCTACGGAGCTCAGCCTCACATTGGTCAAGTCCTGAGTTCAAGCCCTAGTACGGAGAAAACAAAGTGAAGTGCTTGCTTAAACCACACTAGTCCAGTTCTCATTTCTCCCCTGTGCTGTTGTAATATAAGCCATTGATCAGGATCAGGGAGACAGCTCAGAAGGTAGATGCACCTGCCGCCACACCACACCCAAGGACCTGAGTTCAATTCCCTAAAGGAGACGGAGAGGAGCGAACTCTTTCAAGTTGTCCTCTGGCCCCTATTCTGTACACTTGCCAAGGTACACACACTTGACACACAAAATACCTGTTAAGTTTTTAAAAGCCTCTTTTTGAATCCCAAATATGATTAAGATCCCAGAACCCAAAATTATGAGGGCCTTAAAAGAGAATGAAAATCCAAAGGCAAGTAGGGATGAAAATTTCGAGAGCAAAAAGGATGCAGGGAGATGTAGTGTTCAAGGCCAGCTAGGACTATAAAGTTAAACTTTGTCTCAAAACACACCGAGATGATAGCTGATAGGTAGGTAGATAGGTAGGTAGGTAGGTAGGTAGATAGATGGATGATAAATAGATGATTGATAGACAGACAGACTGTGTTGACTAGGAGTTTTGCTGTAGTTTATGGATCAAAATTTCAGCCCACTGCCAGTCGGTAGAAGTAGACTGACTTCAATAGCAGCCTTTCTGGTATAGATTTCCCCAGAACGGATGGCTTTTCACATCCAGCTTCTGGCCAGCAAGCACTAAGTGACATGCCCACCTCCACGTCCCTGTGAAAGAGCCGGAGCCGGGTCTTCATCTGGCCCAGTCAAGCGCACACAGCAAGCGCACACAGGGTTTGCGGTGGCTGCAGAGCGGGGACCAGAGGACAACGTGGGAAGTCGGGCGGTTGTATGAGCACCCAGGGGGCAGGCGCAGAAACAGGAAGACCAGGATTACAGTCCGCTTTATAACTCTTTTGAAGTCGCCGGACCCAGCTCGGGAAGCCTGCAGGCTGCGAGCGCGCTGATCAAAGGTCCCTCTGCGGGCTCAAATTAACACGGAACTGGCGAGCCGCACAGCACCGGCCCGCGAAGAGCAGCGTGGCCGCAAATCAGCTCATCTTGTCCGGAGGTGAGCCTTTCAGAAAGCTCGCCCAGACTGATGGCTCCGGTACTGTCCGGATTGCTCTCTTTTTCTTGCATGGAGGTACTTACTTATTTTTAAAGTTGGTCTATACACCAGCTAGAGTATCCTGTCTCTCATTAATGCACATCCCCTTTTCAAAGGCGAATAGAAGCGTTGGGGTTTGGAGAGAGAGCGATGGAGTGGCGTTATCAGAAACTCGCGCCGCCCTTTTAATGCACCGTTGTCCCCGCATCTCAATTAAAAGCGATAGCATTAATAGTAAAAATAGTAAAAATGAGAAGAATTAAAAGGTCAAAATAAAAACAGAAACTTACTGGGAAAAAAGGTTTCGGGCTCAGAGAAAAGAAAAGGGAAAGTATTGAGCAGTTGGGCAAGTGTTACTTACATTGGGAAGCTGCAGCGAGCACAGTGAAGGAATTCTTTATGCCAGACTCTTTGTAGTCCAGGAGATTTAGCAAACCCAGAGGATGTGTCAGTGCCTCCAGAGAGTCACCCCAAGAAACAGATGCGGATGTGATCAAAAGGAAATGGAGTGGGGAGGAGAGGCGGTAATTTGGCAGACAAAAAAAAAAGGTATTTAGAAAAAAATTGTAAACGATCATTTGATCATTTTGGAGTGGCAACTCCAAAATCTTTAAGAGTGTAGGGTTTTTTTAAAAAATTTTTTTCCAAGTCGTTTGATTCCAGCACAGTGCACACAGCGTGAATCTGCAGAATCCGCTGCAGAATTACAGCCAGCTACCGCAGAGAAGCTGAATTCTAGGTAGTAGGCTTCCTCCCCCTATACAGTAGTAACACCTCCCCCTAAATCGTGACGTTTAAACTACCGGTACACAAGGTGCTCAATAAAATGCAATGATGCCATAAATGGTAATATAAGGTGTTCAATAAATATTATGCTATTGCTTTTAACTTCATCTGACTTTGTTTCTATGTTTAATGTATGTAGTATTGGGAACTGAACCTTGGACCTCGGCAAGCACAGAATCACTGAGCCACAGCCCCAACTCTTACTCTGACATTTCACTGCTATCCTGGATTTACAGAAGATACTAGAAAAATTCTACAATTAAAAGTTATTTTGAAGTTTTTAAAGGCTTTACAAAAATTGTGAAGAAAAAATTGTATTTTTCTGTGGCATCTTGATCTATAATATAAATTGTGAAATTATTGGATTGAGCTAATAACATATCAAGATTGTTCATTAGAAAATTTTAAATAAATTATGTTCTGGATTGTGTAGTATGCTGTGCGCCTGGCCTTGGAGATAAAACATTGACTGTATAATACTTATCTCCTTGACTTATAATGACATTACAACCAGATGAATCTGCCATAAATTAAAAACATAATTCCAAAAGAGATTGAATACACTTGTCTAGTTTAGAGATTTATTTTATATGTATGAGTGTTTTGCCAGCAAGTAGAAGGTGTCTGGTCCCCTTTGAACTGGAGTTAGAGTCACTAGTTAGCTCCCAGGCAGATGCTGGGATTGAACCCAGGTCAGTCCTCTTACCCACTGAGCCGCCTTCTCTTCAGTCCCCACTCACCTAGTTTTGTCTGGCCTATCTTTTTTGTTCTTTTGTGGTGTTTTGTTTGTGTTTACTGGGGATGGAAGCCAAGGCCTTGCCCTTCAAACTGAACTATATTTCCAGTACCTTTTGTTTTTTGAGACAGGGCTACTGTGATGAACATCTTGTGTAATGTACCTGTATCCAAAACCATATGGCCACAGAGCTGCACTCCAAGATCCGTTTGCTAAGTGAGAGCTGTGACTCACTGTGACTGCTCCGCATGACTGTGTCCTCACCAGCCTGGGAAGCCGTTAGAATGAGAAGGATGAGTCTACTGCTTTCAAACCACTGATAGGTCAAAAAACTGTAACCATCACGAATTGGCAGCCATCTTTAAGTAGTAACCCTTAGGGGGTGTGCATTCTGAGACACCTCCTGGATACCTGAAGTCACCAACAGTCCTGAATTCTCTCAAATATAATTGCTTTTTCCAAATTATATGTGCACAAGTATCACCCTATGTCTTAACAAGTACTTGTCATGTGCCGTGGGCAGTTTGAGGTTGATAGCCAGGATTAGCATGAGCTTCTGCTTCCTTCCTCACAATGTCACAGGTAGAGTTGATCTCCCTTAGATCTGACCGACTACAGGATGTGATTTTTTTACTAACCTTATTGGGAACTTTCACTTCTTTACTTACGGGAAGATCTTTGTAAACTCTCTCTGGCGTATGCTAATTGCCATCATGGCTCACTACTCCTGCATTTTTGCATTATGAACACTAGCTCTGGATGCCCTAAGTCTAGTCAGTAATTAATATGGCTACCACGTGGCTGACCAGTAGGCAGCAGATCCCTGTACAGAATGGGGGTGAGTCACAGGGTAAGATGCATGAGATTTTCTCAAGCTACTTAGAACAGCATGGAATTTTAAACATGAGTTGTTTATTTCTTGAATTTTCCATTTAATAGTTTCAGTCCTTATGAGTAACTGACACCCTAAGAAAGGTAGATAAAGGTAAACAATATTTTTATATTGGCTTTTCACAGAGTCATGCAAATAAATTTCAAACCAAAATTAATTAGAAAGAACTTAAAGCAATAAAATATTATTAGACCAGGTGACAAGAGACAAATAATACCAGAATAGCAATTATCTTTGTTTTATTTCAATTTATTGATTTCATATTAAAATTTATGAGAATTCATACCTTTAAGATATAGTCCTATATACTACTGCATATATGTATATGCAGTAATTTCAGATAAGAGCAGAATTTGTCCCAATATCGTAAATTAGAATGATCTTATCAAATGTCAACATATTCAAGTTTCAGTAATTTTATTTACAAAGATAATAGCGAGCCAGTGAGATGGCTCAATGAGTAAAGGGTCTCCTCACCAAGTCTTATGACCTAGGTTCCATTAGAAAGAGAGAACTGACTCCCATAAGTTGTCCTCTGATCGCCATATATGTGGGGTGGCCCACACAGGCCACATCACATAAAAAGAAATAACATGAAGTTAAGTGAAATGGAGCTTGAAATTTTTTTCTAAAGCAGAGAGTGGGCCGGTCATGTTCCCTAGAGTAACAACTGTCTTCCGAAATCTCCCCATGGTTTCCTTTTACTTACCTGCAAGTGCTGTTTGCTAACCGACTGCCTACAGTAGTCTCCTTTTAAAGCCAAGTAAATTTCCATCATGGGGTCTGAGTCATATACCAGTCACCCACGTGCAACCCTGGGTTGCACGTGCTAATGCTGTCTATAAAACACTTCATTCAGAAATCCTATTTCCCTGACATTTGTTAAATCTCTGTAAACTTGCTGCTCATCCTCATCGGTTTATCGTGCTTCCCTTGATTGTTGGTCGAGCTACTATGACCGATAGCAAAGCCACCACCTTTCCTTCACCTGCCACGCTGTTGAGAGTTCTCTGTTCAACCTCTGAAGCATGAGTCCAGCCCACAATGCAGTCTATTGTTAATCAGGTCAGGATTTGGAGAGGTCAAGACTGGACACATTCTCCCGCCAATGAGCTTAGTAAGATCTAACACTCTGATCCCTACATAGTATTTTTTGTTCTCTGGCCATGCTTCAGAGATATATTATTCATTTGGGGGTCAGGGATAGATAAAAATGAATGTTTACCTTCCGGAAGTGATTTCAGGACAAAGAGGGGCTAGGCTTCTTCTTATGTAGTAAAAACCAAGTGAATCCTGTCTTATGAGTCCAGTGTCAAATATCAAATTTAGATTGAAACTTTAATTGGAAAACTAGCCAAGGGGCTGGAGAGATGGCTCAGTGGTTAAGAGCACTGGCTGCTCTTCCAGAGGTCCTGAGTTCAATTCCCAGCAACCACATGATGGCTCACAACCATCTGTAATAAGATCTGGTGTCCTCCTCTGGCATGCGGGCATACATGGAGGCAGAATGTTGTATACATAATAAATAAATAAACCTTAAAAAAAAACTAGCCAGGCATTGGTGGCACATACATTTAATCCCAGTACTTGGGATGCAGAAGCAGGCAGATCTCTTAAATTTGGGGCCAGCCTGGTCTACAGAGTGAGTTCCAGGACAACGAGGAAAACCCTGTCTCAAAAAAAAATTAAAAAAAAACATAGAAGAAAAAAATAAAAGAAAGGAATAAGAAAGAAAAAGAAAAGAAAAACACTGATCTGGGTAACAAAATAACTCTATCAAATTACCTTTTTTTTCCAAAAATTGTCTATTGTACATTTTAAAAAATAGCTTGGAAAGAGAATGGTCAACCTTCTTTTTTTTTTTTTCTTTTTTCCCCCCTTTTTTGGTTTTTTTTTTTTTTTTTTTTTTTTTTTTTTTTTTTTTTTTTTTTTTTTTTTTTTTTTTTTTTTTTTTTTTTTTTTTTTTTTTTTTTTTTTTTTTTTTTTTTTTTTTTTTTTTTTTTTTTTTTGAGACAGGGTTTCTCAGTAGCTATGGAGCCTGTCCTGGAATTCACTCTGTAGACCAGGCTGGCCTTGAGCTCACAGATATCCACCTGCCTCCGCTGGGATGAAAGGCTGCACCACCACTGCCTGGCAACCTTTTTTTTTTCCTGTGGAGGCAGTTTTTTATTGTGCTTTCCTGCCCTGGATGGCCTGGAACTCACTACACAACCAATGGGCCTCAAATTCACAGATTGCTTCTCCCTCCCTGCAGAGTGCTGGCTGGGGTTGAAGGCATAGGCCACTAAGCCAGACCCAAGAGTACAGACAAGTACTAAGAAGAGAAACTCAAAAAACAAAAAAAGAGAAGAGAAAGAGGGTTTGGGGCTTTAGCTCGGTAGAACAGTACAGGACAACGCAAGGCTCTGGGTTTGGTGCTAAGCCCTGGAGGAAAAGAGAGTTAGCGTAAGAAGGGGGACCCAGGAGGACCCAGGAGTGTAGGGTGAGCCTGTCTCCTCTGCGCCCAGCCCATCTAGGCTACATGTGACACGGTCTCAAGAAACTGAGGCTAATTTAAGAACTAATCAGGGCAGAGTTCCCAGACTAGCTATAAAATATAACAAATAGAAAGTTTTTTTAAAATATATAAATAAAATAGTTCCCAGCCCCTGGCCACAATAGTTTTGAAAACTTTCAAGGTGATTCTAATATTCAAGTAAGTGAGTTAAGTAGCCGGGAGTGGTGACCCATTCCTTTAATCCCAGTACTCGGAGGCAGAGACAGGTGGGTCTCTGTGAGTGTGAGGTTAGACTGGTCTGCAGCGGGAATTTCAAGATGGCCAGGGCTACACAGATGGAACACCAACATCTCCCCCAACACACAAAAGAAGTGAGGTATGGGAGCTGAAGAGACAGTTCCCAGCACCCATGTGATGTCTTACTACTGCCGCCTGTAACTCCAGTTCTAGGGGATCTGACACCCTCTTCTGAAATCCTGGGACACCAGGCATACAGGCAAAACACTTATAGGCATAAAATAAACCTTAAAAAAAAACATTTAAACTGGGCATGGTGGTGGACAACTAATAATGAGGCTGAGACTGAGACAGGAGAATTTGTCTAATTAGGCATGAGCTATTTAACTCCTTCCTCACCCACTGACTTTGAGTTTAAAGGGACAGTAACATTCTAATGTCCAGCATGGGGGAGTCTTTTCTAGACTAATAGCATTCAAGGTTAACAACTACAAACTAGAAACAAAATATTTAACAAAGAGCTAGTGGCACAAGCCTGCATAATCCTAGCCTTGGACCCAGGGAGCTGAGTTTAAGGCTAGTGGGTCGGGAGACCAGCTTGAGCTATTTTATATATAAAATCCCCCTCCTCAAAATAATTGAGCAAAGGGTGAGCAAAAGCCGGTAGAAACTGGAAGACTGTCTCAGTTAAAAGAAGGTAATTCAAAGATGGATCCGTAGTGTAACCTCGTTACTGCAGGACAGTGAAAGAGCAGGTTCAGACCTCAGCGACAGCAGTGTGTGACGTTTATTTAGTCCAAACATTAACTCTTCAGAGGAATGCCATGGAACTGAGTCTACTTGTGACCCAGCCACAATGTCCAGGATACAGTTAACAAAAAAAATTACTGGCCCCCAGAGCTGACCCCTACTGAAGCAAAAGGCTGCCAACAGAGAGTCTATTATGACACATTACAGCTGGCAGAGAAGTGCTTTAAGGCTGCGATAATGAACAGCCTGTGAGAGACTGGAGATAGAGCTCATGCCATGCGAGTGTGAGGACAGAAGCTCAGAACCCTGGACTCACCGTAAAAGCTAGGTGGGCATGGTGGGCATGGCGGCTCACTTGTAATCCAAGCACTCGGGCCTGGTGAGCCTCGGGGTGAGGGTCTAAGTTCAAGAAGAAACCCTGCTCAGTTAATAAAATGTAAAGGGATTGAGAACAATTAATGTCAATTAATTAATGAAAACTGATGTCAATCTCTGACCTACATACACATCACAAATAGAAAGTAAAACAGAGAAAGAAATAGCTTACACATAAATCATAATAAGCCAATGGTCAAAGCAGAATAGAAATGACTTTTCAAAAACAAGACTAAAGCAGGGTGTGATGGTGTATGCCTTTAATACCAGCACTCAGGAGACAAGCAGGAAGATCAAGTTCCAGGCCAGCCTGGTGTACAAGGTAAGACCTTGTCTCAAAACAAAGAAAGAATCTGATGGGAGTCTGGGGTGTAGCTCAGTGGGAAAGTACTAGCGGAGCATGGATGAGGTATGGGTTCTATTCCCAGCAAATGGGACTCTAGATGTTAAAAAAAAAAAGACCTGAGATAGACCCAAGAGCAGGCTGAAGATGAAGAATAAGCTGAAAATTAATTAGATTACTGAATTTGAAATATAGTGAATATATAAATCTTATAAACATGTAAGGCAATCTCGGGTGATCTAATATAAGTTTAGTGGCATTTTCAGAGAGAAGAAAATAGAAAATGTATTTTACAAACAAATGACCAGCCAAGGCTATAGAGAAGCCCTGTCTTGAAAAACAAAATAGAACAAAACAAAAAGCAAACAAACAAACCTAATGGACAAAACTTCCCTGATTTTACTTACACACCCAAGATGTTCAATGAACTCCAAGAGAATACAAAGCAAAGCGAGCAACAAAACCGAATGAAAACAGAAGAAAACCCCAGCTAATCACATTGAGGTTCAACTACTGCAATTCCAGAATAACATAGCTAAGGAAATACACCCCATTGCGGAAGACAAAAGAAATGGCTGCAGGTGTCTCCTCCAGAAGAATGGGGACAGAGGCCGTCTGTGCCTTATCCACTCCAAAGGAAGACAAGTACCACCCTAAAACTCTCCATCAGGGAAAGCACCCTGCCAAGACAAATGTGAGATGAAGTTCAATGGAAAAAACAAGCTATCCTCTCCAGGGGAGCCTGAGCGCTGAACTAAGGTCACCAGGCTTGGTTTCCGCTGGGCCATTCCACACTACACTCCTGTAGGAGCTTCCCCCAGCTCAGGGTGACACTAGCTGTCACCTGAGTCTACAGGAAAGAATGGAAGGCTCTGGAAAGGCTAAACCAGTAATATACACTTTATTTCCCACAGAGCTTATGTTCTGTCTTGTCGTTTTGAGAGGGTCTCACGATGTAGCCCTGGCAGGCTTGGAACTCACAATGATCATCCTGCCTCTGCCTCCCTAGTGCCAGGACTAAAGGCATAGTCTACCAAGCCAGACCAAGCTCAAGGTCTTTGTTTTTGTTTTTTAAGCCAAACTTCTGTCTTGTTGAGTTCACTATATACAGATCCATGTTTGTGACAGACACAAGAAAGCAAATCGGGAGATTAGGTGAACAGACCTTACTAGAGACTTCAATAAACTAAAGAGGAACATTGTAATCCCTGCAATATCCATGCAAAATTAGCAGTACAGCTGGGTGCAGTAGTGGATGCCTTTGATTCCAGAACTTGGGAGGTAGAGGCAGATGGATGTCTATTGAGTTCAAAGTCAACCTGGTCTACTTAGTGAGACTGTCTCTAAAAACACAACAAATAAACAGTATAGTTCACGACTCAAACAAACTAAAGACAAAATACTAGATAATACTAATTAAACCAAAATAAGGCAAAAATGGAGGAATACAAAGGAGGGAAAAACAGACAGACACAGACCACCAACAGATCAACAGATAGCTGGCCATGGTGCTGGAAATATTTGGTGTAAAAAGAGACTAAGGCAGACCAAAGACCTGATTATATACACCCTATGAGATAGCAAAATAAATGAAAAGCTAGACCACATAAGCAGGAGATGCAAAAGAACCATGTCTATTTGCTTTTAATAGGATAGTTTGAGACAGGGCCTTAAATTGCCCGGGCTGGCCAAGCTCATTATGTAGCAGAGTATAAATCTGAACATAGGCTGGGATAACTCGTATGTGCCACCTTGCCCTGTTTATGTCACGGGAGACAGAACCCAGTGTCATCTACATGCTAGGCAAGCACCCTGCTGACTAAATTACTCCTCAGCCCCATGAACAATTTTGTTTTAAATCTGGGTCTCAAAAAGAAGCCCAGGTAGCCAGGAGGTGGTAGTCACACTCGGGAGGCAGAGACAGGCGGATCTCCGAATTCCAAGCTAGCCTGGTATGGGTTCCAGAACAGCCAGAGCTGTTAGGCAGAGAAACCCTGTCTCAAAAACCAAAACCAAACAAAACAAAGTGACCGTGGATTGATTCACCTGTTTCAAGGCTGGATACAGGTGTGTGACACCCATGCCCAGCTGATATGCAAGCTTTTGAGTTACACGTTTCCACATAATGGCTTATATTTACATCAGCAATTGATAACTAGGATCTATAGAGCTCAAATAAGGAAAACTGCATAAAACGTGGGCTTCAGGTCTCATTGACCCTTAACCTTCCCCCTTTTTAGCCTGGCCTTGTATACTCCTCTAGTCCCGAGCTACCTCCCTCCCCAGCTCTAGTCTTTGGGTTCTTTTCACTGTCTTTTAATGTAACACCATAACATGGATAGGCGGTTGGATTTAAAGCAAAGTTAATGACCTTTGTTCCAGCTCTGACGTAAGCACAATTCTTTAATCACCTTCATTTCATTCGTACTATGGCCAGGCAGCCATCTGACAGAACCCCCACTGTCTGGAAGACTTTTTCTTCATTTTGTTATACTTCTAGGCTGGTCACTGTTGAGTTTTTCTGTTTTGCTTACAGAGAAACGTTTTGAGTGTATCTTTTTCTATAGCAGCCACTTTCACATTTAGGTAAACTTAACTGTGTGAGAATTTGCTCCTGTTTAAAACCACACAGAGAAGCCGCGAAGCACCCTCAGACTTTGGACAGTTCAGGCCGTGGGATAGAGGACAGAGCTTTAGCAACAAAGGAACTTCACACTAAGCATGACTGTCAGAATGGTTCTGTGGCATGTGACAACCGAAAGGAGCACGACCAATTCCCTTCGGACCAGCCAGGCTTTGTAAGTAATTTCCTGTCCCAACAAGCTCCACTTGAACATGGCACCATTTTTTCAAACTTATGACCCTGGAAAGCTTCATAAACTCAGAGCATCATCGGAGCCAGCACTTTCCTGGTCATGCCACCATCGTGGAAAATGCTTTAAAAGCATCTCAAAGGTGACTTCTCCACAAATGAGTGCTGCATTCAGATGCAAAAGCCTGTACCACCTGAATTAATACTAGAAAGACATGAAAATTGCTTGTACTGTTTACTTGTGAAAAATTAAGCTATGACCAGTTTCTTGAAGCCTTTCATTTAACATGGGCCTGTCTGAAAGATGCAGCAGCTCACTACTGATGTAGTGATATCTAATACTTAAATGCTGATACCTCAGTGCAATTTGCCAATCTAAGCAAAGACTGAAGGGCCAGCTTCCCCTCCAATCAAGAGTAAATATCACACATCCTGTTTATTCATACTGGTTTGTTGTCCATGGCTCTTCAAAGCAGTGACACACACCTCTAAGTCACACTCCTCCCTGCCCCCACTTCCTGCTCGTGGGTGTACTATATTCCTGCTGGGCTCTAAATGCTTCCTTCAAGAAAGTACTCTTTATTGCAATAACTTTTAAAGAAAATACTTTATTACATCATGAAAAGATATCCAACAACTAGATTCATACTTGCTTGAATCTTAAAAAAAAAAACTGAAAATGTATTCATTAGACTGTATGTGGGCATCCTGTTCCACATGGAAATAGAAAGACACTACGGCTTCTACGTATTGCACAGTCTGGAAAAAAAACATCAAAAAAGGAGTGGGGAGAAGATCACATGATATTGGGAACCATCTCACATTATGAAAAATCTACCAAGAAACATTTTTAAAAGAAAACCCTCAGTTTCTACAGTAGCTTTAGTTTGTAGTTCTTGGAATGAATGACTGCATTCCATTGAAGACATCTTAGTAACAGGAAGCTTTGTTTGAGCAATCCCATGTGCAAATATTAATAGAAAAATATATAAAATAATGCATCTCTTGCCATCACTCTGACAGTCAGGACCATATTTTAGAGACCTGTTTCGTATGAAAAAGGGTTAAGCTGTGAGTTTGGCCTGAAGCTCCATCTCTGCTGCTCGTTTGAGTGCAACATCCACTAGGAGCTGGAATCCGCTAAAATCCTGGTTGAGGTCTGGCGGAGTAGGGGGAGGAGTGTTGAAAAGGCCACTCTGAGGGTTTGGACTCGGTCCAGATTTGCAAGTGTCCTCAGGATACACGAGAGAGGTGTCTGTGAAGTTGCTGGCTGTTATTTGCTGCACGTCTGTGCTCTGTCCCACACCAACCGGCTGGCAGAGAGAGAAAGGCCCATCTTTCAATGCAGTCACAGTGGTATGGCAGATCACTGATGGGCGAGCCAAAATGGATCCCGGAGAGGAAGGCTTGGGAGACACTGGCCTCCCTAGGGTTGGGTTGGGTCCAGCTGTGCAGGAATGAAACGGGCTCTCTTCTAGAGCTGGCATGAAGTTTTTGATACCCATTGCAGCTTCCACAGAACTAGCTTCTGAAATCTTGGCCCCACGGCGGGAAATTGTGAACTGATTTGGATCTTTGCCATCCTTTCTCAGCATGTCAGGGAGGAGCCTGCGGCGGGCGTTGATGAACCAGTTACAGACCTGAAATCACAGGGATCTGCTTCAACACTTTCTCTGTGCACTCGACAAACAGGTTCTGAAAACATCCTATGTAGGGTGCCTAACTGACCTCTCTCTCTGAGTTAAAGGAGGCATAAAAGGGCTTATCTGGGACTAAGGAGGTAGTTCAATCAATGGTAGAACATTTGCCTAGCATGTGAGGGACCCAACAAGAGCAATGAGGGACTTACAAGTTATTGCAAGGCATTTAAGCTGAGTCAGCCTGCCCTAAGGACAAATTTGCTATGGAGGTGTCATCATCCACAAGCCCTTTCAGGAGCAAGGGAAAGGAATAAAATCTCAAATACTTGAAAATAACTTTAAGGAAGATTCACCTTTAAGTCTGCTTCAACCTACTACCTACTGCCCTAGCATTTAAGTTAATCAACTACAGAAAAGCTTTTCCTGTATAAAAGAGGCCACACCCCCCAGTAACTGATTTCTCTCCGTTCAAATGACTGTGTCAACAGACATAACATGAATTACCTCACTGAGGTCTGTCCTTGTTTAAATATCAAACCAGTTTCCTGGGCAATAGAGTAAGGTTTAACCTCCTTTTCAATACACATTGCATAGGCTCTTTCAGGCACTGAAGGAAATGCTTCCTGACAGATGAGTGCCAAGTGTTTCTGTCCTCTATAAATAGCCAATTATTAGCTTTTCACACTATGAAGTTTAAAATGGAAAGGTCCTGTTTCTCGCTTTCTCTAGACTAGGGAAGAGCTCAATGAAATGACACGGGAATGCTATAAAGTGTCTAATGGTAAATAAAAGAAGTATATGCACCAGTTAGGGGTAGGCTTGGTGGTGGAAGCCCAGCAGCGCAGGGGTGAAGTCCTGGCGCTAACCTTTAGCTTTCCCTTTACCTGCAGTGTGGACAGGTGTGTCTGCTGAGAGAGCAGCGCTTTCTCTTGCTCGGAGGGATACGCATTATATCTGTGTTCATACAGCCAGTCCCGCAGAATCTGAACAGACTCCTTGGGCAGATTGCCTCTCCTCCGTCTCTTGCCAGAGGCCGCTGTAGAGGACAGGTCCAGGGGAATATCCATGCTGTCTTCATCCTCGGTCTCACTGCCTGATGCTACAACAAGGCCTAAGAAAGAAAAGGCCCACGTCACTCACTTTTACCAGCAGGGCTACCACCTCAGAGCTTGTCTGCTTACACTGTTCCATGTCCTTGTGTTTTCTCAGCTACTGGGTGTGGAGTTTTCAGTCTGAGCCAGGGTCTCCATAGAAAGGCCTGGAGAAGCAGTCAAGACTACCACTGCCATGGGGCAGGCACTCAACCAACGAATTCTCAGAGTCTTTCTTGCTGTAGCCAATTGAGATGAAACTGTTTTTTTTTTCTAACATGATGCTTAGAAAAGCCAAACTGCACTCAAAGGGAGTAAGTCTTCACACTTGAAATAGGAAGGGGAATGTATCCCACAACCTTGTCTTTAAAGTCACTGCTACCTAGAGACACTATCCAGTGAATAAGTTTGAAAATGCTTCTCTCCTTTCCTGAAAGATTGCTGTGAAAGCAAGCACTGTACATTTTTATGTACCTTAAGCTGTCAATTAGATATGAATCTAGAATGCTACCCTGCCCGTCAGTCTTTAATTCTTACATGACAAAGAAATTGAATATGCAACCCACAGAGGAAACCATTTTGGTGATAAATGCTTTAATCCTACCAGAAATGTTAAGAATTCCCAAACCCTACAGAATATTTAAATCACAGTCCAATGAAAATTCAGGCCAGTTTGACTTTGACATTTTAGCATCATTTTGAACCTTAAGACGTTTTACCTAACAAATACTAGTAACTGCTTTTAAATCTAAAAGTCAGGCAATGTAAAGTTTATAATACATGAAACTTTCTATTTGAGGGGAAAGTTTTCAAAAATGTGTCTTTTCTAAGCTTTGTATAGCCTTTAATCCGATCTTAATTGAGCTCTTTTACTGATCTAGGAAATAAAAACAATATTCTTCACAGTGAAACATCAACTCCATAAATTTTAAAGGAATTTATTTTACAACCAGGAGCAGACTGACTTTGTTGACACATTTTTAGCTTTGGACTGCAGGGGGCAGAAGGTGCTAGAAGGCATTCCTACAGGAAAAGCCCAAATCCCCCAGACAAAGTAAAAGCAAGTTCTAACAAAAGAGGCAGATGATTTTGCAAATTCACTGTAGCTTAAGGCTTAACAAACTGCCATAATAAACCACAAGAACCCTCCATTTTTAACTGCCATGTAATTCAAGTGTCCCTTCTTAAAAATGCAATTAATGTTTCGAAAAATAAACCTCTAAAGAAAGGGCAATTTTTAAAACCGAAAGCACTTTCATAGTACAGAATTTGAGAAAATTTAAAAGTCCCATATTGAAATTTGGGTGAAAAACCATTTTAAAAAACCACCTTCGATTATAAATGAGTTCCTGTTTCACATTTGCTTTGATAACCAAGGAAATTTCACTCTTAAACATGTCAGGTTAATTGGGTAACTGACAGCATTTGAATAAAGCAATTTGCTTCAACTCCCCCAACTTCAGAAAAGCTAGGCACTCTATTCCCTGCCCCCGCTTTTTAAATCTAGGAGGGGAAAAGTGTGAAACTTGCTCATTGAGCAGTTAATTCCCAACTGTAAATTGGTAATAACAAAGTGCTTGAAACAAAAAACCCCTAAAGCCTGCCCTTTCATCTGATCACTCGAGTTTGACAAAAAGCATGCATGATCTTTCAGAATAGGTCTAAGGACACAAAGCAGGTTTCAGTTAAGCAACACCAAACTGCCGCCCCTGTTCATTTGAGAAAGAAAAAAAGGTAGGAAGGAAGGAGGGAAGGGGAACGGAGGGGGAGGGAGGAGAAAGGAAAGAAAGAAAGAAAGAAAGAAAGAAAGAAAGAAAGAAAGAAAGAAAGAAAAGAAAAGCAAGCCTTCTTTACAAACATTTCTAAAGCATGCACAAAGGCTGAAGGAACAGGAAGTTAAGACTTGGTGCCTTGGGCGCGCCAGCTGATCGTGTTCAGCGTTGCTAGACCACGTTTGCTACTGTCAGAGCTGTTTTCATTAAAACTCGCTCCCGATTGTGGCCCGACTTGGAAAAACACAGGCTTTTTTCCTTGTTACTCATTTCCTACTGTAACAGAGCTTTTGAAAAGTTTCCCGGTCAGGACTTGTTTCCAATAGTCTCACTTTGCTTACACTTTTTGAAAAAAAAAATGCGGTTGGGGAGGGAGAGAGGTGGGTGTGGGACAGAATCACAAGCCTCTTACTCTACCCACATACAAGGAAATGTTCAGAAAGCCACAAGATGGCCTGTGGATCCCAGGGCGCTAAGAAGCAAATCTTGCTTCTTCACTTTCTTTTTCTGAACCTCTGAAACAAGGTTGGGGGGTGGGAGAGCTTGGATTTTAAAGACCTAATGGAGACTAGAAAAAAGAATGTGGGGAAAGATCAAAGAAAAGTTTAAGGATAAACAAACTTAACAAGTCTCTCCTTTGGACAAGTAACTCGGATGGAACTTCACACCCAAGTCACTAAATCCACAGCGCAGCATGGCCCTAAACTGATTTAACGGGCTTGGAGACCCCGCGAGGACACTTGAGGGTTTCCTAGTCGAGCCTTCTCCCAGCCAGTTCCGAAGCCATTTTGGGAGCTCTTTCGGGCTGTCTCGGCTTTCTACGAAGGCACTTTATTATCAGACCAGTCTTTGTTCTGAAGTTGAAAGACGTTCAGACTTTCCTAAGACAGACAATAGGCGGACAGGTTTAAGCAGTCCTGGCCCAAGGACAGGGAAGCTTCCCTCCGCTCCCAGGCAGTCTCCGGCAGGGCTGCAGAGGGAGGAGCCGAGCCGGAGGAGGGCAAGCAGCTTTTGTTCTTTGGAGTTCTTCAGCCCCTACTGAAGCCCTCTGTACAAGTTAGCAACCAAGCTGGACTAGGGTCCCTAAGGAACTCGAAATGGAACAAATGGGGCTCACTGCCTTAGGGGTCTGCCCCCATTCAGACCATGTGCTGAGGAAACCTAAAAAGGGAAAGGAGCCGAGCAACCTCAGCAGTCTCCGCTGTCTCCCCACCATAAGCTCTGAAGCGGCTGCGGCTAAGTTTCCCCTCCAACACGTCACCGTTCATTGTTTCCACGAGTTGGGGATTGACTTGCGGGACCCACGCGCTCTGGGCTGGGGACCTCTGATGTTTTCCCCAGACCTTGCATCTAAGTAAGGGGACACCCAAGAAGGAGGAGGCTAGTAGCCGGTCCCCCTCCCCACCCACGGAATCCCGGCTTCACATTCCGCACCCGAGAACCACTCAAAACCAAAACACCTCATGTAGATGCTACTGGAACAGAACATCTCCCACCAGGTCTACATCTGTCAGTCTCGTCAGAGTGACGCGACTCTGCAGAGGATCCTGAAGCCTTCCCCAAAGTTCAGTTAAACTCAACTCTAAGCGCCCAGCTCTCCCTGTACCAGGATGGAGATGGGCAAGGCGGCCTACTTAACCAAGTACCCGGGGTCTTCATGAGTTCCGTGTTTCAGGGTCTCCTACGGAACTACATCAGCACAACTCTATAAAGGAGAGAGCGGTGAGGAACCCGGGGGGTGGGGTGTACGGAGGTGGCCACCGTAACCGTGTTCCGTTGGAACTGCAGTCTTTGGAACTGCAGTGGCGGTCTGGGTCTGAAAGAATGTGGAGTAACAAACTCGAGGAAGCTCTTGGGCATGCGCAGCAGCGCCCCCCCCCCCCCCCCGCCAGCTTCCCCAAGCGATTAACTTCTGTTTTGAACCACCCCACATAAATCACAACAGAAAAGCCAACTCTAGTCCACGACTGAACACTCGAGGGACCTCCCAGTCAGGGATTCCAAAGTTAGCTTCAAAAGGGACTTCACAGGCTTTTGACCTTTCGGGTTTTTTTTTTGTTCTCCCCTGTGTATTTTGTTTTTAAACCAGACTGACGGCAAGTTTTAGTTGTAAAGCTTGGTGGAAACAATGACAGTTTCGCTTTTTGCACTTACAACCAAGCCTGCTTGTCACACTTGAACACATTTTGGCTGCATGGTACTAGTATTCTAACAGCTCACGCTGTGCTAAATTCATCGTGGGAAAACTTTTAGAAGCTAGTAATCTTAAAAGTCCAGCTTCCCTCGCCCTAGGATGATTGTGGGTACTAGATCACATTTTTTTGATAGTGGGAAAAAAAAACAACCACAACCCTAAAAAAATAGTACCGTGGTCTGGTAAGGAGTGAGAGCACCCGGAACCGAACTTTTAGACAAAAGGTAAGGTGGCTGGAATGTGCCAACGACGCCCCACAGGGGAAAGCGAGGTGTGAGGGTCCCCTTAAACACCCAACCCACACCCCATCCCAGAAAACAGCACTAGAAACCACGCGGCGGCTGGGTCGAGCATGGGGTGTCAGTGAAGACAATGAAACTTGGAGGCGCACAAACAAGGCGCAGAGCGTTTTCTTGACAACGTGCCAGCAGCGTGGTGAGGCTGTTCCCCACAACAGCCCCTCGTGTTGTGTCTAGAAGGAAAAGAACAGCAACTGCCAGTCGAGACACAGCCTCAACAAAGAGATCGGCCACTTCTCCAGCCCGGGTGCCACTAGGCGGAAAAGTCCACCAAGTCAGTGTCCCCCGATCCTGCGCGGCCCGCACATGTCCCGCACTGAAGCCCCGGGTGCTCACAACCCACCGCAACCTTACCCTTTTTGCTTTTCATTCTGGAACTCCCGTCCCAGCGAGAGGTTAAGCTGGGGTTTCTAGGGGCCAGCAGTCGGAGTGGCGGGGGGCGGGCGATGATCCTCCTTTACTGGCGCTCCGGTAACTTACAGAAGAGTATTCCAGCCACTATTGCTACACAAGGTGCTTGGGTCCCAGGCGCTGACTCCTGGGTTGGAATTCAAGTGACACTTGGGCTTCCTCCAGCCAGGATCTTCTGGCAGCCAGCCGGGGGCTCTCTCTGGCCCAACTCACTCCCCTCCCTACTCAACTCCTTTGTTTCCCGCTCCACTCCGTGCACCTCGGCGCTGTCAGAGTGAGAGAGCTGAGGGAAGGTACAGGAGGTCCTGCCTCCGCCCCCAGCCGCCCGCCCAGTCCCCCGCCCGCCCAGCCGCTCCTCTGCCCCTCCCCCGCACCTTCCAGCTCAACAGCCCTGATCCGGGGGACCGCGGTCACTGATTCCTCTCTGGGGTGGCGGAGCCCAGAAACAGGGTCATGCCTGCCTGCCTGGAGCGCTAACACCATCCACATCCCTCAGACCTCGGCGGCCACACCGGTTTCTCCTCAGGGGCCTTTCCTCCCGGGCGAAGAGTGCTTTTAGTTTGCAACAGATGGGGAGAGAGTTAAGGACACCTCCTCCTTCACTCCGATCCATCCCAGAGAAGAAAAGACACCCCCACCCTTGTTTTTGACAGCTGCCCCAAACTCCACTTGTCCCTGCTCCAGCCGCAAGCGGCTGCTGATTCAAGGGGTGGGGCACCGGAGGAAAAGTATTCCGGACAAGAACCAACTTCTTCCAGTAGGGGCAGCTGCCATTGACACGCGGGCGCGGCGCACCCTTCTCCTCGTGGACTCTTCTTGACAGTGGGAGGTGTGTGTGGAGGTGAAGGGCGCGGGGGTGGGGATGAGGATGAGACACAAACATAGGCACCCTAGGCGAATGTCTGTTCCCCCAGGCTCTGAGTTCCGGATTGGATTGCAAAGCAGTTTCGAAATCTAACACGTTGGGGATAGACACTTGTCATGCTCACATGGTCTTTAAACGTCTGGGCTTGGGGATGACTGGGGCGCGTGTGTGCCCCGCTACTACCCCACCACCACCACCCGCCTTTGAAGAAGAGGATTGACCACGCCGGGGCTGCTAGTCCGTTTCGGTAAACAGTGTCTAACTTTGTGGGCTACAATCCCTACTAGAGGATACCCCCCTTCACCCTTCAGTATTTCAAACAGAAACTAGCCATTAAGTACACACTCGTTCCTATTGGTTTATTTTGCTTGAGAGGGGAGCTCCAATAGGAGTTCAACTATGAATCTCCTTCCACCCCCGCCCCAAATACGACCCAGATGCTGTTTTGGCTGATTTCAAGATGCGCATGCCCGCACTTCTGGGTCTAGTTTTCACCTATGCCCATTAGTTTAAAAAAAAAAAAAAAGCAAACCAATTGTCACATGTCACAGAAGACTTTCCCCATTACTTAAAAAAGAAAAGAAAAGAAAAACCCCAAACGTAAATAAGCCAAGCAGCGACGTCAGCGCCAGTGTCTGTCCCCAGTTTCGACTCTGTGGCTGTTCTGGTTTTGTGACCTCGGTGGAGATACGGCAGGAGGAGACATCCCGGAGAAAACAAGGTTAAAGCCGAGTCACACTAAGGCGGCCACAGAATGACCCGCTAGACTTTGGAGTCTGTTTACGATTACGTTGGAAATTAACGCATGCCTTCGCCGCGCCCCCTTCCCAAAGCCAACCCCTCCGGGGACTGCGTTAAAACCCAGAGTTAAGGAAGCTTGGGATACTTTTTCCGAAATGAACTAACTGCGGGAGGCGTCACTGTGAGGCAGGAACCTTAAAGCTACACTACCCCCACCCGACTCCGCGCTCTCCCCGGTGGTTTGCAGAGTGCACGCGCGGGGAAATCAGAGCAGGAGGCGGTTGTAGGACCGTGTCCGGGGAGACAGAGAGAACCCACCGACTGGCAAACCCCTCTGCAAACTGCCCGGGTCGCAGGGCTTTCCGGGACCTGGCTGGCGATGACTCAGCTGCTGCGCCCGGGTGCGGGACTGATGTGATGCGGGGAGGGGACCGCCCGTTGAAGGGCCGCCTCTGTCTGGTTTTGAAGGGTTGTTTGTGGCTGGGATTGGTGGCTCACATCCGCTGGGGACTCTGGAGAGGAGGGAAGAAAGACGCGTGGAGGAGGAGCTGGACCGTGTGAGTGACAGGAGTCCGGTTCGGGCCCGGCGGGGCCTGCCTAGTCGCTTTGTTTGCTAACTTGGGACAGTGGCTTCGGGGCCACTCCAGGAAACCCGCCTCGGGTCGGCTAAACCCAGCCGCTGCAGCGCGAGGCCGAAACGTTCCTTCCCGGCGGTTACCCGCGCCCACGCGGTGGCTCTCATTATGTACACAAAGGTAGCTTTTCTTTTCTCCAAGTCAGCCTGGCTCACGAATGCGATTCTCAGGCAGCAGAAATGGAAACCGGGTTTAACGGTTTGAAAACAAACTTTACAGGGCTAAGCGGGAGGGGTGGAGAGAAGTAGAAGCCTCTTTCAAACGAGCAGGGGAGGGAAAAAAACGCAGAATAAAACTCACCGTGACGCGAAGGCCAGCTGGACCCCGCCAAGGCACACCTTCTGCTCGTGTAAATCATTTCGAGGCCGTTAGGAAGCGGGAACGCGCTGGCCGGATTCTGAGATCAGCTGGAGCCTTATGGTGCCCCTCCCCCACCCCTGCGGCCGGAGCAGAGCTCGTTAGGAGCTTCGCATTCCTGCAGTGCATCCGCTCTGCACAGCTACAGAAAAGGGAAACGACACCCCCACCCTCACCCCACCCCCCAGCTCGAGCTTGTCACACCAGCAATATATATATATATATTATCCGCTGTCTGCACGGCAGAAAGGCGAGCTTCAGTTCTGGCTGTGTCACTCTGAAAGTCTCAGGGCCTCTTCCGCGTCACTGATTCAATTGACTTTGGGTTAGTTGTTGCTGCCACGTGTTATTTAATAGATTTTTAAAAATGCTTTTTCATCGAATTGCTTAAATACAACTGAGCGGTGGCCTTGTGCTCTCACAACCTAACGACAAACATTTTCCACCATTATTTGTTATTTATTTATCCATCTTTGCGGTACACGTTTGGTGCCTCAAGTCAAGCAGAGTTGTTAAAAGACAAGTTAATTTTCCCGGTCTGCAGACCCTGAGCAGGCAGAGATTCAAATGGCACAAACTTGGGAAAGCCGAGGGAAGAGGCCGGTAGCAACAAGTTTGTTATTATTGGTACCAGGCCTGTCAAATGATGGAGTTGTTCGTTTCGTCTGGACAATTGCTTGGGTGTGATTCCCATCAGGTGCTGGCCCGGGTTGGGGAAGGCTGACTCACATAGTCATCGGATCTCTTTTGCTTGCAGCCCAGCAAGGGCAGATATTTATAAAATATGTAGGTTGCTGGGCTCCAAACACTGCACAGGGGACCTGTAATCATCTCATCACATCTCGGGTCTGAGGAGCTCTGGCTGCTTTAGGAGGAGCTAACCACTGCCTTTTCAAGGGCCAGCCATCTTGTGAGTTTATCAACATTATAAATTCTCTTCTTCAGGTGTAGGCAGCTGTCAGGGCTGCTTTTGCCTTTGAGTACTTTCTAGGAAGTCCGCACAACCCCCCACTCATTCTTATTCCACACTGTGTCTAACCTGCCTCTTTCGGCTATCAGTTAAAACCAGCAGCTCCCACCAACTCTGTGGCATCTAAGACTTTCCCTGTTCTGCTCTGACGTGCCTCCCTTCAGCCCCACCAATGTATGTGATTAACAGTTTACATGATAATTTCCATGGTGGAATGTGTCTCTGGGGTCTACCCAAACTCGGGTTTCCCAGGCCACAATCACTTTCACGTTTGGCTCAGAATAAACTATCTCTTACTACCTTTGGGATGAGATCTTGGTTTTCCTCTGATGATGGCAGTTTGGACAGAACAAAGAACTGACTCATTGAGCCCAGTCTTTATCCACTTTACTTTCAACATCTTTTTTTGGGGGGTGGCGGGGGTGAGGCAGGGTTTCTGCGTGTAGCCCTGGCTGTCCTAGAACTCACTTTGTAGACCAGGCTGGCCTCAACAAAGATCCACTCTGCCTCTGCCTCCCGTGTCCTGGTGACTTTCAACATCTGTATCTTTACTGTGCTTCAGAGTTTCTGAGACATTTAAATGTTCCCATTAATATCCAAATTATTGTATAAATTATATTTTTCTTAAAATCAAGATAACTTGAACAACAAATCCAATTATGGCATAGCTAAAAGATATAAAACAAGGTATTGGGTATAGATTGCCTGGCTCTCAAGGAATTTCTGTCTTTCTGGCAGGTCGGAGTTTGACCTAAGATCAGAGACACCCAAGATCTCCATGCTGGAAGTTACTAGATTTTCACCCCACCTGTTTTTTGCACGGTTTCTGTTCACTCTTCCGTTTGTGTATGTGTGGGGTAGGGCTACATGGGTGTCACATTGGGAAGAGAGAGCTGGTGTCTTCCTCTGCCTCTTTCAGCCTTGGTCCCTTGAGACAGATTCCTTCCTTAACCCAAAGCTTGAGGGTTCTGCAGTCTGCTCTCTGGATCAACCCAACTCAGGCACCCGCAACCATACCTTGCTTTTATGTAGGTGAGGGGATTCGAACTCAAGTCTTCATGTTTGCATAGCGAATACTTTTAGCCACTGAGCCATCTCTCTCCCTTTTATTCTTTAACATTCTGGTAATGGGGCTCCTGGCCTCACACATGCTTAGGAAGTACTCTACCACTGGTTTGTTTGGTTTGTTGTTTAGATTTATTTATTTTATGAGTGTTTGCCTGCTTACATATATGTGCATGATGTGTATACCTGCTTACATGTACATGATGCGCATACCTGGTGCCCAAAAGAGGTCAGAAAAGGGTGTTTGATCACCAGGAAATGGAGTTATGGATGGTTATAAGTCACCATATGGGTGCTGGGAACTGAACCCCAGTCCTCTGCAAAAGCAACAGATGTTCTAAACTACTGAGTCATCTCTCCAGCCCCTAGCACTGACTTTTTAAAATAAGCAAGTCTGGTGGTGGTGGTGCACGCATTTAATCCCAGAACTCAGGAGGTAGAGGCAGGTGGATCTGTGTGAGTTAGAGGCCAGCCTGGTCTACAAAGCAAGTTTCAGGACAGTCAGGGCTGTTACACAGAGAAACTCTGTCTTGTAAAAACAAAAACAAAATGAAGTAAAATAATAAACAAAAGAGAACAAAATTCAAACAATGTAGAACTATTCAAACTCAGATATAAAAAACCTTTTTATTATTTGTTGCGACAGTTTCATTGTGTAGCCTTGGCTGGCCTGGAACTCACTAGGTAGACTGGGCTGGCCTTAAACTCACAGAAATCACTGCCTGCCTCTTCCTCCTAAGTCAGTGGTTCTCAACCTTCCTAATGCTGTGACCCTTTAATACAGTTCTTCATGTTGTGGTGACCCCATACAATTGTTTCACTGCTACTTCATAACTAATTTTGCTGCTGTTATGAATTGTAATATAAATATAAATATCTGATATGCAGAATATCTGATATGTGGCTCCTATGAAAAGGTCATTAGGCCCCAAAAGGGTCCTGACCCCACAGGTTAAAAACCCGTCCTAAGTGCCTGGGATCCAGCCCCTCAATCCCATTTTATAAATGAAAACATAGCAGAACTGATTTGTCCTGCAGGATGACTTCCCTGGGCTAATGAGCCAATAGCGATACCCTGAGCTTTGATTTTTTCCTTGCTTAACAATTATCTTAGTGGTGGGCATGTGATTGTCCTTAAATTGAACTATTTAACGAGCAATAGAGCATAGGTGTCAGGAGAAAGGGAGTTTGCATGGGGGCACACTGGGGAGAATCAACATGTCAGGTAGTAGAACTTTGGGGACCCATGGGCGAATTACCTGCAGGGGTCTGAGAGGTGAAATCTCACGTATGCTCAGAGTTCCACCAGATATTGCCAAGGTGTCCTCCATGTCCTCCCTCAGTTAAAATCCCACTCTTTCCTACGGTCTTGCTAACCCTGAAGCTTCCCTTTTCCTGTTGGTCTGGTCTCTTAGATAAAACTAAGTTGTACCTACTTTTTTTTAAGATTTATTTTTTGATTTTGTATGTATAGGGGAGGGTTGCACACGAGTGCAGGTTCACCTCAGAGGCCAGAAGAAGTGGCGTTGTCCCCACTGGAGGTGCATCACCGGCTCCTGTCAGTCATAGCTTGAGTGTTCAGAACTGAGCTTGACTTCTCTGGAAGAGCAAAGTGCTTTTCCCCGCTGAAAATCTGTCTCTCCAGGCCCTGCACCTCTTGTTTTTTCTCATGTTCACGTTTCTGTGTTCACAAGGATCAGCTCGTGTGTGTATTATACATTTGTCATCTTGCCTATTCATAATCATAGCCCCATTTTACTTTTCTTAAAAAATTTTGTTATTGTGGGGTAGAGAGAGGGAAGGAGGAAGAGAGAGAGACAGAGTATGCACCTGCTACATGTTATATCATGCAGAAATCAGGGGAGTTATCTCAGGAGTTGATTCTTCTACCATGTGAGGTAGATCAGGTTTGCATAGCAACTACTTTAACCAAATGGGCCATTTTGCTGGCCCCTTTTGCCAAATTTTTCTATGGTACCTTTAGGGGTTGGGGAATGAGCAAAGGCTGGCACGGAACTGGATCTGTCGATCCTGGATGAAACCCAGGCAACTGCTTTTCTGTTTAGTATTTTAATCGGCAACCAGTGCTACAGCTCATGTAAATCAGCAAAGGGGGTGTTAGTTAAAGCTGGAACTGGGCAGTGGTGGCATGTGCCTTTAGTCCCAGCACCTGGGAGGCAGAAGCAGGTGGACATCTGAGTTCGAGGTCAGCCTGGTCTACATAGCAAGTTTCAGGACAGCCAGGGCTATCCCCTCTCCTGATCCCTGAAAAAAAAGTTGTTGTTTTTTTAAACGCACAGAAGTGTATTCTAAAGGTGCTGCAAGAGATGTGGACTATGCTCTAAAAAGAGGTTATGCCTCGATCTTTATGAGTATGATGTTGATGTATGATGTTGGAGTAAGGAAAGCCTTCCAAATCAGAACCCAGAACCCAGACTTACAGAGCTATAAATCTGTATGTATTTCTATCATGTGGGTGAAGGCTATGGGAGGGATGTGTGTGGCAGGACAGCCATGTGAACTGGCTCTCTTTTCCCACTTTGTCGCGGGTCCCAAAGATGGAACTCAGCTCACCAGCAGCACGAGACACATATCTTTGTAAGCATTTCACTTTAAAAAAAGTAAAAGTATGTTGGCTAGAAGGAAAAATCCAGAATGTTTTAAAAGCAGGGCCAGGCATACCCATCATCCCCTAATCCTGCACTCAGGAGGCTGAGGTGGGTGCACTTGAGGTCCAGACAGCATGGACTTGTCGGAAAGCAGCTTTGTTTGTTCATTTTCTCAAAGGCAAGGAAGCCAGAGTAAATAGAGCACACGTGAGACACAGACTTAGTTCAAGAAGAGGTCATGCAGCTGTAAGAACAACTTGGTGTTAAATGACACCAGGGCTGGAGAGATGCCTGGGTGGGTGACTGCTCTTGCCTCAAAGAGGACCTGGTTCAGTTCTTAGCACTGTTATCAGAAGGCTCAAAACCACCGAAGTCCAGCTCCATGGAATCGGATGCCCTCTTCTGCCACCTCAGGCACTCGGGCACATGCATGTACACACACATACACAAATATTTCTAAAGTTTGACAAATGAATCCACAGGTTAGAAGTTTACAAAAATAACAAAAAGAATCCAAATAACTAAAAACACAGGAAAAGACATAATGCTGTCAATGTATTATTACAGGATAGAGGAAATCAGCCTGACTCATCAATTAACAATGCTAATACACTCTGAAACAGGTTGATAGGTGATTTCATTATGCAGGCATTGTGCAGTGTCCTTATCCAAAATGGATATGATGTCACTAGGCCACTTTTTGTTTTGTTTTGCTTTTTTAAGAACAGATCTCCCTGTGTACCCCTGGATGTTCTAGCACTCATTACATAGGCCAGACTGGTCTGGAACTCCCAGAAATATGTCCACCTCTGTCTTTCCAGGTGCTGGGATTAGAGGTGTGTACCACCACATCTGGCAAGTCTATTCAGTCTTATAAAACTGCCATTATATGTGTGCTTCACCATATGGCCCGTAACTGTCTGTACATACACATACACAAACACACATATACCCCTGGTAAAAAGAGTGCAGTCGTTTTGCATAAAAATTTTTGAATGGCTGCATATTTTGGAATGATTGTTGAGAGAACATTAAGGGTGGCTACCTCTGGGAGTGACATGAGGTTGAAGGTTGGAGTGGGGCCTATAACAAACCATTATGTCATTGTAACGGCTGAGTAGCAATCCATCCTATGGATTGCATGATGTGCACCAGTCTCTAGTTATTAGATGTGTGAGTCTGGTTCTTGTTTGTGTTAGATTTGTACAATCTCTTGAGCAACGTCTGAGAGGGGACTCTGATGTGTTTAAGGCTCTCCAGTCAGCTTCTCTCTCCAAGAGCCAGTGGTGGTTAATCATTAGCTGGTATGAACCCCTAATGGCACGGAAAACGAATTATTCATCGTCCCTTACCCAAAACAAGAACAAATACTGTCACAGCCTGGGAGTAGGAGACCAGATATGAAAAGAATTAAACACATTTGTCTTGACGCAGATCGTTTT
Source organism: Ondatra zibethicus (assembly GCA_004026605.1). Lineage (NCBI taxonomy): Eukaryota > Metazoa > Chordata > Mammalia > Rodentia > Cricetidae > Ondatra > Ondatra zibethicus. The sequence goes on from PVIU01000738.1 coordinate 179,022, forward strand.
TATAGACCAAGCATTATGATGTGTGAAGATAGGGCTGGGTCATTTTCATCAAGAATGAATTAGTACAGTTAGCGCACTCCTTGAAAGACAGGACAGCAGTTAATTGAAGGTTTTCCAGCCCAGTCGTGTGCTTGTAAATGGGAGTGGCCGATTGTCTGCACAGGGTGTTTCTCCAGAAGCCAAGGCAATTCCTTCATTTTTCTTTTTCTTTTGGTTTTTTGAGACAGGGTTTCTCTGTGTAGCCCTGGCTGTCCTGGAACTTGCTCTGTAGAGCAGGCTCCCAGAGATCCACCTGCCTCTGTTTCCTGAGTGCTGGGATTAAAGGTGTGCACCACCACCATCCTTCCCTTCATATATTCTTGAAAGACAGGAATGCTTGGTCCCTTCCAAGCTACATGAATAACTGTTGTTGAACTCAGGACTTCCCCGTGCTAGGCAAACACTGACCATTGGGCTACACTCCAACCTTAATGAACTGGATTTTAAAACTCTGACATCTATTCCATATTATTTACTATATTTGATATACAAGGATTGGCGTAGTTCATTTTAGTTTTTCATTTTGAAAGCCTTCTAACATAAAGAATACATAAAATACATATGTACCATTCTTTTTTATTTTATTCTAAATTCAGTTCCTAGAAGCAATGTAACTATGCCACTAGAATAAAAGGTAACAAGGTATCCACTACTCTCCCAACATACTGCCACCCTTGCCCTCATCCTCCACACAACCCACACCCTGGCCTTACCCTGGAAGCAATTATTTAGTGGAAAATACTAACTTTTAGATAAAAAATATAACCTTAAAGAAAACATTTCTAAGAATCTAAATTCATTTCATGGAATCCAACAACTTTCCTGTCTTTTCTCGCTTTGCATATCAACAGAAAGCGTCCTGAGGGTGTGGGTACATTTAGTGACATCACCTCTGGAGAAAGTGGGTGAAGAGGAAGCCATGACCATCATTTGTTCCAGGATTTCGGAAAAGATCGCTTTTTGTCTCCGCCCTCACAATAGTTCTATCCGCCAATGAGACGTGATGGGGTCTCAGCACGGCCCACTCGAGTAGCGATGTTTCTGGGACCATGAATGCCCATCCTTCTGACTGAAGAATCTTTGGATACACTTTTGGATGGTATCGTCAAAGCCAGGCCTCATGGAAGATCTGAGTGAGTTTGTATCTATATGGACAATCTTTCCTGAAAGGTCATGCCGGTAACAAAGCTCCCAGGACTTGGTGGGAAGGGCCTTTCCCCTGTAGGTACCTGGTGTGCCACGCAGATTACGCAGCACTGCAAGTGTTGCCCTGCTTCCAACAGAGCTCGAACCTGAGACAGGGCAGGCAAAGCACTGCATTGTTTCATATCCCTGGGAGCTTCAGGACTGGCATTCATGTCTTCCGAAATAGCGCGTTTTCATCAGCATACAACGATGGCTTTTTCTCTCTAGACCTCGTTAGTCCAAGAAACTCACTCCATTAACTGTCGATTTGGGTAAGTGTTGAAGGAAATCCTTTCCCTCCTGCCGTGTAAGATGCTGTAGACACTGTTAACCAGGCCCTGCTGCTTGTACTGCAGATACTGCGCGATATTTTCTGACACAAATACGATGCTGCCCCCTCGAACCACCATAAACGAAAACCGTCCAATGCCTGTAGTAAAAGCCGTCCTAAAGAGTCTTTACCAGTGACTGCCTGTCCTGTAGAAGACACATCAGCTGTCCCAACATCACCATCACTGGAAACAGTTTTTCCTTGATGTATCTGTCTCACTGTTTCCTTTAAAATCGCATATTTATCTGGCTCAGCGTTGAAATTGTCAATATCGCTAAGATTTGCAGATGTCAGCTCGGCCAGTTCTTGTATTTGCTCTCTTCCTCCTCCTGTCTCCACTTTTCACCACCGTAGGCAAGACCCTGCCCTGCAGTGTTGTGTGGCAATTGGTGTTTTCGAGACTCAGTGGCCAGCGGATCCAAGGAGCTTTCACCTAGTCCACTCATCTTGAACACAGATCTGCAACTGGCAGCCCAATCAGTGAGGTTCAGGTAGGAGCTTATTTTTATCTATCTTTGAGTCTCCTGTTCAGCAAATCTTTTTAATCCGCTCGCCACCATCTTCCCGAGTGCTTGTGCTCTCGATGGGAAACTCATAGCTCAGCCCCGGCGATCTGAGGAGCTGAGGCATGTGTACTATTCTTAAAAACAAGAAATCCTTTCCTTTCTTTTTTTTTCTTTACAAAGTAAGCTACATTTTTTAAAAATAATTATGTATCTATGTGTGGTTACATGCACAAAGTGAAGCCGTCCTTGGAGATGGCACTCATGAGCCTCCCAAGATGCATGCTGGGAACTGAACTTGGAACCTCTGCAAGAACCGTACATCTTGGCCAGCAAATCATTGAATCATCTCTCCAGTCCAGAACCTTTTTTTTTAATTAAAAAATTACTTTCTATGTGTATGGATGTCTTGCCTGCATGTGTATGTATCACATGTGTGCCTGGTGCCCTCGGAGGCCAGAAAAGGACTTTGGATCCTCTGGAGCTTGGTTATCGCTCTTTTGTCAGTTGGCAGTCTTCCTGCCACTAAGAGTGCAGCCCGTGCTCGGAAGCACCGAACCATTTCTAAAGCCAACCACCCATCTTATTTTTAGGAAACCCTGAAGATAGAAGAGCGATCTCAGATACAATGATTTTATCGTTCCCAGCCTGGGGTTTTGTTTGCTTTCAAACTTTTTTTTTTCGAGACAGGGTTTCTCTGTGGCTTTGGAGCCTGTCCTGGAACTAGCTCTGTAGACCAGGCTGGTCTTGAACTCACAGAGATCCATCTGCCTCTGCCTCCTGAGTGCTGGGTTTAAAGGCATGCGCCACCACCGCCCGGCAGCTTTCAAACTTTTTATTATGAATATTTTTCCTTTTCTTTTTCTCACTCTACAGCTCAGGACTGAGTGGGAATTCACTATGTAACCCAGACAGACATTGGAGAGTACAGGGGTTACAGGCATGTAACACCATGCCTGGTTCTCTGCTTAGGTAGGAACGGAACACCAGGCTTTGTGCAAGTGCCCTGCCCACTGAACTACACGACTAGCCCAAGAACTATTGACTTTTGAGCTGTCTGTCTTCCTTCCTCTACATCCTCACACTTTCTTCTTTTATTATTTGATATAAATCCCAGACATCATATTACTTCTGGCTCCGCATTTACGATTAATATCCTAGCTTGCCTGATCAGTAGCTCTGAACTTCTGCAGCCAAAATGGCTTACTTACAATAGGGCTGGGTTGTCCCAGAATTAAACACTCCATTGTCTTTTTCTAGGTGTTTTCTGCTTCTAGGGTTAAACTTTTTCTTCGGAGAGAACAATTACATTTTGTCCTTAGTTGGGACTTCAATGCTTTTAGTTCTAGTAGTCTATTATTTAGGTTAGAAATGCGGTGGCACCCTCCTTGGGACAGGCTTGTTCTTAGATGCTTTTTTCCATTCTTTCTGCTGGCACCCAACACACTGTGCCCATTTCGTCCGGCTTCGCTCTGTTGTCTGGGTGATGAAACTCACTCACAGCTTTACACACCTCCCCCCCGGTGCTGGAATTGGATGGTCACTGTGACCAAACCCTCCACATTCCCCCCCCCCGGTGCTGGAATTGGATGGTCACTGTGACCAAATCGTCCACAGGAAGCAACTAGGGAAAGAAAATTTATTTTGTCCCATTGTTTAAGTGGGCATGGGGACCCTCTCAAACAAACACTTTTAAAATGACAAAAGCCTTTATCTTTCTTCTCTCCCTTCTTCCCTCCCTTTTCTTCTGTAAAACACACACACAGATATGGAGAAGGGGGTCCTTCAGGCATGTGGTTGGAGTGCGGACAGCTTTCAGGAGTCTTTTCTCTCCCTCCACCTTGTTTCTGGGACAGAGTCTCTTCTGTCACTTCTACACTCCAGGCTACATGGTCTGCAAGCTTTGGGCCGCTTCTCTTGTTTCCATCCTCCATCTCTCTGCAGGAGTGCTGGGATCAGGGCTACACACCACTGCGTCAGGGTGGGTTCTGGGGATCGAATTAGGTCAGGCTTGTGCACCAAGTCCTTTTGTCCATCAGTCCATCGCCCCATCTCAGGGGGCCATTCCTTAAATGGAAAGAGATTACAAATAATGCAGGCTTGACTTGACCGCGCCTCGTATGTGCGACAGGTGTGTTCAGTGCTATACAGCTACCACCGCCGTCACCGCCGTTGCTTATTCTGCAGGGAGTAGGTGTGCCATCTTAATAAGAAAATGAAGCCACTTCAGGCCAGGCTCATGCCAAAATATAGACTGTTATGTTAGTCTGTAATATTTTTAAAACTTTTGGAGACAGGGTCTCACTGGACAGTGCTGGCTGGCCTGGAGCTCAGAGATATCCCACCTGCCTCTGCCTCCTGAGTTCTGGAATTAAAGGTGTACACCACCATGCCTGATCTCCGGCTCATAATTTTTAACATTAATATAATTTCAGCCTTACAGAGAAATTTAAGGATAGTACAAAGAAATCAGCCGAGCAGTAGTGGCACACACCTTTAATCCCAGCACTCAGGAGGCAGAGGCAGGTGGATCTCTGTGAGTTCAGGGCCAACCTGGTCTATAAGAGCTAGTTCCAGGACAGGTCCAAAGCTACAGAGAAACCCTGTCTTGAAAAACAAAACAAAAACAAAGAAATCCAATATACTGTTTACTACTCAGACTCTACAGTTCAATTCACAATTTTTCACATATACACACATGGGTTTATAGCCATATACATGCATGCATATGACTGTTTTTCTCCCCTTCCTCAATTGACTCTCTAGTGGTCAGCTGCTCTGCTTCTCTGATCTTTCAGCATTAGCCCCTATATCTGACTCTGGGATTTTTTTTTATTATTAAGACCAATTAGATTTCGTGCTACCGGCATGGGCAGGCACAGGTGCCTGAGGCGGCCAAGAGAGGGCATCAGATCCAGTAGAGCTGGGATTATAAACAGCTGTGAACCTCCCAATGCGGGTGCTGGGAACTGAAAAGCAGCAAGTTCTCTTAACCATCAAGCTATTTCTCCAGCCCCACGCAATCCTTTCCCATACATCTGTATTTTATTTTCCTTGAATTATGTGATAGTGTATTGCAGAGCCATTGCCCATTGGCCCCTCGGTGTGTGTCCTAAGGACAAGGGCATCTCCTTACACACTAGAAGTGAGCACAGGTAGGAAGTGTTATCTAACACACCGACTGTTTATATTTTTCTACTTGTCAGATACTGTCCTTCATCAGAAACAAGCTTTCCTAAATTCAAATGAGGATCAGACATTGGTTGTATTTGGTTAACCTCTCTGGCTGTCTTTCTTTCCTTTCTTTCATTCCTTCTTTCTTTGATACAGGGTTTCTCTGTGTAGTCCTGGCTGTCCTGGAATTCACTTCGTAGGCCCAGCTGGCCTTAACTCGGAGATCCACCTGCCTCTGCCTCCCAAGTGCTTGGGTTAAAGGGGAGTGCTACCACCCCCTGACTTCTCTGGCTTTTTTTTTTTTTAACCTGGTTACTTTGCATTTGTCTTTAGTAACCTTGGCCTTTTTTAAAAGTAAAGACCCGCTGTTTTAGAGTTCCCCTTCCAGTTTGGTATTGTCTGATGTCACACTTAGATTGAAGCTGTTTGTTTTTGACAGTCACATTTCAAAAGTGACAGTGCAGGTGTCAAGTAACACATGATTTCAGCGTTGGTTTCTTTTGTTAATCTCGGTCACATGGTTGAGATGATGCCCCCCCCCCAAACTCTACACTATGGGTATTATTTCTACCTGTGGTTGATAAATCTATCAAATGTATCAATGGGAGGATGTCCTGTCCTCCAAACCTTCATCCTGTGCCTCCGTACTCCGTCATTTCTTCTCCATTTCTCTGCAGTGTTCTACAGTGGAAAGAGCATCCCCTCCAGTTGATTGTATTGGTTCGTTTACTTACAGAACCGCAGATGTTTGGAATCCTGGTTCATTTAGTGCCTTAATAGCCCATTATTACTATTAGTGTAAAAATTCTCAGATTTACCCAGAGGGAGTTCCTCATACTGGTTTATTTTTTTTAATTAAATTTATAGACAATTTCATCTATACAATGCATTGATACATTCTGATTACTCCCCCTCCCCCTCTTCAATCCCTCCTCTTCTCCACAAGTCCATTTTTCATGTTCATGTCTTTTTTTTGTAGATTTTAAAAGTTTTATGTATATGAGTGTTTTGCCTGAATGTGTGCATGTGTTCCACGTGTGTCTGGTACCCACAGAGACCAGAAGAGGGCATTGGATCCCTTGGAACTGCAGTTAGGATGGCTGTAGGTCACTATGTGAGTGTTAAGAAGGAAACTTGGATCCTCTCCAAGAGCAACAAATGCTCTTAACCTCTGAGCCATCCTCCCTCCAGCCCCTCATGCCTTTTTGTTTTGTTTTGTGATCCACTGAGTTTAATCACAGTGGCTCCTGTGACCTTGGGTGAAGGAACTATTGATTGAAACTGGTAGACCCACCAGAGGGTACACAAGTGAGGACAATGACTTCTTCCCCAGCAGCATTCAGAAGCCAATAGTTCCCTAAACTGGTTTCCTCATCCGTCTCTACCATTCTTAGATTTTCTTACTGTCCAGCACAGCAGTATGTTTCAGGCACATGTTACATTTTCCCTGTTCCAGCCCTGGCTATTCTCTGTGGAAAAGGGCCTCATTTATAGACACTGAGTTGGGCTCAAGGCTGGTGCATTGCTAGTGGACCATCATTGCTTCTGGGTTTCTCAGCAGAGGTGAAACATACACACACACACACATACACGCACGCACACACACGCACATGCCTTCATATGTTGAAAATCACAAATTCAAGCAGGGTATGATGGTAAAGAGCTATACAGTTATAATTCCAGTGCTTAGAAGACTAAGGCAGGGGGACTGGGAATTTGAGGCCTTTCTGGGCTATATAGGCAGGAAGAGTCTATGTCTGAAAAAAAACTGAATGTGTGTGTGTGTGAGAGAGAGAGAGAGAGAGAGAGAGTGAAGGGGGAGAGAAAGGGGCATACGTGTATTCTGATACTTCCGGTTTCAGTCTAACACTCCAGCACCTCCTTCCCCCGCTTCTGATATCCCTGCCTAACTATGAGAAGCCTTTTCCCCACCACCTGGGGGAATGAGTGCTTAGCCTAGAATATGGCAGGCTGGTCACTGCAGAGAGCAGCCTTACCACTGAGAATTAACTCCTGTTTGTCTCTTCCCGTTGGTCTGAGGGTTTAAGGTCAAAATACCCCTACTTAAAACTTACTTCAGTAAGTTCTGCCTCCCATGCTTTTCAACTGACTGTTACTCTTCTGAAATACATTTGAGTTTTTTAATTTGTATTCCATATTGTGTCCCCCACCTCATTCTTGCTGACTCTACAAGTTTTCTCATTTAGCACAACTCAGATTCTGCCAACCCTGGAGGTCACTGCTGGAAGCAAGAGGATTATAAATTTAAGGTCATGCTCAGCTACATAGAGGGTTGGAGGTCAGCAAAAAAAAAAAAAAAATGTGGCCAGGCAGTGGTGGTGCACACCTTTAATCCCAGCTTTTGGGAGGCAGAGGCAGGTGGATCTTAGTAAATTCGAGGCCAGCCTGGTCTACCAAAGGAGTTTCAGGACGGCCAGGGCTACACAGAGAAACCCTGTCAAGAAAAAAAAAATGTGTGTGTTCTGTATTTTGGATTTGTGTTTGGGGCTCCATTTCTGGTAGTAATAATAATAAATAATAATAATAATAAATGCTTTATAACAGATTATAGAAATCTTATTTTTACAGTTGCATATTAATGTTACCAGAATTTTAAGTGTCAAAGCCTAGACCCTGGCAATCCAAATAACCTAGGCTCGGTCACCTCTCCACCATATGAAGAGACAAATGGAGAGACAAGCAGAATGAAAAGCAGAGAGAGGGTCTTTATTCAAGAGGCTCCACCAGAGAACAGTCCTTTTTTCAGTTATTGACATACGGTTCAGGCTAAAGCAGAGGGCAGGCAGACGGCATACCTAAGTATTACTGGCCAAGGTGTGTCTCTGGCATCATTGGTCCATCGTTGTCTTGGCGCCAATCTGTTTTGCAAGGCGGACTAACAAGCAGTCCAATTGTGAAACTTCTTCCTGGGATACAGGTTCTTCCTCTGGCTGGCCTCAGGCATCACAGTCCTAAGGGAAGATTCCTGGGAAATTCCAGTTCTTTGGGATCTATTGTCTCCATCTTCAGATAGCCAAAGGGAAGGGCTCAATATCTCTTCAGATTGTCTTCCCTGCTTCCAAGGTAGTTGTCCTACTCCACCACCTCGGACCACAGATCCTTTCTCTCTTGCCTTCAAGCGTTTGAACTGCAGTTATAAACAGCCCTGTGGTGAATAGTCACAGGCTCAGGCATTTTTCTGTCACTGCAGATGCACCTTGGGCAAAACCCCTTGTGACATAGCTTTGTGAAGATTAAGTACATAGCATCGGTGGACTGGGGAGATGGCTCAGTGTGTAAGGGTACCTGCTCCAAGCCTGATACCTGAGTTAGACCCCCCAAAGCTCCAATGTAGAAGGAGAGAACCAACTCCCATAAATTATTCTACACACACACACACACACACATACACACACACTGAACAAATGTGAGGGGGGGGGGACTTCCAGGCTAGGGATATATCTCAGTTGGTAGAGTTTTTGTCTTACATGTATGATCTAGTCTCTAGTATATACCTATAATCAGATTGGTAGCACATAGCTGCACCAGGAAGGCAGAAGCAGAAGGAACTGAAGTTGGTCAACTTGGGCTACATGGTGAATTTGTAGGCTATGTTATACCCTGTCTCTAAAATAAAATAAAAATTCAAGATTACCCATCTCAAGCTATTTTCTGAGCTTGAGCTTGTTGTAATCAACCAAAATAATGTATAGAAAGTTTTGGTACAGATAGAGACTGGTGAGTTTAAGTTTGGCCAGACCTAGATAGATAGATAGACAGAAAGATAGACATAATATGGTTTTGTTAGATCCTATCACATTCCACCTCACAAGCCTGTTGCTAGTGGAAATCTCCCTCCCTTGTCAATCTGTAGGCTAATGGAATTAGAAGTGAACCCAGTCAAAACTGAGTCAGATCGTGTCCTGGGACCTGTCTAGGACTGAGGACCCAGTCTGTCTCTGTTAGGAAATTCATAGTTGGTGCCTTCCCAGTTGCCTCTGGCCAAACACGAACCAAAGTAGACTTAAGGATTCGAGAGAAGCCAAATCCTGTCTCTCCTGGTATATATACCATTGTTAGTTCCCTTTTTAGAGGAAGCTTGTCATGTCTTGTAGGGAAAATACCAGTCTTAATAAACTTTCTCCCTTACCTATACCTACCTGTCAGCTCTAAAGTCCTTGGTTTGGTGAGTTTGGAGAACAGTTCAGAGAGCTCAAGGAGACACATTTATTTGCCTGTTTGCTTTTATGGGGGGGCGCAACCAAGAAAGGTGCCGATGAACAGCAGTTCTCAACCTGTGGGTCACGACTCCTTGTGGGGTCAAATGACCCTTTCACAGGGGTCACATAAGACCATTGGAAAATACAGATATTTACATTATTATTCATAACAGCAGCAAAATTACAGTTATGAAGTAACAACAAAATAGTTTGGGTTTTTTGTTGTTTTTTGGAAAACACAGATATTTACATTATTATTCTGACCTTTAGTTCAGGGGGAGCTGTGTTAAGGGTCACAGTGTCAGGAAAGCTGAGAACCACTGTGCTAGATGGAAGGGTGAGGAACTCAGAGGCTTTTCAAAGCCTCTCCCTCTAGGGCTGCACGGCCTCTCAGAGCCCCCACCCCAGAACCCTGCCTATTGGGTTTTCTGCAGGCTTTATTGTGTACTGTCAAAAACAAAATTACAATGAATTTAGTCCCAGGTATAATTGACTTTAAGATTCATGAATGGAGCAGTATCTGTTTTCCTGAAAGGAATGAGAAACCCCCTCCCCCACTCTCCTGGGCTCTGCCGAACAGCGGAGTTTTGTGAGGTGGGGGTGGGAACAAGGAAACAGAAAAACAAGAACACCTGATTAACATCAGCTTCCACCAGATTACTGTTCTGTGAGGGCTAACGGGAAGCACTTCCTTGTGGAGGAGGCTAGAACCTCCAATTTTAAGGAAAAACTGGTCTATCAGGGAAACTGCTTCTTCAGAGTTTTAGTTCGGGTTAGGATGATTGGCTCTATTCTGGTTTGGTCCAGTATAGAAACGTGGTACCTAGAAGTTACTTTTGCTAAAAAGCAGTGACCCCTGACCTGAGCCTCCGGTGAGGAAGAGCAGGTGACAACCTGCTGCCTGCCTTCCACTCTCACTGGCTGCCTTTGCTTTTTTTGCTGAAGGCACAGAGACGATGAGTCACTGTCCTTAACCTTTCCTCCTGTGTCCCTTTGTGTTCTAGAAACACCAGAACCTCCCCTGACAGAGCACTCCTTTCCCCAGAAGAGGGCGGGTTTCTGTGAAGGTGAGGTTGCCGCCGGAGAACTGCTCTGTCCCCTCCAGCAACAAGGACTTCCTCCACTCACCTGGGAGACAAAGACCAACAAGACCACACCTAGACTAGGACTATAACTACACACCTCTCCGCGCTCGGCTTTCCTCTGTTTAAACCTGAAGCTCAAATGGCACCTTAAAGCAAGGTGGCTGGTCCCTTCCCCGTGGCTGGCCGCGCTGGTCCCTTCTCTCTGCTATCTACCATTTCTTACTTCTTTGATTGGCCTTGGGGGAGGGGAGCATTGGCTGAGCACAGCTTGGGAGGTGGGGTAGCAGCCCAAGTACTGTTACCCTAAAACTCTGGGAACAGTTTGTTGGGTCCTAGCTCAGCCCATACAGTGACCTTCCATACTTGCTCAAGGAGGCATCAGTACCAGAGTTGTTAGGGTCAAATCCTGGAAGCCCTTAACAAGCAAGGCTCAGCCATCTGTCCCAGTAAGCAAGTAAAGAAACCTATAGTAGTGAAAGAGAAAACTAATTTAGCTCATATGGAGACATTAGGGAAAAAAACAAAGAGATATAGCAAACTCCCCTTCTACTCCAAGCTCATCTTTAGGCCCCTGACATTGGATGCATCAATTAACAGTGCGAGTCACTAGGTACAGTCCTGCCCATTACTGACAATCATCGTCTTCTGCTTCCCGGTCTATTAAACAAGTCATTACTGACTGACATGTTTTTCCCATAGAAAAGATCACCCTATTGCTGACACCAGGGCAGTAACTACTAACTCTTATTTCTTCTTACCCTTTGGAGAGTCCAAGGTTTTTTGTGTTTTGTTTTGTTTTGTTTTGTTTTTTTGGTAGTTGTATGCCAGGAAATGAAGGTCAAATGTCTATTTCACAATGTCACACTAGAGAAATCTGGCTCACAGGCATAGAAACAACCTCCTTTACTGGTGACTTCCTTATTTCCTGACCCAGATCCTGCAAGGCCTGGCTGAACTTCCAGCCCCCATGCAGTAAAGATTTACTACATGTTATTATTCACTCACTGGTGCTGTTATGATTACTGATCACTTATAATAAAATAAATGGGGGGGCAGGTGTGGAGCAATGGCTCAGCAGTTAAGAGAGAGTCGGATGACTCACAGCTATCTGTAATTCCAGCTCCAAGGACTGAAACCCTCTTCTGGCCTCCACAGGCACTGTTTATGCGCACGCGCGCACACACACATGCACGCACACTTTAAAACGGGTTGGATATAGCTCAGTGGCAGGGTATACGCAACGCTCTGGATTGACCTCCAGCACTGAGGCAGGGGAGAGAATCATAATTATCACTAATAGTTACAATGAGATACACACATTACTTAGGTGACAGCTTGGAAGATTTTATTTCTGTCTCCATCTAATCCAGGCCTTCCAGACTGGTGCTTGGTTGGGGGAGCGTTTGTTGGAAATTCAGGTTTTCTGCAGGGGTGTGCATGGGTGCTCTCTTGCCAGCTACTGTTCCCCCCCACCCTCTTTTTTTGTTTTTTTTTTTTTTTTTGCAGTACGAGGCTGGAACTTAGGCCTCATTCTCTTTAAGCAAATGCTCTACCACTGAGCTCTTAATTCCTACTGCCTTAGCTTTTCCACTGTAAGAATGAAAGAAGCATGCCTGTACCAGACAGTAACAGTCCAGTCGAAACCAGGCCACATACATGACAGTGGCTTGTAAAATTATATTACTGAGTATATAGTATATAAGCATATAGACATCCTTTTTCTGCTTTTTTTTCTGATTTCTTTTTTTGTTTTGTTTTGTTTTGTTTTTTGAGACATGGTTTCTCTGTATAGTCCTAGCTGTCCTGGAACTCGCTCTGTAGACCATGCTGGTCTTGAACTCAGAGATCTGCCTGCCTGTGCCTCCCCAGTACTGGGATTAAAGGCATGTACCACTGTGCCTGGTTTATAATTCTTGCCACAGCTTGTTAATTAGAACTAAGCCACAGGTCAGGTCAGGCAGCTAAAGAGTCTAAGAAGTAAAGACTTTGGTCTACTGTTACAGAAGCTCAGTAAGGGCTCTGTGGAAGCCCATTAGGGAAAGCTGTTTCTCTGACCTGGGTGGAGACTGAACATTCTAAACTATCTAAAACAAAAGAGTTAATCCAGTTAGGCTGGTCAGTTAATCCATTTGGCTGAGAGACCACTCCTCAGGAAGATAGGAACATCCCACAGATAGGTAGGCTCGCTTAAGCAATGCTTAAGAGATAGGAGGGAGAAAAAAAATTAATTTTAGATTTTGTACTTAAGAAAAGAGAGAGAGATAGGAGGGAGAATCCAGGAGTGGTTTGAGAAACTCGGCATTTGAGGCCTGCCTGGTCCACATAGCAAGTGCCTGGACAGCCAAGGCTATAGAGTCCCTGACTCACAAAAAGAGAGAGAGAGAGAGAGAGAGAGAGAAGGAAAATGGAATGGGGAACCTTAATACTCAAACTCTATCTCCTAAAGCAGTATCTAGCAAGCCCCAAACTAAACTGTAGGACAGCAGAATCTTTAACACCAGTTCAGATGTGGCTGTCGGAAGAAATTTCTAGAATCACATACAAATGCCACAGAGGACAACGGAGAATCCTAGGTAGAGCTGACACACTGGGCAATGGCCAGGGTGATGTGTACAAGTCTAGCAGACAATATGTCTCAGCATTGCAGCTAACCAGCAACCGCCTTTCCCCACCTTGCCTCCACTTGGCTCTAAAAGTATTCTTTGTAATGTGTTTCTGGGTCTGGGTCATCACTCTCTTTTTGGTAGGTAGAAGTGGGGAGAACAGGTACCTCATCTTTCAGAGATCTTGTGAAGAATCACAAATGAGGAGAAAGCCTCTCTTCCAGTCACCAGAGTTTGATTTAGCACTGTAGTAGCTGGTTGGAACTTTGCATTAGAGTTCTTGTCCCTGTGTGTGCATTCTGTTCTTCCTCTAGGACATGGCCACTGCCAAAAACCCCAAAAGTGACAACAGATATAAGGAACTCTGTGTGTGCGCGCGCGTGTGCGTAGGGTCAACATCCAGTGCCTTCCTCAGTCACTCCCCACCTTTATTTTTTGTATATTAAAAAACATTTCTTTTCCTTATGTGTCTATGTGCATGCATGTTCTCATGTGTCTAAACTGTAACACATGCCCCCGAAGAGGGCAATGGATCCTTTGGAGTTGACGTTACAAGGCCTGCTGGTTAGTTACTTGTGCTGGGGGTTCATCCCTGGTCTTCATGAAAGCCAAGGAGGCGCTCACTCTTGATCAATGAACCATCTCTCCAGCCCCTTCACCTTCTTTTTCAAGACAGGATGTCTCACTAAATCTGGGGCTCACCGAACTAGACTGGCTGGCCAGGAAGTTGTAGGGACCCATTTCTGTCTTGACATTTTACATGAGTTTTAGGGATCAAATGTGGCAACCAACCGAGCCATCTCCCCAGCCTTCTTGTCTTTCAGACCAGTGTGGTCACGTGACTATTTAAACCAGTGGTGAGTGAAAATGACATGGGTGACTTTCAAGGGATTTCTGTGAAGACAAATTTGTTTAACCTGGACTCTAATGTGGAGGTCGACCAGCATCTATCATGCAGCCTGGACACCAACCTAGAGGTGACAAGAGGAGAGAACTTTGGATTCAGCTTCACTGTAACATTGGAGAGAAAAGAAGTTCCTGCCTTTTTGGAGCCCTGTATTTTGTGTTTCTTTACCAATAGCCTACATAGCAAGACCCACTCTCAAAAAACAAGAGCTAGGGTTAAAGTTCAAAGATGGCGCAGTTCTTAGCATATTCAAGGCCTTAGCCACGCCCCCAGCTGCCCTTGCCAAAGACAATGTGAAACCTACTATTCTACACTGTAAATATCTGGGTATCTGTTTATTTATGATCAGACATATTTTGTGGAGAAAATCCCCAGACTTTATCAAAGCTGAACAAGTCAAAGGATGAGTCAACAGTGAGAGCCAGAATCAGTTCCTTCAGCCAATGCTGGTGTTCCCAGTGACTCTGACTGAGCCTCATCCTCTGCTAGATGCTGGGAACTAGGAAGGGGTAGGGAGAGGCTACAGCCTTCTCCTGCGTGGGCCAGATTCTTTATCAGTGGGGCTGCCTGGTACTTCTGCATGCGAGAGCAAGGATGAGAACAGAGAGAGCCACATGCCACCCAGAGCGGCACCAGCTTCTCTGAACCATCAAGTCATTCTAATATCCAACTCCAAGAGCAGCCAGTGCTCAGAGAACGTCCTGGCTCCTCGCCGCCTTAGCTAGTCTCTTCCACAAGGCCCCGGCTTGCTGAGCAGGCAGATCCACGTGGTACTACACACCCCTTTCCCTTATAACAGATACAAAGATCCCTATGTTTCCTTATGATAAGCTAACTTCTGTTTCCTGAGTCCTTCTATCCTAGGGTGAGGGCAGTAATCAACTCTAGAAGAGGGAGGATATGATGAAGGGAAATGTTCTTTTGGACAGGAAGAAGCCTGAGCCTTCTACCTAGGGTTGCTGAAGACAGAAGGAAGAGAGGGGATACCAATTAGACACTCCCACTTCTCTTTCTGGGTTGAGATTGAGATGAGGTCATGAAGCGTGGTCAAGGCAGACAGTATCATTTCCCAAAGCCACCAGGCCCGGAAGCTTTCATAGGTCTGGAGAAGACACGAGGTGATTGCCTTGAGAACTGAAACCTTATGGGTCCCGAGGAGAGAAGGGTAAGAGACTTGAGAGAAGGGACTCGGGTGGGCCTGCTGCGTGAAGGTGTGGCTGCGGCATAGTTCATACAAACTGAAGGTGCCAGCCCGCAAGGCACTGCCCAGGCCATGAATTACTTCGTAGACCAGTTCCACCCACAGGACAAGCAGAAGTCAAGCTGACATGAGGCAGCCACCTCTGAGACCGGAGACAGACAGATGAGACCTGAGACACTATACTATCAAGCACTGCATTATCCCAGGCCTGACCAGGACAAAGTAAGTTCAGCCCTTTCTCCCGGAACAAGGGACAGAGTATGGATTTATCTAAGGTAATTTACTCGACCAGATTAATATATTAACTGGCCCTAGTAGCAAGTAAACTATGAATGGGTCAAATGTTTACCCTAAAATAAGCTTGAATTAGTGGGAAGAAATGGAAATATTATAAAAGCAATCAAATTTAGGGCCTGGCGAGATGGCTCAATGGTTAAGAGCACTGGTTGTTCTTGTAGAGGACCTAGGTTCAGTTCCCAGGCCCCACATGGCAGACCATAGCCATCTGTAACTCCAGTCATGAAGTCCACTGCCCCCTTCTGGTACACTTACACACATGTAGGCCAATGCTTCATACATACACATAAAAACAATCTTTTGTTTTGTTTTTTGAGGCAGGTCTCTTATGTTGCTCTGGCTGTCCTGGAACTCACTATGCAGACCAGGCTGGCCTCAGACTTACAGAGATCCCCCTGCCTCTGGTTCCTGGGTGCTAAGTACTGGTATTAAAGGTGTGCGCCTGACTCAAAAAGGTTTTTTAGAATTACAAACATTTAGTTTAAATGCCTCTATTGACTTATTTGCAATCCCTGAATCAATCAAAGCTGCACTCCCCAGAGCAGACTGAGTGAATGAGTGTTTTAATGAGGCGATCAGGAGGTCGGCTTGATGGACAAAGAAGGAATTGGCGAACACAGAAACAAACCCCAACGCGGATGGGTCACTTAAGTACTTCCTGTAAAGATGGAAACAAAAGGCTTTACAGTTAGTCTTGTGGTAAAAATGAAGAAGACACCAATACCTCTATTTTATACGGAAGAAACTGAGCCAAAGGAGTCGTTTAAGTTGCTCACGGTTGCAGAGCTACTCCATAGATGAAGAAACTTACCAAGCCCTGTGTTAACGTCGTAAGTGTATCAGTTGTTTTCAAGGAGTTCCTGAAGATTTCTCCCCCCGTCTCCCGAATATAATTATGTAACAGAGCCTAATTGTCTAGCAGAGTGTGTGAGGTGAGGTGCCACTCCAGTCCTGGTCACTCCTAGGAACACCTCCAAAGCTGTCCCTGCAGTACCTCAGGGCTCTTCAACCTCGCCCGTCTCCCACCAGGATTATTTGGCATTGACAGCAGAGAGCCAGACATCTACTTTGGGGCACAAAGTTAACTTAAAAAGTGACAGCGATGGCAGCATACAAGCTTAATTAAAAGACAGGACCACGGTTTAACTGTTGCTCTCATAACATGGAAGCTACTGTAGCTGTCTGGACAAGCGCTGGGGTCAGGGGTTGTTGAAATACCATGACTTCTGGAATGTGAATGTTCACCTGCTGGGCCCGAGTGGAGAGGCTAGCGAGGGCTCTCCAGCTGAAAGCCTCCATTATCCTGCAAGTCAGTGTACTGTCCGCCTGAATGAGCAAGTGGCTGACTGAGGTCTTGCGACAAAGGGTGACAGCCACAAGGCTGCCTCCAGGCTGCTCCCAGCTGGTTCTCGTGGCTTGGCCACGTGCTTTGCCGCACAGCTCTTCAGAGGATTCCGCCAATGAACCAGGGTCCTTTGTCAGAAGTCCCGCCCCATTCAACCACCCTCAAAGCTCCTTCCAGTGGCTGGGCTAGCTGAGGCTGAGAACATGCTGGCGATGACGACTTCTGGGCAAAGCAGGGCATTACCGAGAAACCTTTAGAGTAGGGACTCCATACCCCACGTTGTGTGCAGCCTCTCTCTGGTGGTTTAACTTTAAATATTTGACAGCAAAATCTCCGTCATTATAAGTACTTCATGTGCAGCTGAAGCAGACTCTACCCTCACCCCCGCCTCCCCCGTCCCTCCCTCTCCAAGAACTTTCAAAACATAAATTTGTTTATGAGGGGGTGTCTGGGAGAGAAGTGCTTGGGCCACAGGCATCCGTGCGGAGATCAGAGGACCGTTTGCTGGAGCCATGTGGGTTCCAGGGATGGAGCACAAGCTGTCAGGCTTGGCACAACTGACTTGACCATCTCCGGCCATCTCAGAGCCTTAGAACATGTTTCTTTCCAAATGTCCTCCAAAAGTCCCTGTTCTGGCCCAGGCTGTCTCCTCAGCTCTGACTGGAGGAAAGAAAAACAGCTAAGGGTGTTTAAAACATTGCAGCTTTGAGAACAGCTGAAACTGAACCAACAGAGGTTACTACTGTTCATCCTGGGGACTGAAAATGCCTACTCTGCAGAGAATCCTACAGGTAGCTCCAGCACGCAAACTCTTTCCTATTCTGTTTCTGCATGCCCCCCCCCCCTTGATGAGTTACCTTTGTTGCCTACTCCCAATTAGGCAACTCTACTCACCGCCTCCAGCTATCGGCTACTTTCTCTTGTCCCTTTAGTTTTCCTTGCTAGTGCTTCATTTGAAAATGAAGTACAGCTATCATAGATTGTTGTCCAGGCCTCCGGCCAGAAGCCAGAGGGGTACAAGCCCTAAATTAAACAAAAGTCAAGCAACAAGAGGGCGATAATGAAACTCAGCAGCCTCCATCCCTGCATCTCTACCCGTCTCTAGGGTTTTATTTATAATTGCCTGGTTTCATTCTTCTGGCTCTTGTCTTAATAAATAATTGTGCTAACAAGGATGGCGCTCCTTGATACAGTATTTTCTGAAACTATCTACTGACTTCCTGCTATGAAGGAAGAAAATTTTGTTCATATAGGCCAACAAGATATCCTGGTGGATAAAAGGCACTTACCGCCAAGCCTGAAGCCTGGGTTCTATCCCCAGGCCTCATGTAGTAGGAGAGAACTGACTCCTAGTTATTTTCTGACCCTCACATGTCCATGATGCCCCCCACAAATGCACAGGTAAATAAATAAATATAATATGAAAAAACAACAAAAAAGAAAATTTAGTTTATATCCACTCAGCCTGTCTGCTAATACTTGTTCTTATTTTGAGTTTTGGTTGCATGTATAAATTTCAGTCAATGACTTCATTTCTTATTAGGTCAGCTACTGAATTCCTGCTTTCTTCCCCATTTCTTTTCACTTTAAAATCTTCACTTTTGGGGCTGGAGAGATGGCACAAAGGTTAAGAGCACTGGCTGCTCTTCCAAAGGTCCTAAATTTAATTCCTAGCAACCACATGGTGGCTCACAGCCACCTGTAATGAGATCTAGTGCCCTCTTCTGGACTGAAGGCATAACGCAGACAGAACACTGTATATATGATAAATATATCTTTTAAAAAGTTCACTTTTGATTGATGAATTATGATTGCATATGTTAATGGGGTACAATGTGATGTACTGATGGGTGTAAATAATATGGAATGCTTAAAGCAAACTAGTTAACAGACATTTCCTTACCGTGTGTGTGTGTGTGTGCTGAGGATACCTGTCATTTTCTTTCTTAGCAATGCCACATTACTGTTAATCAGGATTTAAAGTGTATTGCTCCTGTATGCTTGAAGGCTGTATTGTTGGGGTTCAGAACCAGATAACACCCCCAAATGTCTCTTGGAACATCAAACAGAACGCCTGAGAAAACAAAAACATCAAACAGAGCAAAGAAGGGCTTTTTCTGAGGCTCTGCTATGTCCAGATGATGGCTCTTCCAGAAGGTTTGTTCTTACTCGTGGTGGCCCTTTCCCAGATAATGACACCAACTGGGAGAAATCAATGCACGTGGCAGAAGGAATGACCAGCACCTGTGCCCTGCCAGAGTACAGTGAACTTTGACCCAGACTGTGGTCCATTCCTCAGACTCATTCATGTCCCCTAAAGTTCACATCCTCCTCATCCTCTAAGTTTGCATATTCTTCCTCCTCTGCCCCGCAAGCAAGTTTCTGCCGGTCGCTGCACATCTTGGTTAATTCTCTATCGCCGTGGCAAAGTACCATGGCCAGGGCAATTTATGACAGAAAGCATTTAACTTGTGGCTTACAGATTCAAAGATGAGCACATGGCCACCATGATGGGGCACATGGCCGCAAGCAGACAAGCATGTCACTGGAGCAGTAGCTGAGAGCTTACATCATGAGACACAAACCAGAAGGCAGAGAGAGAGAGAGAAGAGAGAGGAGAAAAGTTTCTGCCCTCCATAAGCCTCTTTGCAGAAGCCTATGCAGCAATGTAAATCAAATCAAATCCAACCGAATTAGAAGAAGCCCAGGTTTAATGGATAAAATGCTCCAGGGTGATTTTCCAGGCCCCCAAAGAGGAGGCAGGAAAGGAAGATCAGGAAACCAAGTCTATTTTCCAGGGGGCAGTTTAAACACCCTGAGGGAGTGGTCTTGAACATTTTTTTGGGGGGGAGGAGGTTCACCATTTTGTGGGCTTTCTAAGATGCAACAGGGTTTGGAGAGAGAGGGGCAAGGGGGCTTGGGGTGGAGCTTCCACCTGAACAAGGGGGAGAGGGAAAGGGAAAGAGGAGAGAAACTGGGAATGGCATAGGCGTTTGAAGCTTCAAAGCCTGCCCCACCCATCCCCCCACCGCCTGCTGCCACGCCTCCTCCAGCAAGTCCTCCCTAATCCTCACCAAACAGTTCCAACTGGGGACTGTTAGTCAAAACACTGCACTGGGGAACTGGGGACATGGCCAGGGAGCCTGCTTGCCTCTCCTCCCGTTGACCCGCCTACTGTCCATTTACCTTAGCAGGTTTGTGTTAGCACAGACATGTGATTTTCTGGCCTTCCTTTCCCGTCTCCTCCCGGGGGGGGGGGGCTAGAAAATCATCCGGGAGCATTTTATCCATTGAACCTGGGCTTTTTCTAATTCAGTTTGAGGGCAAGAAGTTGGGGAGAAGGGTGTTTGGGGTGGGTCTCGAAGGAGTTAAGGGAAGGAGATGGGGTGAATATGACCCAAATACATTGTATAAAATTCTCAAAGAATTAATAAAAATTATATATATATAATGGATATATGCCCTTTACAATACAAAAAAACAACCCAAATTGTGCTGCCCGAATATTTATGGATATGGAGCCATCTACTGGAGCATGGTCAACCTACCAGGAGCCACACCCTTAGAGAAAACTGGTTCTCTGTCTAAAGAAATCATCGACTGGACTGCCAACAGCTCCTCTGTTAGGGGTGGGCCCACAAGCCCCGCCTTCCTCCTTGGTAGAATGATGATTGGCTTGGTCTAGTGCTGGTCTTGTGCTGCCACAGCTACTGTGAGTTCCTGAGTGTGGTGGCCTGTCGCATTCAGAGGGCACAGCTCCACTCTGGTCCTCCATGACCTCTCGACCCTTACAACCTTCCTGTCCCCTCTTCTGCACTGGTCCCTGAGGCTTTGGTGGGTGGTTGATACAGATGTTGCATTTGTAGCTGATTGCACCACTGACACTTTGTCTGCACTTTGAATAGCTGTGGGTTTCTGTATTAACCACCATCCACTGCACTAAGAAACCCCTGGTGCGGGCTGAGAGCCACGCTAATCTGTAGGTATAGGGATAGTCATTTAGAGGGTAGTTTGATACTATGTCCATTTAGTAAAACAATAGTAGTAAGCTTACCCCTGGGGCCTGTGAGTAGCCTGCTTTTTAAACTTAAGTGTGCAACAGAATGGCCTGGAAGATTAAAAATGTGGGTACCTAGACTATATAGTCAGGCATTCTAACTTGGTAAATCTGGGGGTACCAGCACCCAAGTGATGCAGACTGCAGACACTGCCAGAGTAGGAACCTCATTGAGAACCACTAACCTAAGGGAAGCTTGGCCATTTCTGTAATTTGGATATGCTACTGACTAATAATAACATATGATGGAATATATTAATATTATATTAATATTAGCATTATTATTAGTATTAATTAATTAATAGTAATTAATATTACTATAATAATAATGATAGAAAATAATTAGAATTTCAAACTAGGAAACCATGTAAAGATATTTCTTGAGGGGGAGGATTTGGGTCCTGGGTTCCTTCTACTTAGGTCTCTGAGTTACTGATACTAACCTATACCACCTGACCCTCATGCTTCCAAGAAGGAGGAAGCAAGACAACAGGGAGCACAAACATTTTAAAGGATCAATCCACAATTTGCTTACCACCTTTCCAATCACATTCTATTGGCTAGAACTTAGTCACGTGAAGACGAAGTGCAGGGGAGACTGGGAAAGGATGCTTCTATCCTGCTGGCTGTGCGTCCAGGTATAATCGAGGAAGTTTTGTCATGGCAAAGCAGAGAAAGATGAATAAGTGGAGCAATGACCCATATCTTCTATGCAACTCCATTCTCCTTTCTAGCAATGCTTTTAGACACCCCAAGGACTCAATGTCAGTTAGGATAGGATGTCTGCTGGGGAATTTTGGGAAGGTTTCCAGAATGGTGTTGTCTTCGTTAGGTTCTTATTGCTGTGAAGAGACACCATGACCATGAGAACCCTTATAAATGGAATCATTTTCTTGAAGGGGCTCAGTTACCGTTTCACATCACAGTAGGGAGTGTGGCAGCATGCAGGCAGACTTGTTGCCGGAGCTGACAGTCCCAGAGGCAACAGGAAGTCAACTGACTCACTGGGTGATATCCTGTGCATAGGAAACCTCAAAGTCTGCCCCCGCAGTGGTATACTTCCTCTAACAAGGCCATATCCACGCTAACAAAGTCACATTCCCTAATAGCCCCACTCCCTGTGAGTTTAAGGGGACCAAATACATTTAAACTATCACATTCTACTCCCTGGCCCCCATAAACCTTAACAATATCATAATGCAAAATGCATTTAGTTCAACTTCAAAAACTCCCATAGTCTACCACAGTCTCAGCAATGTTTAAAAGTTCAAAGTTCAAAGTCTCTTCTGAGATTCATGTAATCTCTTAACTATAATCCCCTGTAAAAGTCAAGTTGAGAAGCAGATCACACACTTCCAGCATATAAGGGCATACGATGTGCATTACTACTCCAAAATGTAGAAGAGGGAGCACAGTGAGGACCAAAGCAAGACCAAAAGCCAGCTGGGCAAACTCCAAACTCTGCATAGAAACACTCTTCAGCTCTCTAATTCTGTTCAGCTTTGTTGATTGCAACATACTTCTTTTCCTTGGACTGGTTCCACTCCCAAGGATACCTCTCTTTGGCAGATATCCCATGACTCTGGCATCTCTAGCATCTTGGAGTCTCCAAGGAAATCTATGCTTCACTCCACAGCTTCACTCAATAGCCTCTCTCCTAGGCCTCCATTCAGGGACACCCCTGACACATGCCTGGCCTCAGCAGCTTTCTTAGGCACAGAGGGAACTTCCATACCCGTTTCTTTTATCCTTAACTTTAAAGCCAGAAAGAACCAAACATGGCTGAAACTGCAAAGTTCTGCTGATTGCTTGGGGGCTGGAATGTGGCCCCTTTGTTCAATTACATCTTCACCGACTTTCTGCTTTTTTCACCTTCATTGCCTAAGCATGGCTGCTGCTGAACTTGCCCTGTAGACCAGCCTGGCCTCTGCTTCCTGAGTGCTGGAATTAAAGGTGTACACCATCTAAACTTTCCTTTTCAATATAAATCTTCTCTAGAGTTACCACCAAAAAATCACATGATAGAGTCTATATTAGGCTGTTTTGAGATTTCTTCTGCCAATGGAATTAATCTAAAATTCTTCTAAAATTAATCTAAATTTTAGTCTTGGGCAAACTTTTTAGACAAGGGCAAAAGCAGTCACTTCTTTCACCAAAATATCTAAGAACAATCTCTAGGCGACACACTAAAATTATTCTCCTCCGAAATCTCTGGTGTCCCCCCAGTTCTTCAGATCACACTCGGCCCGCTGTCTTCCATGCTCCTACGAGGATGTCCCATTGCGTAGTGCTTAAAGTATTCCACTGCTTTCTTAATCTCAACTCCCAAAGTCCACATTACTCCCAATAAAAGCATGGTCAGGCCTATCACAGCAATATCCCAGTCCCTGATACCAATTTCTGTCTTAACTTAAGGTTTTTATTGCGGTGAAGAAACACCATGACCATGGCAACTCTTAAAAGGGAAACATTTGGGCCGGGCGGTGGTGGCACACACCTTTAATCCCAGCACTCGGGAGGCAGAGGCAGGCGGATCTCTGTGAGTTCGAGCCCAGCCTGATCTACAAGAGCTAGTTCCAGGACAGGCTCGAAAGCCACAGAGAAACCCTGTCTTGAAAAACAAAAAAACAAAACAAAACCAAAGGAAAACATTTAATTGAGGGGGCTCATTTACAGTTTCAGGGATTCAGTTCATAATAACCATGGCAGGGAGCATGGCTGCACGCAGGCAGATGTGGGGCTGGAGGTGAGAGTCCTACATCTTGACTCAGAAGCAACAGGAAGTCGACTGAATCACTGGGCAGTATCTTGAGCAAGGAAACTTCAAAGTCTGTCCGCAGAGTGACACACTTCCTCAACGAGGCCACACCTGCTCCAACAAAGTCACACCTCCCACCAGTGCCACTCTCCATGGGCTTGTGGGGACCAAATTACATTCAAACTACCACAGGGGTCTTCTTTGGGATCCTGTCGTGTTAGAGATAAACACTGAAAGAACAGTGGGAAAAGAGCTATTTGGGGGAAAGTTGGTCTTTGAATAAATGAGACTGAAAGGGAAGAAGACTTAAGCATTTGATGACACGGCACAGCCACTTCCCTACCCTGCCAGCAGAAGCCTCCCTGCCCGTAGAGGCTGAATATTCATATAGCACATTTCCTAATAATCACCAGAGAGTTAAGATAACTGAGGTTCCTTCTGTGTCTTTCAATTGTCCTTTGCCCCTTTGGTTGTACTCTTAAATTTTTTCACTAGCATTTTAATAGGGTCACAGGAGAATAATCACTAAACACAATACCTTCTGAGTTCTGATATTAAAGGTGCACCCAGTTCATGTTTGGCTTCTTTTAAGACAGGGTCTCACTCTGTGGTCCAGGCTGGCCACAGTGTGGCCACTTACTGTACAACCCAGACTGATCTCAAACTCTGTAGGCAATCCCCCGTCTCAGTTCTCTAAGTGCTGATCTTACAGGTGTGTGCTTCTAAGCTTAGCTACTAAATAAATGTCATTTCCCCATTTTGAACTTTAAGCCTATCTTCTTTTAATACCCACTATAATCCAGATCTTTAAAAAATTATTTAAAAGAAAGTTAGCAAGGCTCAGTGGTATGCCCCTTTAATTCCAGCACTCAGGAGGCAGAGACAGGTGAATCTCTCTGTTAATTCAAGGCTAGCCTGGTCTATAGAGTGAGTTTCAGGATAGCCAGAGCTACACAGAGAAACCCTGTCATCAAAAATGAAAAACAAAAAGCAAACAAACAAACAAAAAAAAACCAAAAACAACAACAAAAAGAGCTGAGGTTTAAAGGATGCAAGTAGTGTGTGTGTGTGTGTGTGTGTGTGTGTGTGTGTGTGTGTGTGTGTGTGTGTGTGTGTGTGTGTTTGAATCCAGGGCCTCATACTAGTAAGTGCTCTGCCACCAAGCTCCACACCGACCCACAAATTAATATTCCTTAGGAACCTACTATCTACCTAATATCTTTCCTATATTTATATTCCTATATATTCCTATATTCCTATATTCCTATATTCTCTCCCCTCTACAAACTCACCAATCATCTTCATAAGTAAACTGTTTGAAAAGGAAGTTCAGGGTTGTCCTTGGCAACATAGTGAAGTTGAGGTTAGCCTGGGCTATGTGAGATTCTGTCTCAAATAATTAGAAACAAAACAGAATGTGAAAGTGACTTCAGGGGACATCATGCAGCATCATGGGTGTTGTAATTTTAAAAAGCGGCACGTGAGAGAAAGACATGCAACAAAGCTCAGGTGGAGAGGGTTTTCATGGGGAAAGTGAATGGGAAAAGGGGGGGGTGGCAGAGGGGAGACCGGTCTCTGTGGACAGGAGGGGCAGAAAAGAAGAGAGAGAGACATAGACAGAGCTACAGGCAGAGACGCAGAAAGAGAGGAAGGAAGGAAGAGATGGGAAGTGGGCAAGGTCCACCCCCTCCACCCCCCCCCGACAGAGTTTCTCTGTGTAACAGCAGTCCTGGAACTTGCTTTGTTGACCAGGCTGGCCTTGAACTCAGAGATCCATCTGCCTCTGCCGTCCAAGTGCTGGGATTAAAGGACGCACCACCACCCAGTGCAGTTGCGGTTGTATCCTGTCAGGACCCTAAGGGCAGGCCAGTACAGATGCCTGAAGGCCAACAATGGGGTAAAGCAGATCTTCCTAAACTGTAAAGGTCCTTGCAAAGCAATGCCCTTTTCTTAGAAGCTGAATCAAAACTGCGACTCAGGTGGGTGTGGGGCTCCTCCAGGGTCAGTTTTCACTACTGTTCCTTAATGCTTACCATATTGGTATCCCACAGTTGTTGCAGGAACTCTTTAGGACGCAGCTGTATTTAAAAGGCACTGGTGTCTGAGGTCCTTTACTAGACAGATTGCATCAAATATATACACGGACTATTTCATATTTGCTAATAACGATGACTATTTGGGGGGGCGGTTCAGACCCTCATTCCTTTCTTTATAAAAATGTGTGGCAACAGCAGCTAAGCTCTCCCAGGCGAAACTGGATCTGTGTGGCTATTGCAGAGGTTCCGTTCAGCTGTCTGAAATCACCAGACACAAGGTTGCATCTGTAGTCGGTGCCCATTTACATGTGGCTCGCATCAATAATTTCTCCTAGTTGTACTTCTGTTACTTCTGTGGTTTCATTTCCCTCCACGGCCTGTCAGTCATCTCCACGCCTTCCACGGACACATGAGAGTGGGAGCTAATGGCGTGCTCTGGATAGCCACAGCATGAATCTTCTGGCTGGCAGGACATGCCTCTGTATGAATGTGTGTGTGTGTACGGGGGTGGGGGTGGGGAGGGGTATTTTGCTTGCATGTAAGTCTATGCACCACACGAGCGCAGTGCCTGTGGAGGCCAGAGGGTGTCAGATCACTCAGAACTGGAGTACCAGATGGTTTTTAGACATGTGGGTGCTGGGTAATGAATTTGAGTCCTCTGTTAAGAGCAGCTAATGCTTTTAACTGAAGGACCATTTCCCCAGGCCAGAGTTCATGCCTTTAAGAAAAGTGACAAGAACCCTCCCAACCCCCAGCTTTCAAGGGTGTGTGTGCTTATGAGCATATGTATGACTGACACCGCCCATGCCCATTAAGCTCTATGAACTCCAGCAGTGCTCGTCCGCAGGGAATCAATCCTCCCAAACCGCCCCAGCTCCCTGGATCAGAGAACATCAATTCTTCCCACATGGTGTATCTACTTCCTCCAGCCCCACGTCTAGAGGCTTTTCTGATGCTGCCTTCTGGTGGCCTGCTTTGCCTCTCACACCTAGTGGGAAGACTGTTATCTTATTTCTCAAACAGAGGAAGGCAAGGCTTTCATGTTTAACAGATGTTACGAAGGTTTGAAGTGAACCCAATGAGGCTATACTGAAGGAAATGAAAACTGAGATTGGTCACCAGTGATGGCATCATTTTTCATCACATCCCTTCATTTAAGGTCCTGTCAGACATGTTTTCTGTCTAATCTTAGTCAACCGCTGTGATGCAGGAGCCCTAGCCCTAACCCTAGCCCTAGCCCTAACCCTAACCCTAACCCTGAATCCAAACACTAACCTTAACCCTTGTGATGCTGGAGCCCTAGCCCTAACCCTAACCCTAAATCCTAACCCTTACTGTAAACCTTAACCCTAACCCCTAAACTCTAACCCTTTCAATGGCTTCACTTCTCCTGTCATCAGGTAGAGGAAGCAGAAATCCAGAAGCTGTAATAAACCAAATCTGTTTAAAACAAAGACACTTCCGTGTTACCGGAGGCCAGACTACTAACAAGGCATGGTTAGACAGCATCTACCATCTCCGGCTGATAGATGTGTCTTTCAGTCCTGCTTAAGAACAACACACTGCGGGGCTGAAGAGATGGCTCAGTGGTTGAGAGCAGAAGACCAAGGTTGAGTTCCCACATTGAGGCGGCAGTGTACAACCATCTGTAAACTCCAATTCCAGGGGATCTGATGCCCTCTTCTGGCCTCTGAGGGTACCCAGCACTCATGTTGTTCACATAGACTCATGCGGGCAAAATATTCACACTCATTAAAACAAGTAAATCTTAAGAAGACCTCACTAAACTAAGTACAAATTTCGCCTGAGCTCCTACCTCCTAGAATAGGCACAGCTCCAGATTTAAATAAGCATTTACAAATTATTCCTGATGCCAAACATTTCAACCATATTTATTTAGTTAGTTTTATTTATTTATTTATTTATTTTGTTTACAGTGTTCTGTCTGCATGTATGCCTGCAGGCCAGAAGAGGGCACCAGATCTCATTACAGATGGTTGTGAGCCACCATGTGGTTGCTGGGAATTGAACTCAGGACTTCTGGAAGAACAGTCAGTGCTCTTAACCTCTGAGCCATCTCTCCAGCCCCCCCCCCAATATTTATTTCTTAGTTATTTATGGCCATCCTGGTTATATGAGAGATCCCAAAGAATAAGGGCTTTCCCTGGCCTCTTCTATCCTGGGGAATATCCCCTGATTCTGGTCCTGTTTTTGTGGTGGGTTGACAGTGTGATCGTGGACAAGTCACCTGATCTCTTGGAACTATTTCACACATAGAAGGAGAATGTTATCAGCCTCCACAATTTAATGAAAAGTAAATGAAAGAATTTGTAATGAAGACGTAAGGACTATGGTGTAGCTTTAGTGGAACAATATGTGCTTGGCATGACCTTGGTGTGCACAAGGCCCTGGGTTAGTATAGAAAGAAAATAAAAGAGAAAAAAAGGAAAACGAAACACCTTAAAAACTGTGTGTAAAGGCTAGAGAGATGGCTCAGTGGTTAAGAGTACTTGCTACTTAGTTAGGTCTTAGTGTTTGTGAAGAGACACCACGAGCCCAGTAGCTCTTTAAAGGAAAACATTCAGCTGGGGTGGCTCACATTTCCACAGGCTTAGTCCATCACCATCATGGTGCCACATGGTGGTGGGCAGGCAGACATGGTGCTGGAGAAGTAGCTGAGAGCCATACATCTTGACTTGCAAGTGACAGGAAGTAGTCTGAGCCACCGGGCATGGCTTGAGCATATGTGAGACCTCAAAGCCCATCTCCACAGCAACACACTTCCTCCAACAAGACCACACCCACTCCAACAAGGCCACACCTCCTAGTAGTGTGTTGAGGTTTTTTTTTTTCTGGAGAAAGAAAGTCAAGAGGATATAAAGTTACCATTGGGGCTTGCAGGGCCTTGATTCCAGGACACACATACCCTCATCCAAACCTGAAGATGCTCAAGTCCCAAAACAAAATGACTTAACATTTATGTATTTCCTATGTGGTTCTGTATACTTTAAGTCACTTCTGTATTATATGTTGTAATATATATACTAGTAAATGCTATATAAAGGGGCCTAACTACAAAGTACATAACAGAGACAATATAACATTATTTTAATATTTTTAAAAGATTGTTATTTTTATTTTATGCATATAGATGTATTTGTGTGCATTATGTACATGCCTGGTGTCCACAGAGGCCAGATAAGGACCTGGAGTTACAGATGGTTGAGAGCTGCCATGTGGGTGCTGGGAAACAAACCAAGGTCCTCTGTAAGAGCACCCAGTGCGCTTAACCACTGAGCCATGGGTTCTCAACCTGTGGGTCCCAACCCTTAGAAGGGGTAACATCAGATATTTACATTATAATTTATAAAAGTAGCAAAATTACAATGATGAAGTAGCAATGAAAATAATTTTGCAGTTGGGGTCACTACAACACACGGAGCTGTATTAAAGGGGCGCAGCACTGGGGAGGCTGAGAACCACTGCTCTGGGCCATTAGGAAGTTTGCTGCTGGGTTTCGTAGGGAGGGTGGAACTTGAGCTTGTCATGCAGCCCCAGCCAGCCTCAAACTCGTCATCTCTTGCCTTAGTCCCTGAACGCAAGGACAAAAAGCACAGGTAACAACTGACTTCAAATACTTTAAAAAATATTTTTTTAATCACCTTAAGTATGTGTTTGTGTCTGCGTATGTGAGCGCAGGTGCCCCAGAGACCAGAGGAGTCAGATCCCCCTGGACCTGGAGTCACCTGATCTGAGTGCTGGGAATTGAGCTCAGGTCCTCTGGAAGAGCGGTATGGTACGTGTTCTCCAGCGATGAGCTGTCTCTCCAGTCTTACTCTTAAATCAACAGCTGATGAGTTGAATGCAAGCGTGGTAATGATGGTTAATTTTACCAATTTGAATTATAACTGCCCAGGAGATTGGTGAGGTACGCCTTTGGGTATTTTCAAGGGTGTCTCCAGAGTGATGGACTGACGGTGGGAAGGCTCCTCAGCAGTACCATTCTATGTGGGGTCGCTGGATGGAATAAAAAGGGTGAAAGAGGAAGGGATCAGAGAGGGCAGGCAAGATGGCTCTGTGGGTGAGGGTGCTTGCATGACATCCTGAATTCTGTCCCAGAACCAGCATGGTGGAAGGAGAGAACTGACCCCAACAAGTTATCCTGTTACAAATCATGCATTGCAGAGAAGTAGGAGCAAGGTGAGGGAGGGCAGGACACAGCTAGAGATGTTAATCCCAGTCTGAGGGCCCAAGGAATTGAGGCCCCCACTCTAGTAATTTCAAAAACAAAACAGCGGCGCATGACAGAAAGACACCATGAGACAGCCCAGGTGGAGAGGTTTTTTTACTGGTGGAAAGTGAATGGGAAAAGGGGGTAGCGAGAGAGAGGGGCCTCTGGGGACAGGAGAGTTAGAAGAGGAGAGATGGCCGGGGTAGTGGTGGTGGTGGAGGCAGAGAAGCAGAGAGAGAGGGAGGGAGGGAAAGAGGGAAAGAGGAAGGGGGAGAGAGGGAGAGGGAGAGAGAGGAAGGGAGAGGGGGAGAAGGAGAGAGAGAGAGCTGGGCAAGGCCCACCTTCTAAAAGGGAACCTAGTGACCATGTACAGGAGGTGCTCTTAGTGCCTGCAGCTGAGGACCTATCCTGAAAGCCAAGGAGGCAGATTCTCTTCATCCCTTTTGTTGTCGGCAGGCCCTAAATAACCCTACTGATCCTGGTCTGCACTGGAGAGAGCAATCTGCTTTACCACCTGCGCTGTTGAAATGCTAATCTCACCAGAAGCACTGACGCACCTGTGGTACTGGGGGACACAGCTATCACTCTCATAAGCGAGCGCTACAGTTGGCGGCGCTTGTGTGCAAACTGGAGCTTCAGGGCCTGGGAACACTGGCCTTCCCTTACTTTATCACTCGGGACACTAGCTAGCGGTGATGACCTTGGTCAAAAGAGTTAATGGTTCTGTGCCCCTTTCCTCATTTGTAAAATGAGCCTGCAGCAATGTTCCTGTCGTGGTGCCCCCTTGAGTGTTAAATAAGCAATTTTAGGTAAAGCCCTTGGAGGTGCAAATGGCACAGCATTTGCAAATGTTAATCGTTGTGCCTGGAGAGTCCCAGGATACAGCTGGGGAGAATTACCCCAGCTGCAGACGACTACAGCTCTGAAAGCATACATCTTAGTGCTTCCCAGCTAGGGAACCTAGGGCTCACCCCATGGCCAGTCTCTCCCCATCCCTCCTTACTGTTTCCAGAGAAGCTCATGCTTATTGGTCCTGGTCGCACTTCTACACAACACCTAGGTTTTTGTGAGTGTTTTAAGATGGACTCTTATTTATTTTTGTGTCTGTGAGTGCAGCTGCCTGACTGTCTTAGTTAGGGATTCTGCTGCGGTGAAGGGCACCATGACCATGACAACTCTGTCTGGCATTGTTGTGTGCTTGTTCTTTCAAAACAGTAGCCCTGGCTGTCCTGGAACTTGCTCTGTAGACCAGGCTCTCCTACACCTCACAGAGATCTGCCTGCCTTTGCTTCCTGAATGCTGGGATTAAAGGCGGGCACCACCACCATCCTGTGGCAACTCTTATAAAGGAAAAACATTTAATTGGGGCTGGCTTACAGTTTAAGAGTCCATTATCATCCTGGCAGGAAGCATGGCAGCAAGCAGGCAGATACAGCACTGGAGAAGGAGCTGAGTTGTACATCTGCAGGCAGCAGGAACTGCCTTCCACACTGGGCATGGCTTGAGTATCTGAGACCTCAAAGCCTGCCTCAAGGTGGTACACTTCCTCCAACAAGGCCACACCTCCTAACAGAGCCACTCTCTATAGGCCAAGCATGAGAGCCATTCCTACTTAAACTACCATACTGAGGAAACCAGAAGAGGGTCTCTGACTCTCTTGGAGCCAGGTTACTTTGGGTTATAGGCTCCCTGATGTGGGTGCTGGGATTTGAACTCAAGTCCTTTGCAAGAGCAGTATACATTCTTACTCACTGAGCCATCTCTCCAGCCAAACATCTTTGGTTTTGTTTACATTTTTCTCCTTTGTTTCTACATTTCAGGCCACCAGTGGTGCTCTCTTTGGAGTTCCCCTTGCCTTCACTAGACAGGTAACTATTCTATAAACAGTGATATCATTGAACAGTCACACAGTGTGTGTGTGTGTTGCATTCTATTGCTTTGCTGATACGTGAAGTCTGTGATCCAACTTCCACCCCCACCTCTATCCCAACACAGCTTTCTCCCTGATTCCATCTAACCAGTGTGTGTTTACGGAATTTATTTCTTCCTAATCCACAAAAACCTTCCTGCAAACATCGAAACACACGTGGGTCTGAGTCAGAGACAAACAGTCGAGCTGTTGTGTGCTGGAGCTCTGTGGTAAACTGTGGAGATCCGAGGGCAGCAGCGTCTACTTCAGGCTGACAGGCGGAAAGCTGGTGTTTCTGGCGAATGATCTCAGAGTGAGGAAGGGAAAGCGCGGGCGGTTTCAGGTTGAACCTGTTTGGTGTCTTTTTTGCTGCAGGGAGGCAACCAACCACACACAGTCCAGCGGCGTCGGCTTTCTCTGTGCCAAGTTGCAGCGCTTTTGCGGTGAACACGGAGGGACTGTTTTCCTATCTAGACAGGGGCTGCTTTGTAAGCCAAATGACTAGCCCACGATACTGGCCAATAGGGGAATGTTCTCAGAAAAGAAAGCTACTCGCAAAAGCATCACCTCTACTGTGCGGAGTCACAACCCAGCTCTGTAAAACCCAACAAAGGATGCTAACTCTGCTACCAATAGTTTTTCTTCCCCAGAACACAAGAGCCTATAATGTATTCATCCTGGCAGCTTGCTGCCTCCGAGTCCGGACACTCTCCTCTGGTACCACTGTGGGGAAACTTTCTTGTTCTCAAATTCCCTCTACTTTCCTCCCTTTAGCTTGACATTGTCCTCTGCCTACTTAAAATTCATGGTGAGTTCACTTACTGAGTATGTATGAAGACATTTATCATACTTGCCTTTGTTTTCGCTTGGTATATTTTAGTCATTTCTCGTGTTGTGAAAATCTTTTGAAAACACAACTCCCCTTTCCATGCTTATTTGCATTTATTTTGTGCTGCCTATATTCCCATGCCATAAGGTTTTGTCTCCTCTGTGTCTTCTGGGATATCTTTTTTTTTTCCCTGTGTAGTTTCCTCTTCTGTTACAGAAACAATGTGTTCCTTGTTTTCCAGTTGAGGATCCTCTCTAAGGCAGGGGAGCCTGTGGGAGGGTGAGCCTAACCCAGCTCTGCCATCAGTGTGAGGCATCTCTGCCACTTTGTTCATCTGGATATGCCCAATGACCAGGGCATCAGTGTCTAAATCCTCAAGTTCAGTATTACTTTGCATTTTAAGCATGTAAAGCAAAAGTTCAGCTTTTGTGCTGGTGAGATGGATGGCTCAAGAGAGTTAGCAACCGTAATGACCTAAGTCCAATTCCACGACTCCTGAGAAAAACCAACTCAGGCAAATTGTCATCCGACCTTCATATATGCACCATGGCACACATACATGTACACATACACACACACATACACACACACACAGAGTCATAGACACAGTGATTCAGAAACAAATGCAATTTTTTAAAAAGTCAGCATTCTTTTGCTCCACTGGCTCTGTGACTTGGCCAGAGTACACGACTCACACTGCTTCTGTAAGTGACATCTGTCGGGTCCTTGGTGACTTTTATGGAATACGCATCCTGAATGGCTGGGACACTTTCATGAACAGAGAATCAACAAAAACATTTGATCCTCTAAATGTGCTCGGCTTTGTTGGCTTTTCTCAGCCGAGAGAGCAGTGAACCATTTCTCCCAGGTCACCTCAGGCACTTAGAGAAGAACTGAAAACTCAACCCTTACTAGTTATTTAATATTTCAAGTTATATCCTGCTATCATTTAGCCACTATAACCTCTGAATTGTTTCTCTTCAATACTGCCAGCTGGGATGCAACATTTACTAAACTCATATTAATAGACTAAAAATTGTGCATTTGGGATTGTCTATGTTCACGGTTAGGCTAGTCACCTTCATGAATACTTGCACCATTAAGGGAACTCTGCCTTGATTAGCCCTCCTGCCCCATCACAGGTGATCAGAATAAGCGTGGCTATGTTCTAGGCCAAGCTGGAGATGCTGATATGAACCAGCAGGGGAAAATGATAACCTGTGTCAAACTCAGAAATAGCACACTAGGCACTTACCCAAGGAAGGCAAAAATAGGTGTAAATAAAAGGCTTGAGGTAGAGGATATCACCTAGGTGGGCTTTCCCACTGTTAACTCTCTGTGTTAACTGAGCTAAACTTGATGACTAAACTTGCGTATATTTAAGGTGTATAATGTTTTGATATACACATGCATCATGAAATCATGCCAATTAAAATAGCTGTCATCTCACATTGTTTTCAACTGTGTGTGTCTTTGTACTCTATGGGTGCGGTGGCACAAGCCTTTAATCCTAGCAGTCAAGGCAGGGGCAGGGCAGAGCTCTGCAAACTCAAGGCCAAGTTGGTCTATACCTTGAGTTCCAGGGCATCCAGGGCTATGGAGAGAGACCCCATTTCAAA
Source organism: Ondatra zibethicus (assembly GCA_004026605.1). Lineage (NCBI taxonomy): Eukaryota > Metazoa > Chordata > Mammalia > Rodentia > Cricetidae > Ondatra > Ondatra zibethicus. The sequence goes on from PVIU01000738.1 coordinate 213,351, forward strand.
AAACAAAAAAAAAACCAAAAAATCCACTCTAGCAGATGTTGCAACAGTATGTATGGCTTACAGCTCACACTGGCCTATAACTGCAGCCCCAGGGGACCCAAGGACCTCTTCTGAACTCTGAGGGCACCTGCACTTAACATATGCATATTCACAGATACACATATTCACATAATAAAAATAAAATATTGTGACTGGAGACACTGCTCAGTCATTAAGAGCACTTGCTGCTGTGTCAGAGGACCCAAGTTCTATTCTTAGCACCCATTTTTGGTGGTTAACAATCACCTCTAACTCTAGTTCCAGGGGATCTGACAATCTATTCTGGACACACACACAGACACATATACACATGCACACACACACGGGTAAATTAAATATTTTAAAATAAAATAATCTTGGGCTGAGAGATGGCTCTGAGGTTAAGACCAATGGGCCACTCTCCCAGAGGTCCTGAGTTCAATTCCCAACAACCACATGGTGGCTCATAACCATCTGTAATGAGATCTGGTGCCCTCTTCTGTCATGCAGGCAGAACACTATAATAACATATATAATAAACACTATAATAACACATATAATAACATATATAATAAATAAATTTAAAAAACAAAAGAACAAAATTATCTTTATAAAAAAGGTTCGCTCTCATAATCGAGAACATTTAAGATGGACTCTCCCAGCGCCTTTCCAGTGTGTGCTAGCCATGGTCCTGCACACTGGACCTCCAGAGTCTATTCATTTCATGACTGAATGGAATACTTTCTCGACACGACTGCCAACCTGCAAATAAAGACACAGAGACTTACTATGAATTATGAAACCTTGGCCTTTAGCTTAAGTTTGTTTCCAACTAGCTTTTATGACTGAAATTAACCCATATTTTTAAATCTACACTTTGCCATGTGGCTCATTACATCATCTCCATACTGCACATCCTATTTCCTCTGTGTCTCCAAGGAGTCTCCCCACTTTTCTTCTTCCCAGAGTTCTCTCTGTCTTTCTGGAAGTCCCGCCTATTCTCTCCTGCCTAGTTACTGGCCGTCCAGCTCTTTATTACACCAGTCTCAGCAATGTACCTTCACACCGTGTCCAGATACCCACGACAACTCAAAACCCATAGCATCTGCCCACTTCACCAAACTCTAGGCCCTGGAAGCCACCGATCTGCTCCCAGTTACAACTTCCTCTCTGCTGTTGTCCACATTAAATGAACTCACAGAGCGCTCCTCTCCTCCTCACGCAGGTGCACACACGTCGCCAGGACTCCAGCGTTAGGCAGTTCTCGTTCACATTCGGGCACCATACTTGTCCCTTTCACCTGTGGCCCTGCATGCAGGTTGTTTCCTGCATCTGTGGCGTGCTGAAAAATGCTGCAATGGATGAGTGCAAGGGTCTCTTTGAGACACGTTAATCTTTCCTGGACTCACACCCCATCTATAATACCTTTAAATCCCCTTGTTGGGACTGGAGGCAGACTGCTGAGAGCTGCCATGTGAGTGCTGGGACTCGAACCTGGGTCCTCTGGAAGAGCAGTCGGTGTTCCTAAATTGAAGGTCATCATACTTACCTCAGGGTTTTAGAAGGATTCACAATATTATATGTGACAAAAGTGTGTGTAACCTAATAGAACTTTATTTTGTATTTTTATTTATTTCCTTTTAGACCATGGGTCCCAGGCAGGCTGGCTTTAAACTTGCTATATCACTAAGGATGACTTTGAACTTCTTTATAAAGAGACATTAAAAGGATTATTTTAATCAAGCTTATGTGTCTGTACATGTGAGAACGGGTGTCTGAGGAAGCCAGAGAAATCAGATCCTCTGGAACTGGAGTTACAGACAGTTGTGAGCCGCCTGATTTGGGTGCTGGGAACTGAACTTTGGGTCCTCTGCAAGAGCAATACTTGCTCCTAACTGCTGAGCCACCTTTTAGCCCCCTCAAACTTCTGAGCCTCCTGCTTTCACTTCTAGTGTTACAGGCAAGTTCCACCATGCCTAGTTTATGCACGCTAGGGATCGAACCTGGGCCTTCATGCAAACTAGGCAAGCACTCCACCAGCCCAGTCACATCTCCAGACCTTAAGTCTTTTTCAAATGGAAATAAAGGAAGCAGAACCTTTCAAAATCACTACTTACAATAAAGAATGGAGTGTAGAGAAACAAAAGATCGATGCAACACAAAATTATTTTAAGCCAACTCTGTCTGTTGTAAGTACTCATGAGATTGTGCTTAGTACTCAGCACTGTGCCTGGCAGACCTCAGCACTCAGTCACTTTGCTTTCTGCCACTAGCTTCAAAACAAGACACTCCTTTGACTCTGGCACCTCTGGGTCACCCAGCTGGCTGAGTACTTCTACGCATCCAATCACCCTGTTGTGATTCACCACAGCAGCCACGATTTCACTCGGAAACCCTGGGATTTATGAGGTCATTTTCCCCTTAGTCTTTCCCCATTCTCGTTCACTTGCTCTTCCGTTTCCACCATGTCACACGGGCCAGCAAAGGGGAAACAAACCCAGGGCCCCTCATGGAGCCACTGAGGGGAAAAGATACGAAAAGCCAGGCCACAAGACTGTCACATCTTTTAGCAGGATGCACACCCTGATAGATATTTGAGTGTAAAGGTCCTTCAGCTAACCCTCAAGCAGAGGCAGGATGTGCCAAAGGCAGGCAGGGGTACTGCCTGGGCACATTTCCATACCAAAGAGCGTGAGGTGTGGGACAGCTGCTGCCTTTGTCTTCTCAACAAAACATCCTGCTTTACACTAGAGGCTTGGTCTTTCCAGATCCTGAAGGATCCCATGGGACTGACTCTTGATGTGGATATATAATCCACCCCATCCAATCATGCCAACTCAGCCATGTTTACACAGTGCAACCAGGCATTGTCCCAAGCAAGTCCAGTCATATTTCTTCCAAAGAGGATTGCTGTGACATACTGGGAAAGCTGGAAGGGATCACTCTCTGAGCATAAATCATAGGCTATTTATATGACGGGGCAAACAGGAGCCTTCTCTCCTGGAACACGGGAAGTACATTTTTGGATCAGAAGAGAATGAGGCCACATGCAAAGAGAAACAGGACAAACCTGAGAGGAAGAGTGGGAAAGGGAAATACAATCCTTGATGACATCATTTGAGCACCTGAATTCACCTGTGACTAAAGCCTTTGTTCGGTTAAGAACATTGTAAATGCAGAAACTGAGTTCTGAGTTTCCCACCCCCAACTCATCCCCACACTTAATAAGTGAGTGTGAAGGTTTTTTGTTTTATTATTTGAAAGATTTAAGCTTAATATTGTGTGTGTGTGTGTGTATGTGTGTGTGTGGTGTGTGTGTTTCTCATGGAGGCCAGAGATTTAAGCTTAATTGTGTGTGTGTGTTTCTCATGGAGGCCAGAGGGGTCAGATCCCCATGGAGCAGAGTTACTGGTGGTACAAGCAGCTGTGAGAAACCCAATGTGTGGACTGGGAACTGAACTTGGGCGTTTCACAAGAGTAGTGTGCGCTCTTAACTACTGAGACTTTTCACCAGTCCCATGGTGTCTTAGTCAGGGTTTCTATTGCTGTGAAGAGACACCATGACCACAGGAGCTCTTATAAGGAAAATATTTAACTTAACTGGTTCACTTACAGTTTCAGTTATCACCATGGCCGGGAGCACACTGGCACACAGGCAGACACGGTGCTGGAGGAGTAGCTGAGAGTCCTACATCTTGCAGGCAACAGGAAGTGTGCTGACTGTCACACTGAGGGAAACTTGAGCAAAAGAGACCTCAAAGCCCACTCCCACAGTGACACACTTCCTCCCACAAAGTCACATCTCCTAATAGTGCCACTCCTTTTGGGGGCCATTTTCTTGAAAAATCACCATAAAGGTTGAAAGAAAGAAAGCTTACTTTTGGATATACAAAGAGAATTTGGACAGGAGCTACTCCTACGATACAGGGGGAGTGGGACCTTAGCGGTGGGTGGGTCCCAACCACAGTGGTTGAGAGAATATGCCTTGCAGACAGAGCTTGAGCTGAGTTTATTGAGATAAAGGGAATGGGAAAGGAAGAGAGAATGGGGAGGGGGGAGGCAGAGACCTGCTTGCCTCTTGAGAAGAATGGCAAGTGGAGAGAGTGGTGTAGGAGGGTCTTCTGTTTGTGTATTGCTTTCATTGGTTAAATAAAGAGACTGCCTTGGCCTTTTGATAGGGCAGCCCTTAGGTGGGCAGAGTAGACAGAACGGAAGGCTGGGAGAGAGAAGGCAATGTGACAGACACCATGTTTCTCTGGCCCAAGATGAACACTGGTTAGACTCATGCCGGTAAACCACATCCTTGTGGTGATACACAGATTAGTAGATATGGGTTAGTTTAAGATGTAAGAGTTGGCCAAAAAGAGACTAAAACTAATGGGCCAGGCAGTGTTTAAATGAATACAGCTTCTGTGTAATTATTTCGGGCATAGGCTTTAGGTCGGCACAAATAAATAACCAAGTCAGCTCAATAGGAACGAGTATTTTTAATGAATGAAAAGGGGGGAAACACACTACAAGGGTGGGAGGTCCAGAGTTCCGAAGTCCTATCCATCCGGAGGACACCACATAGAGAGCAAGCACACCTGTGTTCTCTCGATTTTCTACCTGGGGTCCAAGTGGCCACACCCCAACTTGATGTGATTGGTTAATGGCTTTTTTTCCCATCATCTCCCCCTTTTGTCTAAACAAGATCAATCCAAACCCAACACAGCTATATACAATAGGAACAGACACCAAATACAAAATTACAAACAATAAACAATATTAAGCAAGGAATGCATAACAAAAGTTTTACTAAACGTTCTATTTTAAGGAGTCTAACTATTGCATTGAAATTAAGCTTGGCTAAATTGTGAGGAAGGTAACTATAATTATTTAATCTTCAACTCCATCAAAGATCTGAGAAGGGAAACAATATTACTTGAGTGGACAGGAAGTGCAATCGAGAAACTTCCAAAATGTGCAACAAATGACAGAGACAACTGACTACCTGGGCAATCACCCAAAGTCTCATTTGCAATGTTGAAGCGACCAACTTTGGCTAAGGCCTAAAGTAACTGACATACCATTTTCAAAGGCAAGAAACTTTTCAAAACTATCTTACCCTGTCTTGGCAGGATATGATAGTTCTGTTTTATCCATTTACGGATACTCGGTATCTCTGTCAGTGGTTGAGGTATGGGCATTTCTTTGCCCAGAGGCCAGTTCTGCCAAGAAGAAAGGCTCCAGGTGGAGTGTCTCTGGTGCTCAACATTCTCTCGGGAATAGATTGGTGTTACCAGGAGTGAGTGTGTCTCATTGTCGCGAACCTACAAAACTCTAAAATAGACTAAAGGCCATTTTCTACAGCTCCTTGAAGAGGTTGAAGATTATCTATCTATAATGAATATAATCTCTATGTATCTAAAAAACCTGATTAGTCTAATTATAAATATAACAAACATAGATGACTATTGATCTATAATTCTCAATACCTATCTAACTTAAAGACTAAGACAATAAACAACTGTGCAATAAATGAGGACAATGACCTTCAAATATAAACAATGTATAAGTATCTTAATCGGAGGTAGTAATGTACATTGCGGTATGGTAAATATATATCTTAATACATAAACAATGTTTCAAACAGAGGTAGAAGCATACCTGCATACAATATTCAATATAATTTAACTTTGTATCAATATACAAAAATCTATACCAATATAATTGTCTAAAAACAATAACTCACAAATACAATCTATTATCCCATCATCCAAGTATCCCTCTTTTTTTTTTCCCCAAGATCCCTGAGCCTATAAAATTCCTCCCCATCCCTCAACCGTATACCGATTATAATCAACCCCTAAATGATGTCCCTAAGCCTGAGGGCAAACTTTGCTGGGAGAGGGGATGTCATCCTCTAAAGTTACTTCCAGCTGTCATGGGGGCAACGTTCTTTCTAGGGGATCCTGTTAAAATAAATGATGGTTAAATTACCAGATTAATATTTGGCCTGGTAAAATTGCAAATAGTCTCTGAGTATTTCATGGAGGTCTGGCCAGAATGTTGTAAAAGAAGTGCACCATGTAAGCTAACCAAGTTGGAACCATCCTGTGCAGCTGGTACCCAAGCAGGTCTTGTAGTAGCGCTATCAGCATCATGACGTCATAGTAACCAGGTAGAGTTGTTGTGGGGCCCCATCTTCTTCCTGGAAACTTCAAAGATTACTGCAGGAAAGTTTATTGTTTATTATAGAAAACTTAAGCATTATTTATATAGACATACATACATATTCAATGAAAGGTATGATAAAGACAGAAATAGATATGAAGAAAGGCAAAGAAGTTTTATAAATTATTTTTTCCTTCTGTCCCATATCATGGCTCTTGACATGAGACAGAAGCTCTGGGTTTTCTCTTAACAACAGGCTTGGAATTAGAGAGGGACTGAGCCAGAGTCCAACTCCAAAACCAGCTCCATGTATTTATAAATATAAGTATATTTGTGTGCCTCTGAAAGTATGTTATGAATATTTTCACTTATGGAACCTATTCGATTTTCTTGCTGATCCTTATTGGGTTATAAATTGTTTCCATCTGTCAGTATTCAAACATCCAAGATCCCTTGAATTTTTTGAATATAAGTGTTGTCCTGCAGAGATAAGAAGAGAACCCTGCCCCCATCCTATATGCCTTTCTTACCACCCGTATGATTATCATCATTGTGGATGAGCTGTCATTCCTCCTTTCCAAGAGGTTTCTCCTCTTCAAATCGAACCTTTATTAATTTTGATGGTATCCACAATTTTTCTTCTCCTGTGGAAACAAGAGCAAAACCCCTTCCCCAACGCAGCACATTTCCTGGCTTCCATTGCGAGGTCAGCACATCCTTGAAATAAACCGGTTGATTTAATTCAGCAGACTTTTCCATTATCAATGTCTTTCTGCTGCCATTGTCCCTTTCTCATTAGTATTAAGAAAATTTAAGGTTAATAAAGCATTATGTAGTCTATTTCTGGGGGCATTTTCCACCCCTTTCTGCTTGTTTAACATATCCTTTATAGTTCGATTTGATCTTTCTATAAATGCTTGACCTGTAGGATTGTGAGGTATAGCTGTAACATGCTTAATATTATAATAAGCAAAAAACCATTTCATTTTCTTAGAGACATAAGCTGGACCATTATCTGTCTTTATTTGTGCAGGTATACCCATGATGGCCATGACTTCTAATAAATGTGTGATTACTGAATCAGCTTTTTCTGAGCTTAAAGCAGTTGCCAATTGAAAACCTGAATAAGTATCAATGGTGTGGTGTACGTATTTTAATTTGCCAAATTCTGCAAAGTGGAACACATCCATCTGCCAAATTTCATTCCTTTGAGTACCCTTTGGGTTAGTCCCTGCAGGTAGTGGTGTTTGGTTATATAAAGAGCAAGTAGGGCATCTCTTTATAATCTCCTTAGCTTGTTGCCACGTTATAGAAAATTCTTTCTTCAAACCTTTGCTGTTGATGTGGTGCTTTTTATGAAATTCAGAGGCCTGCAGCAAACTTCCAATCAATAATTGATCAATTTCTGCATTACCTTGTGCTAGAGGACCTGGCAGACCCATATGGGATCGGATGTGTGTTATGTACATAGGTCAAAGCCTACTCCTGATCATGTCTTGAATCTGGATAAACAACGAAGTCAGTTCTGTATCATCTGGTATAAATTCAGCGGTTTCAATATGCAAGATGGCTCTTTCTGCATATTGTGAGTCAGTAACTATATTAAGAGGTTCTTTAAAACCCCTTAGCACCATAAGAATGCCATATAATTCTGCCTTCTGAACAGAATTATAAGGGCTTTGTTCCACCTTACTCAATTTGTCCGATTTGTAACCTGCCTTTCCTGATTTATTGGCATCAGTATAAAACGTATGGGCTCCAGTTATCGGAGCATCACGTACAATTCAAGGAAGAATCCAAGAAGTTCTCTTTATAAGGTTAAGCCTATCGCGTTTGAGATAGTTGCTATTAATTTCTCCCAAAAAAATTAGCACAAGCTCTTTGCCATGGTTCATTGTCTTCCCATAACTTTCTTATCTCATCAGTAGTGAAAAGGCACTACAATTTCTGCTGGGTCTATACCTGCTAGTTGACGAAGTCTCAATTTACCTTTTATAATTAATTCAGAGACTTTTTCCACATAAGTTTTTAATTTTTTATCTGGCCCAAAATGAACACTGGTTAGACTCATGCCGGTAAGCCACATCCTTGTGGTGATACACAGATTAGTAGATATGGGTTAGTTTAAGATGTAAGAGTTGGCCAAAAAGAGACTAAAACTAATGGGCGAGGCAGTGTTTAAATGAATACAGCTTCTGTATAATTATTTTGGGCATAAGCTAACCGGGCGCCGAAAATGCAGCCATCTCCTCCCTACTATGAGAGAGAGAGAGAGAGAGAGAGAGAGAGAGAGAGGGTGGGGCTTGTCTCCTTAAAGGGAACTTTCGCACCTGCGTACAGACTAGGAACCGCTTGCCATGCGCAGAGGGGCGATGAACTGTGCCAAGTTCCCAAGGGGTAGGGCCAAGGTGTGCCTGGATACTAAAAGCACAGTAGGAAGGGCGGCCCAAAGAAAGAAGGGGAGAGGGGTAATAGAAGGCCACAAACCCTCACATCTTAAGTAAATTGGAGTAAAAAAAACTTTGTCAGTTGGCTTCTTGGTAAAACCAAAATTTTAAAGAAAGATTTATTTTATATGTATGAGTATTGGCCTGCCCGTATATCTGTGCATTATGTGTACACAATGCCCATGGATGCCAAAAGAAGGCACCAGATTCCCTAAAACTGGACTTAGGGAGAACTGTGAGATGCCTAATGTGGGTGCTGGGCACCAACGCAGGGCCTCTGGACGAGCACTGGCACCAACGCAGGTCCTCTGGACGAGCACTGGCACCAACGCAGGTCCTCTGGACGAGCGCTGGGCACCAACGCAGGTCCTCTGGACGAGCGCTGGGCACCAACGCAGGTCCTCTGGACGAGCACTGGTCCTGGCACCAACGCAGGTCGTCTGGACGAGCACTGGCACCAACGCAGGTCATCTGGACGAGCGCTGGGCACCAACGCAGGTCCTCTGGACGAGCGCTGGGCACCAACGCAGGTCGTCTGGACGAGCGCTGGGCACCAACGCAGGTCGTCTGGACGAGCGCTGGGCACCAACGCAGGTCGTCTGGACGAGCGCTGGGCACCAACGTAGGTCCTCTGGACGAGCACTGGCACCAACGCAGGTCGTCTGGACGAGCACTGGCACCAACGCAGGTCGTCTGGACGAGCACTGGCACCAACGCAGGTCCTCTGGACGAGCACTGGCACCAACGCAGGTCCTCTGGACACGAGCAGCAAGTGCTTTGAACTGCTGAGCCCTCTATCTAGCAGCGAAACCAATTTTTAAGCAAGTGAAAAGGAGTCAGGCTTAATTGAAAATCTGAGGTCTTTGGTCCTTTATAGGTCCTGAAATGGACCCCTAAAGATAACTGGTTAGGTCCCCACCCATGGCTCTGCCGCCAGCATCAGGACCAAATCTTCTCACATCTAGGAGAAGGAGAATTTGTCAGTGCATGACAGCTGTTCCTAGAGAACAGAATAGAACGATACAGAAACCATCTCAAGGTTATGCAGACGCAGTTTCCCTGACAAACAAGACTTAATCTTCAGGTGCAAACAATGTATAAGAATCCTGCCAGTTAATATTGATTGTTTATTGTCAGACTAATAAGATGCAGAACCATCCAGGGACAAGTCTCTGGGTTATATCTCACGGTTTCTTAAATTTAAAAAACTTACATTTATTTATTTGTTTGTATGCATATGTGTGTGTGCCGCCCTGCCCTCAGGCCATGGAGCAAGTGTACAGGTCAAGAATCAGTTCTCTTCTTCCAACATGCAGGTTCTTGGGGTGGCTGAGACCTCAGGCTTCGTGGCAAGTTCCTTTACCCACTGAACCAAACCATTTCATCGGGTCCAGAGTTTCAACATGAGGTTAACTGATGCGGGAATATCCACTCCAACTGACAGCAGCAACCACGAGCTTGGGTCCTTCACTGCATAAAAAAGAAAAAAGAGAGAGTTGGGTGTGGTGGCACACACCTCTGGCCCCAGCACTCATGACGCAGACGCAGGTGGGCTTCTGTGAGTTCGAGGCCAGCCTGGTCTACAGAACTAGTCCAGGACAGCTAGGACTGTTACATAAGGAAACCCTGTCTCGAAAAACCAAAGAAAAAAAAATCTATTGGAGGAGTTATAATAGAAATCAACAGCACATATTTTATTCGATCAACCATAGGATAAATAGTTATCATTGCTGTATCTATTGTCTATTACTTCTCTATACTGTGATTTTAATGAATTCTGCAAGAGAGGTATTTTAGGTGGCTGGAGAGATGGGTTCAGTTCCCAGCACCCACACAACTGCTTACAGCAGGTCATCCTTCCAGTTCCAAGGGGGTGATGTCCTCTAGCTCCAGGAAAACCCCTTTTGCCCTCTTTCGGCTTCAACAGGCACCAGACATCCACACAAAACACTCATATACATTGTGGTAGTTTGTAGTTTGTTTATGGTTCCCATAATCTCATAGGGAGTGGCACTATTAGGAGGTGTGGCCTTGTGGAGGAAGTGTGTCACTGTGGGGTGGGCTTTGAAGTTTCTTGTGCTCAGGATACCAGCCAGTGTCTCAATTGAATTCCTGTTGCCTGCAAGATGTAGGACTCTCGGTTCCAGCACCACGTCTGCCTGCATGCTGCCATGCGCCCTGCCATGATGACAATGGACTAAGCCTCTGAAACTGTGCCCCCTCAAATGTTTTTTTCAATTAAATGGTCATGGTGTCTCTTCACAGCAATAAAAACCCTAAGATCCATACAACAAAGAAATAAATTATTATTATTATTATTATTAATAAAAGCCAGGTGTGATGGCATAAACACACCTTTAATCCTAGCACTCTGAAGGCAGAGGTGAGTGGGTCTCTGAGTTCAGGGCCAGTCTGGTTTACATAGTGAGTTGCAGGCCAGTCAAATATACATAGTGAGATCCTGTCTCAAAAAACAAACAGAAAAATCATATTATTTCATGCTATAAAATTACTTTGTCGGTAATATACTGAGATAAAGGTTCCAAGACACACCCAAGGCTCTGGAGCTGGATGAGGACAGCGGACACATCCCTTCTATGATTTGCTGGTGGGAGTGCTCTAGGCTCGTGCCATTTGAAGACACTGTGAACTTCTAAGGTGGGGCCTACTGGAAGACCTTTAGGAGCTTGGGAGAACAGCACTGAAGGGGGTTGTGGATCTGATCCACGCTGTCTTTCTCTCCGCTCTGCTGCCATTAGCTGTCCTTACCAAAAGCCCAAGGCAATGGGGTCACTCAGTGTTAAACCTGGATCTCAAAACTATGAGGCAAACACACCTGTTGTTACTTGATAAGTCGCTACACTAGTTCCCCACCCTGCCCCCACCCCAGAAAAACAACAACAACAACAATCCAAAACAAAAAAACAGAGTTTCTTTGCGTTCTGGCTACGTGGCTGGTCTCAACCTCACAAAGATCGAAGATCTACCTGCCTCTGTCTCCTGAGAACTTCCATCAAAGACGCGCACCGCCACACCTGGCCTTTAGTTATTTTCTGCAACAAAAGACCTGACAGCAAACAACTTAAGGATTGAAGGGTTTGTTTGGCTTATAGCTTATAAACCGTACCGTATCATGGCAGAAAGGCCTTGTGGCAGGAGTCACATTGTGTTAGAAATCAGAAAGTAAACAGAGCATGGGCTGGACTATTAAGTCTCAAGGCCCACCCTTAGTGATCCACTTCCTCCCAAAGACTCCTTCCAAAGAAACCTGCCTGACGATCATAATTCCCTTCCTTCAAGGTTCCACTGATAAAAGATTCAAAATTAAAAAAAAAAAAAATCAAGCAAACAAAAAGCCCAAGCCAACGAAAGGGCAAGAGTACGCGTACGGCAAAGCCAGGAAGGCAAACTGAGCCAGCATGAATGTGATGCCGGAAGGAGCATTTTCAGGACCCAAAGATGGGCAAGAACAGGCATGGAGCCTTCCTGGGAAGGCCCAATCTCTCCAAACCCAGCCTGCGAGGGGTCTGGCAGTCTCTGGGGACCCAGCTGCGATGCTGTGAAAAGCACAAGCCACAAGGACAGTCCGGGTGCATGTCCAGCCAACAGCCCTGCTGAGCTGCCGGCTGCCAGCCTCTGTCCCTGCCAGCCACGGAAGGAGTCACTGAAACGCCCCCGCCCAGCCAAACGCCCAGATGAACACAACCACAGCCCACATCACACCCAGCTGAAAACTGGCCCCACAGACCCAGTAAACACATTGGTGATAATAAAACGGTATTGCTTTTGACCACCAAGCTTTAGGACTGTTAAATAACAATAAATAACCAAGACAAGGGCCCAGGGGCAACCAAAGCTAATGAAAGATTCTCTTTTGAGCCTTTCCTTCTTCTAGGAAAATTTGCAAATATTTTCTACAGTTTTTAATTTTTTAAGAAAGGAGCACATGTAGCCCAGGATAGTCTCAAGTTCACTATGCTACAAGTGCTTTGAGTTTCAGATCTTCCTGCCTCTACCTCCTGAGGCCTGGGATTACACCTGTGCATCACCACCCCGGTTTATTCAGTGCTGGGGATTGAAGCCAGGCCCGGGTATATGCCAGAAAAGCAAGCGACCACAACCCAACCATGATGCTTCATTTCTATTCCTTGCCTGGCATCAAAGTGAGAAGAGATGGGGATGGTATTTCTTGATATGAGGAATTATGAAAATGATCCAACTCTGTATGAGAAGTTTCTGCCTATGAAAGGGAAAAAGCAATTGAAGAATACAAACAAGAGCTGGGAGTATAGTGGTGGTAACTCGTCTAGCATATGTGAGGACCAAGTTTAGCTGCCAGCACCACAAAACCAATTATACTAAATTAAGTTAATATTTAATGTTTTTAATAAAAAGATAGTGGCAGATTTAGAATAAGTCTTTAAAGACAATCAAACAAGCAAGGAAAGACACTGTCTTAGTTGCTTTCTGTTGCCATGATAAAACACCAAGGCCAGTTTAAAGAAGGATTTATTTAGGATTTATGGTTCCAGAGGGATGAGCCCTTCACTGTCCTGCTGAGGAAGCACGCAGCTAGGCATAGCGACTGGAGCTGGAAGCTGAGCATGGAGGCTCACGTCTTGACCAACAAACGTGAAATAAAATGACTAACAGGGAGTGGCAATAGCTCTTGACTCCTGAAAGCCTGCCCGGGGTCAAGCTTCCTCCAGCAAGGCTATTCTCCTAAACCTCAACGCCTGCCCCCAGGGATGAGCTTCTCCAGCAAGGCTCTTCTTCTAAACCTACACAAAGAGCACCACCTTCTGGGGACCAAGGATTCAAATGCCAAAGACTATGAGAGACAGTTTCATTCAAACCACCACGGGCATCTATGGGACTAAGGGTATTGAGGCCATTTCTTCTGAAGAGCTAAAGGGCCTTCGTGGCACAGAATTCCATCTGAGTCTCCAGCAAATAGTGTGGACACAGTGACTTACTAAAAATAATGTTTTGTGCAGTTAAAACATCCAGAATTAATCCAATAGCAAAGCGCAAAATAATTATGAAATAGCATGTAAATGTTTAAAATGTTAATGCAAATAAGAGGTAAGGGAGACATACTATATAATTGGAAAGTGTTCATTGCAGTCACCAGAAGAAAAAAACTCATAAAAATCTTAGAAATTGTTCTGGAAAACTAAGGCTGAGGGCAGGAATAATTCAGATAACTTGTCTTTTAAATTTTAGGTCTCCCACCACCTCTGAGACATACATGGTTTCTCTGTGTAGCCCTGGCTGTCCTGGAATTCACTCTTTAGACCAGGCTGGCCTTGAACTCACAGCGACCTGCCAGACTCTGCCTCCTGAGTGCTGGGATAAAAGGCCACTGCTGCTCAGTTAGAACTGATCCTTATTTCATTAAAACTCTGTAGGAAGAGCCAGGTGGTGGTAGCGCACACCTTTAATCCTAGCACTCAGGAGGCAGAGGCAGGTGGATCTCACAGTGAGTTTGAGGCCAGCCTGACCTACAGAGCAAGTTCCAGGACAGCCAGGACTGTTACACAGAGAAACTCTGTCTCAAAAACCACCACCACCAACAAAAGCAAACAAAGAAAAAATGTTTTAGAAGTCTACACAAAAAAATAAAAGAAAAAATGCAACAAAATATACTAACACTTCCCTTCAGCTAGTAGAAATGGAGGATTTTCCCATTCACCTTATTTTCTTTGATTTTTATCAGTTTCATGTATATGTGTATATATAATATATTTTCTGATTATTTATAGCTAATTGATTTTGAACAAAGGATATAAGACTATACATTGGAGAAAGGATAATCTTTTCTAACAGAAACCTGGATATTTGTATTCAAAACAATGAAATTAGACCCTATCTCACACCTAAATCACACAAAATCAACATAAAAAGACAGAAACTAAAAACTAAAAAGACAAACTATAGAACTGCTAGGGAAAAAAAATCAGAGGAAATACTTCAAGAAGTTGGTGTTGCCAAAGACTTTGCATGTAAGACCGGATGAGTCTAAGCAGCAGGATAAAACATAGATGAATGGGATTCTGGGAAACTAAGCAGCTTCTGGGAAGGGGATAATCAACAGAGTGACGAGGCAGCCCGCAAAGTAGGAAAAAACTGTAAACTGACATGGGATTAATAGTCGGAATATATAAGAAACTCAAAACAATGATAATATAGACCTAGACATTTCTCAAAAGAAGACTACAATGTCCAGTAAGAATTGTTTTAAGCCAGGTGGTGGTGGCACAAGCCTTTAATCCCAGCACTCTGGAGGCAGAGGCGGCAGGATCTCTGCGGGTTTGAGGCCAGCCTGGTCTACAAGAGCTAGTTCCAGGACAGGCACCAAAGCTACAGAGAAACCCTGTCTTGAAAACCAAAAACCAAAACAACAAAAAGAAGAATTGTATTAAAATATTCAACATCATTGTTATCATCAGGGAACAATGAGATCGCTGGCTCCAGTTAAAACGGCTGTTCTCAAAGGCACGGAAACAGAGGTTGGCAAAGACTTGTAAAAAGGGAATTTTTATTTTTTGTTTTACGTGTGTGTGTGTGTGTGTGTGTGTGTGTGTGTGTGTGTGTGTGTGTGCGTGTGTGTGTATGTATTTGTACATAACACAGCCTCCTGGCCGGTGTGTGGAAGTCAAAGAACAACTTTTGGGAATCAGTCTTCTCCCAACACCAGGCGATACCTGGGAAACAAAGCCAGGTTATCGGGCTTGGCCCAAGTTCCTTTACCAGCTAAGCCTGGGAAAGGTATCTCTGACCTGGAAAGGGAACCTTTATTATACTGTTAGAGTCAATGAAAACTATCACAGCTAGCACGGAAACAGTACGGAAGTTTCCCTTCCTAAAAACAAAAATCAAAATCACAGCCAAGCCACGCCCCTACAAAGGGAACTGCTCCGAGTGCTCGTTTCTCAGCTGTTTCATCTGAAGGCGCAGCGCAGAGGAGGAAAGTCCTGAGAACAAATCCCAACTAAACCAACAATCCCCTACCTAATTTCAGGCCCTCAGGGCAGGATGTTTCCTTGGTAGCATCAAGACCAAGAGCCACTCTCAGGAGAGGAAACAGACAGCGAGGCCAGGCTTTGTGGCCAAGAGAGAATAAATCCCAGCCAACTGGCTGCCAGTTACAGAACGCCCTTAGGCGCACCGTTCGGAATGAGGATGAAGCCCTGTGGGTGTGGCAAGGCAGTAGCAAGGGGTGTCTGCTCCCCACAGCCCCTGGCCCCTCTGGAATATGAAGTCGCGGTCTGTCTTAGTTCTTTCACCTGCCACTCCTCCGTCCTACATAGCTATTCATGAGTAAAGTACTTGCTGTCTTCAACTGGTTCTTTCTTTTCTTTTTCGTTTGAGACATAGCTCTGGACGTCTTGGAACTTATTATGTAGACCAGGCTGGCCTTGAACTCAGAAATCTGCCTGTCTCTGCCTCCTAAGTGCTGGAATTAAAGGTGTGCACCACCATGACCTGAAAGTTTTCTGCTTTTAAATTTCAGTGGTTATGACGATGATCAAGCTGGGTGGGGAGATGAGTCTGTGAGAATATCCCATCTCTTCCATGAAAGGCAGGCTCTCTAAACTTCCATCTCTATCAGTTCATAAAGGTTACAGCAGTGTACCTGATACGTTCTCCATCACTTTTCTGCACAGTTCACCGCGCGCCCGCGCCCGCACACAAAGAGAACAGCTACAGGAAGCTGTGTTAGAATCTAGCACTCTAAATGTTCACCTGAATTTGCAGCTAAAATGCTGAATCCCGGTTATCTACAATTTGAACTCTCAGGTGCTGGAGAAATGCCTTAGCAGTTCAGAACACCGGCTGCTTCTCCAGAGGACTCAGACTCGGTTCCTAGCACCCACATGGTGCTCATAACTGCCTGTATTTCTGATCCCAGGGGATCCAGGGCTCTTTTCTGCTTTCACCAGGTATGCATTTGGTACACAGGTGTGCACACAGACAAAACACCCATACACATTAAAAAGGTGAGAATTTTAAAATCTCATGACTAGTTTCTGTCTTGAGGCATTACAGTAGAGAATGTACTCTACATAATTTTGCTCTTAAATGTTATCATTATTTTCCAACGTGGGCTAGTTCACTCCTCCTTAGGCAGCTTGGAGTCTTATCACTATTTTCTATTGACATTGGGGAAATGTGCATTTTGTCTTGTAAATTTGTTTATTACATTATTATAGCCTCTGCAGTCTGTTTTATTTGTTGCCTCTGCATTTTGTCAAAGATAGACTGAAAACAGTAAATGTCATTTAAGTGTGGTGCACTGTTCATTTTTGTTTCTTTGGCTTTTATTTGTCCCAAGTACATGAAGTATCATCTTTTTTTTCCCCTCAATTTTTATTTTTCTATTCAAAGATTGACCCTTCCTCCCCTTCTCCATTCCCCTCCCGCTCCCCCATTAACCCTCCTCCCTCCCCATTCCATCCTTAAGAGAGGACAGGGTACCCTGCCCTGTGGGAAGTCCAAGGCCCTCCCCCCTCCATCCAGGCCTAGGAAGGTGTGCATCCAAGCAAACTAAGGTTCCCAAAAGCAAATACATGCAGAAGAGATAGGTCCTAGTGCCATTATCGATGGCTTCTCAGTCTGCCCCCATTGGCAGCCACATTCAGAGAGTCCGGTTTGATCACATGCTCGTTCAGTCCTGGTCCAGCTGGATTTGGTGAGCTCCCATTAGATCAGGCACACTGTCTCAGTGGGTGGTCCAACCCCTCGTCGTCCTGACTTCCTTGCTCATCTTCTCCCTCCTTCTGCTCTTCAACTGGACCATGGGAGCTCAGTCCATTGCTCTGATGTGAATGTGGGTCTCTGTCTCTATCTCCATCCATTAGACGAAATTTGTATGGTGATATTCAAGATATTTATCAATGTGACTATGGGACAAGGCCAGTTCAGGCACACTTTCCTCTACTACTCAAGAACCTAGCTGGGGACATCCCCGTGGACACCAGGGATCCCCTCTAGAACCATGTCTCTTGCCAACCCTAAAATGGCTCCCTTAATGTAGATATCTTCTTCCCTGCTCCAATATCTGCCCTTCCTCCATCTCCACCCTCCGACTTCCCCAAGCTCTACCCAGTCCTTCCCTTCTCCTTTCTCCTTCCTCCTCTCCCCTTCCCCCAACTCCACCCCCATGCTCCCAACTTTTGCCCGGCTATCTTGTTTGTTTCCAGTTTCCAGGAGGATCTATATATATTTGGCTACTTTAGGCTTGTGAACTATATAGGCTTAATGTCCTTTGTTTATGGCTAGAATCCACTAATGAGTGAATACATACCATATTCATCTTTTTGGGACTGAGTTATCTCACTAAGGATAGTATTTTCTATTTCCATCCATTTGCATGCAAAATTCAAGATGTCATTGTTTTTTACCGCTGAGTAGTATTCTAATGTGTATATATTCCACACTTTCTTGATCCATTCTTCCATTGAGGGGCACCTAGGTTGTTTCCAGGTTCTGGCTATTACAAACAATGCTGCTATGAACATAGTTGAACAAATGCTTTTGTGGTATGATTGGGCAATTCTTGGGTATATTCCCAAGAGTGGTATTGCTGGATCCTGAGGTAGGTTGATTCCCAATTTCCTGAGAAACCGCCACACTGATTTCCAAAGTGGTTGCACAAGTTTGCATTCCCACCAGCAATGGATGAGTGCTCCCATTACTCCACATCCTCTCCAGCATAGGCTATCCTTGGTGTTTTTGATTTTAGCCATTCTGACAGGTGTAAGATGGTATCTCAAAGTTGTTTTGATTTACATTTCCCTGATCGCTAAGGAAGTTGAACATGACCTTAAGTATCTTTTGGCCATTTTAACTTCTTCTGTTGAGAATTCTCTGTTCAGATCATTACCCCATTTTTTAATTGGGTTATTTAGAATTTTAATGTCCAGTTTCTTGAGTTCTTTATATATTTTGGAGATCAGACCTTTGTCTGATGTGGGGTTGGTGAAGATCTTCTCCCATTCAGTAGGATGCCTTTTTGTCTTAATGACTGTGTCCTTTGCTTTATAGAAGCTTCTCAGTTTCAGGAGGTCCCATTTATTCATTGTTGCTCTTATTGTCTGTGCCTCTAGGGTTATACATAGGAAGTGGTCCCCTGTGCCCATGTATTGCAGGCTACTTCCCACTTTCTCTTCTATCAGGTTCAGTGTGGTTGGATTTATATTGAGGTCTTTGATCCATTTAGACTTGATTTTTGTGCATGGTGATAGATAAGGATCTATTTTCATTCTCCTACAGGTTGACATCCAGTTATGCCAGCACCATTTGTTAAAGATGCTTTCATTCTTCCATTGTATAATTTTAGCTTCTTTGTCAAATATGAGGTGTTCCTAGGTTTGTGGATTAATATCTGGGTCTTCGATTTGATTCCATTGGTCAACGTCTCTGTTTTTATGCCAATACCAAGCTGTTTTCATTGCTGTAGCTCTGTAATAGAGTTTGAAGTCAGGGATGGTAATGCCTCCGGAAGTTCCTTTATTGTATAGGATTGTTTTGGCTATCCTGGGCTTTTTGTTTTTCTATATAAAGTTAGTTATTGTTCTCTCAAGGTCTATGAAGAATTTTGTTGGGATTTTGATGGGGATTGCATTGAATTTATAGATTACCCTTGGTAGAAGTGCCATTTTTACTATATTAATCCTACCAATCTAGGAGCATGGGAGATCCTTCCATTTTCTGGTATCCTCTTCAATTTCTTTCTTCAAGGCCTTAAAGTTCTTGTCAAATAGATCTTTCACTTTCTTAGTTAGTGTAACCCCAAGATACTTTAAGCTTTTTGTGGCTATCGTGAAAGGTGATGTTTCTCTGATTTCCCTCTCTGCTTCTTTATCCTTTGTGTATAGGAGGGCTACTGATTTTTTTTGAGTTGATCTTGTATCCTGCCACATCACTGAAGGTATTTATCAGCTGTAGGAGTTCTTTGGTAGGTTTTTGGGATCACTTATGTACACTATCATATCATTGCAAATAACGAAAGTTTGACTTCTTCCTTTCCAATTCGAATCCCCTTGATCTCTTTATGTTGTCTTATAGCTATTGCTAGAACTTCAAGCACTATATTAAAGAGATATGGAGAGAGTGGACAGCCTTGTCTTGTTCCTGATTTTAGTGGAATCGCTTTGAGTTTCTTTCCATTTAATTTGATGTTAGCTGTCAGCTTGCTGTATATTGCTTTTATTATATTTAGATATGATCCTTGTATCCCTAATCTCTCCAAGACATTTATCATAAAGGGGTGTTGAATTTTGTTGAATGCTTTTTCAGCATCTAATGAAATGATCATATTGTTTTTTTCTTTCAGTTTATTTATATGATGGATTACATTGATAGATTTTCGTATGTTGAACCAGCCCTGCATCTCTGGGATGAAGCTTACTTGATCATAATGGATAATTTTTTTGATGTGTTCTTCGATTCGGTTTACCAATATTTTATTGAGAATTTTTGCATCGAGGTTCATGAGTGAGATTGGTCTGTAATTCTCTTTCTTGGTTGCATCTTTGTGTGGTTTTGGTATCAGGGTAACTGTAGCTTCATAAAAAGAGTTTGGCAATGACTCTTCTGTTTCTATTATGTGAAACACATTAAGGAGTATAGGTATTAGCTCTTCTTGGAAGTTCTGGTAGAATTCTGCATTAAAACCATCTGGTCCTGGGCTCTTTTTGGTTGGGAGGTTTTTGATGACAACTTCTATTTCCTCGCAACTTATAGATCTATTTAAATTGTTCACCTGGTCTTGATTTAATTTCGGTATATGGTATTTATCTAGAAAACTGTCCATTTCTTTTACATTTTCCAATTTTGTGGCATACAGGCTTTTGTAGTAAGACCTAATGATTCTCTGAATTTCTTCAGTGTCTGTTGTTATGTCCCCCTTTTCATTTCTGATCTTGATAATTTGAGTGTTCTCTCTCCACCTTTTGATTAGTTTGGACAGGGGTTTGTCGATCTTGTTGATTTTCTCAAGGAACCAGCTCTTTGTTTCATTGATTCTTTGGACTGTTGTCTGTGTCTCTATTATGTTGATTTCAGCCCTCAGTTTGATTATTTCCAGTCTTCTACTCCTCCTGTGTAAGTCTGCTTCTTTTTTTTCCAGATCTTTTAGGTGTGCTGTTAAGTCACTAATGTATGCTTTCTCCGTTTACTTTATGTGGGCACTAAGTGCTATGAACTTTCCTCTTAGTACTGCTTCCATAGTGTCCCATAGGTTGGGGTATGTTGTGTCTTTATTTTCGTTGAATTCAAGGAAGACTTTAATTTCTTTCTTTATTTCTTCCTTGACCCAGGAGTGGTTCAGTAGTTGACTGTTCAGTTTCCATGAGTTTGTAGGCTTTCTGGGGGTGGAGTCGATTTTAAATTCTAACTTTACTCCATGATGATCCGATAAGACACAGGTGGTTACTCCAATTTGTTTGTATCTGTGGATGTTTGCTTTGTTACCGAGTATGTGATCAATTTTCGAGAAGGTTCCATGAGATTCTGAGAAGAAGGTATATTCTTTCCTGTTTGGGTGGAATGTTCTATAGTTGTCTATTAAGTCCATTTGATTCATTACATCTGTTAGTTCTCTTATTTCTCTGTTAAGTTTCTGTCTGGTTGACCTGTCCATTGGTGAGAGAGGAGCGTTGAAATCTCCTACTATTAGTGTGTGGGATTTGATGTGTGCTTTGAGTTCTAGTAATGTTTCTTTTATATATGTGGGTGGTTTTATATTAGGTGCATATATATACAGGATTGAGACTTCATCCTGATGGATTATTCCTGTTAAGAGTATAAAATGTCCATCTCCATCTCTTCTGATTGATTTTAGTTTGAAGTCGATTTTGTTCGATATTAGTATAGCCCCACCCTCTTGTTTCTTAGGGCCGTTTGATTGAAAAACCTTTTCCCAACCCTTTACTCTGAGATAAAGTCTGTCTTTGTGGTTGAGGTGTGTTTCTTGTAAACAACAGAATGTTGGATCCTGTTTTTGTATCCATTCTCTTAACCTGTGCCTTTTTATAGGTGAATTGAGTCCATTGATATTAAGTGATATTAATGACCAGTGGTTGTTAACTCTGGTTATTTTTTGGGGGTGCAGAGTTTGTGTGTTTCCCTTCTTTGAGTTGTGCCAGTGGAGGGTTGTTAGATGTCTGTGTTATTATGGGTGTTGTTTGCTTCCTTTAGTTGTGGTTTTCCTTCTAGTACTTTCTGTAAGGCTGGGTTTGTGGCTATGTATTGCTTAAATTTGTTTTTATCCTGGAGTATCTTGTTTTCTCCATCGATGGTGAATGAAAGTTTGCTGGGTATAGTGTCTGGGCTTGCATCCATGGTCTCTTAGTGTCTGCAGCACATCTATCCAAGACCTTCTGGCTTTCATGGTTTCCATAGAGAAGTCAGGTGTAATTCTGATAGGTTTACCTTTATATGTTACTTGACCTTTTTCTTTTGCAGCTCTTAGTATTCTTTCTTCATTGTATATGTTTTGTGTTTTGATTATTATATGGCGAGGAGATTTTTTTTTTTGATCCAGTCTATTCGGTGTTCTGTATGCTTCTTGTACCTTCATAGGCATATCCATCTTTAGGTTGGGAAAGTTTTCTTCTATAATTTTGTTGAATATATTTTCTGGCCCTTTGAGCTGTACTTCTCCTTCTTCTACCCCTATTATTCTTAGGTTTGGTCTTTTTATGGTGTCCCAGATTTCCTGGCTGTTTTGTGATGAGAATTTGTTGGATTTGTTGTTTTCTTTGATCAATGAGTTTATTTTCTCTATCGTATCTTCAGGGTCTGAGATTCTTTCTTCTATCTCTCTCTCTCTCTCTCTCTCTCTCTTTTTTTTTTAGTTTTTTTGAGACAGGGTTTCTTTGTGGCTTTGGAGCCTGTCCTGGAACTGCTCTGTAGACCAGGCTGGTCTCGAACTCACAGAGATTCGCCTGCCTCTGCCTCCCGCATGCTGGGTCTTTCTTCTATCTCTTGTATTCTGTTGGTTATACTTGTCTCGTAGTTCCTGCTCGTTTACCCAGATTTTCCATCTCCAGCCTTCCCTCGATTTGTGTTTTTTTCATTGCCTCCATTTCAGTTTTCAAGTCTTGAACTGTTTCCATTACCTGTTTGATTGCTTTTTCTTGGATTCCTAGGGTATCTTTGAGGGATTTATTCACTTCTACTAACTTTTTGGTACTCTTCTCATCCATTTCTTTAAAGGAGTTTTTCACATCCTCTTTAATGGTCTCTATCACTTTCATGTTGCATTTAAAGTCGATTTCTTCTATTTCTTCTAGATTAGGTTGTTCAAGTCTTTCTGTTGCATGTTCGCTGGATCCTGGTGTTATCATGTCGCTTTTCAGGTTGTTGGAGGAATTCTCGCATTGGCACCTGCCTATCTCTTCCTTTGATTGTAGTCAGGGGAGTCTCGGTGGCTTGGTCTGAATTTTGCTGTGGCTGACTGTGTACTCGGAGATTTTTCTTGTTCTGCCCTCTCTTGGGTCCCCTCAGCACTAGAGTTTGCACTCAGCTCCCCTCCTCCCTGATGTAGGCTGTGGTGGCGGATCTAAGGACCCCCTCCGGATGGATCTGCTGGTACTGGATCAGGGCTACTTGTTAGCCAAGGACCGCGTAGACAAAAGGGCGGAGGGCTTGGTATAAGCAGACTCTGTGGAACAAAGAAACCCCTGCAGCTTTGCACTCACCACTTTGTCCCCAGAGCCTCAGCCCTGAAGCAGGCTGAGTTGGGAGATCCTGGGACCCCGCAGATGGAAAGGGGTGCTTGGGGGAAAGCTGAGGTGGGATAAGTAAGGGACAAGCACCACTGAGTGGCCAGAAAGGTTAGGGGATTGGATTGCGCCTGTGCTTCCTTTCTGGGGTGTCTGGGCGGCCGGGCGAGGGGGAGCACACCTACCCCTCTGCTGGATCTGCTGGAACTGAATCAGGGCCTGAAGTGTCATCTTTAGTAACACAATCAACTGTAGTTTCCTTTCAGAAGCAGCTTGGTTTGTGACAAAGCTTTTAATTAAAAAATTTTTTGGACTTCCCTGCTTCCCAACCTGTCCATGTAGCTTTCTTGTCTTCTTCTTCCTTCCTTTCCTTCTTTCTTTTCTTTCTTCCTTTCTTCTCTTTCTTTCTTTCTTTCTTTCTTTTTTTTCTTTTCTTTTGTTTCTTTCCCTTCCTTCCTTGTTTTCTTGAGAGGAAATTCTGTGACCCAGATTGGCCTTGAACTTGCTATGTAGCTGATGCTGGCCTCTAACTCCTGATTCTCATTCATCTGCTTCCATGTAAAATTAATTAAAGTAAAAATAAATACTAACTTGTACCTGTTTAAGGCTTTGGCCCTGATTTCATTACATTAACAACAATAACATAACAATACACTAACACTGTAATTACATCAATGTCAATTACATTGTTAGTTAGGATCTCTATTGCTGCAATGAAACATCATGACCAAAGAGCAAGTTGTGGGGGAAAGGGTTTATTAGGCTCACACTTCAGCATTGCTGTTCATTACTGAAGGAAGTCAGGACAGGAACTCAAAACAGGGCAGGAACCTGGAGGCAGGAGCGGATGCAGAGGCCATGGAGGGGAGCTGCTTACTGCCTTGCTCCTCCTGGCTTGCTCAGCCCACCTTCTTATAGAACTTGGGACAGCAACCCAGGGATGGCACCACCCACCATGAGCTGGGCCCTACCCCACTGATCACTAAAAGAGAAAATGCCTTACAGCTGGATGTCAAGGAGGCGTTTCCTCAGCTGCGGCTCATTCTTCTGGTGACTCCAGCTTGTGTCAAGGTGACACACAACCACCCAGCACAATGCTAAGTATTTTCAGATCACGATAACTCTTTATCCATCTTTTGTTTTATATCAAAAGTCATAAGATAATTCAACATTGGAAAGTCTGATACCTCTCTGGCCATCTTTTATACAAAAAAAAAAACCTATGAGATAATTCCATGTTAGGATATCTATTACTGATATAGTAATAGCCAACAAGTTTATTTATTTTTTTAAGGTAAGCATTCTAAGATAGCATTCAATACATCTTAGATCTTTAAGTATTAGGAAATCAATAAAAGAAAGTACTTTTAACCTTTTTTTGTTACTTAACTTTAATGATGCCCCTACAGGAGCCTTATCTTTGCATCGGGAGTTTAGAGTCTAGACTTATATTGAATAGAGTAAGCTTCTCTATTATTTTATTTTAATATGCACACGTCCCTCAGAATCAAGGGCCGTTTATCCCAAGACCTTGGATACCACAAGCACAGGTGCTCAAGCCACTTCTGTGAAACGATGATATTGAAATATGGCAATTAACTTCCTGGGACTGAAAGCCCCTGGGGGATCAGCAACACGTCTCTCTGGGTGTGTCTGTGAGGTATTTCAAAGAGGGCTAACCAAAGGGAGGCCTGCCCTGAACATGGGCAGCACTATCTTGCAGCTGCAGGCCTGGATGGAGTAGATGGGGAAAAGAAAAACTAAAAAACGAAATCTCTGCTAGCGCAGATCCTGATCACCATGGTGTGCACAGTTCTGTCCCCCGCTCTCCACCCTATTCTCTTAGCCACAATCAGATGAAACCTCTGGGAACTCTAGAGCCATGAGGAAAAATCTTCCCTCATAAGTTGTTTTGCTTAGATATTTTATCACACAGACAAAACCCTGACTAACAGACATCCTTCAGAATTTTAAAATACTTTAATTTTTCTAAGATGAGAGTCTTAACTATGTAGCTCAGGCTGCCCCCAAACTCCCAGAGATCTGCCTGCCTCTGCCTCCCAAATTTTGGGATCAAGGGCTTGTGCCACCATGTCTGGCCACTATCCTCAATTTTATTGTTTGGTACATTCTTAAATTATTCTAAATTTGTTCATCCAAAGACTATTCTTGTTGATCCCTGCTTTTTTACTTGCCCAGTGTGTTTTCTTTTGTTATTTTTAAAGAATCAGGCATTTTATTAAAAAAATAATTTTCAATTACATTTATTTTGTGTGTGGAGGGGAGATGGTGAGTGTTTATGCCACAGAATACATGTGTGGTAGGGGAGGTGGGGCCTGTTTATGCCACAGAATGCATGTGTGGTATGGGAGGTGGGGGTGTTCATGCCACAGAATGCATGTGTGGTATGGGAGGTGGGGGTGTTCATGCCACAGAATGCATGTGTATGTGGGAGATAGGAGGTGTTCATGCCTCAGAATGCATGTGTGGTGTGGGAGGTGGGGTGTATTTATACCACAGAATGCATGTGTTGGGGGAGGTGGGGGTGTTCATGCCACAGAATGCATGTGGGGGGGGGGATAGGGGGTGTTCATGCCTCAGAATGCATGTGTGGTGTGGGAGGTGGGGGTGTTTATATCACAGAATACATGTGTGGTGTGGGAGGTGGGGTGTGTTTAAACCACAGAATGCATGTGCAGGAGGAGGTGGGAGGTGTTCATGCCATAGAATGCATGTGTGTGGGGGAGATGGGGGTGTTCATGTATATAAAAGGGATCAGTTTTTTCTTTCTGCCACATGTGTTGCTGGGGTAGAACTCAGGCCGTCAGGCTTAGCAGGGTGAGGACCTGACTTCGCAAACTCCATTTTAAAGAAGGGGCTTCATCCTAAGCCATATAATGAGCTGGGGTGGGCGATCTCCACTCCAGAAATGTGCTGACATAGCAGAAATTTGAACAGATACCCTAAAAATAGTCAATTAAGGAGCTAAGAGCAGGACCATAAAATTTAACGAGGTCCAGATGTTCCTGGGAGGCATCCTGTCCTTAAAGATAACTTGTCAGTTATTTATGGCTCTTTGTTAGGTTTTCGCACCCCAAAACTGACCAATGGTTTCAGAAACTACCTTACCCTATGGCCTCCTTACCAATCCCAAGACAACAGGACAGGACCTCCCCTGATTAAGGCTTTTCCCTTTTAAAAGTTCTGCCCTCCCAGGGCTCCCTGCCACACTTTCTGCACCCACTATGATGCTGGGGTGCTGGAAAGGTGTTGGCCCAAACTTGAGTTTGAATTTTTAAAAAACCCTCATGTAATTTGCATCGGAAATCTGGCTCCCTGAATTCATCTGGGGACCAGAAACTAGGGCATAACAGCAGCAGGCACCTCCACCCATTGAGCCATCTCACCACTCCCTCGCGTGTGTTTGAGCACTTTCTTACGTCCTGGAATAGTAATGATGCAGGCCTACTTCTAACCTAAAACTAGTCATCTCTTCAGGGATCCCTAATTATTTTTTGGCAGAGATGGCACTTAAGCTAATGTGCTTTAATATAGAGTGTTTTATGTTCACACACTAGTACTTTTATGACACACGCCTTTAATCTCTGCACTTCAAAGGCAGAGGCAGGTGGATCTCCGTGAGTTCAAGGAGGCTGGTCTACATAGTGAGTCACAGGACAGCCAGAGTTAGTCACACACATACACTCACACACACATTCTCTCACACGCATACACACACACACTCTCTCACACACACTCTCACATACGCATTCTCTCTCACACACATGCATACACACACACATACTCTCACATACGCATTCTCTCTCACACACATGCATACACACACACACACACACACACTCTCACATACGCATTCTCTCTCACACACATGCATACACACACACACACACACAGCAAAAAGGCCACATTTGAATAATATAGGGAACTGTGATAATTTATCCCATCTACCCCACTATCTACCATTTCAATGATGATATTGTTAATTATAGGAATAATTTCACTACATTTAAAAAATTATCATCAGTCATATGTTACCCTTAAAACAACTTCTGTACTTTTTATGAAGCATTGGTTCACAGGACTTAAAATTGATTCAGAGTAATGAGATACAGTAGATGTGTTAAAAGGAAGAATTGGTTTTCAAGACAATCTTAGTATCATGCCATTAACATTGTCTTTTTAGCCAAGTCATGATTTTAAAGCCAGGCATGGTGGTGAATGCCAGTAATCTCAGCATTTGGGAGGTCTGTAGAGGAAGGAAGGTCAGAAATTGAAGGCCGGCTTGGCTACATTACAAGTTTACAGCTGGCCTGGGGTACATGAGACCTTGTTTCAAAACAAAATCAAGGCTGGAGAGATGGCTCAGTGGTTAAGAGCACAGACTTGTCTTCCACAGGACCTGAGTTCAGTCCTCAGCACCCACAGCTGGTGACTCACAACTGCCTGTCATTCTAGGTCCAGGAGACCTAAGCTCTCTACACACAGGGAGGGGCAGCACACACAGGGAGGTATAAGCCCATATTTCATACAAGATATTTACAGCCAGGTTCTCTGGCCATGCTTAATCTCCAAGGGCAGCTGAAATCCTGCCCGATAAGCTGTAGCCACCTAACAAAGGCTCAGGATGCATTGCTCCTTCTCTTTTGTTATTATGTAGACGCCTGGGGAGAGATGTGGATTTAAAGCTGAAGACTTAAGTTACAGATGTTTTGGTATTTCCCTGTCCCCGGAAAGAGAATATTAATGAGTTTCCACCTTGGTTTACCTGGGGGATAAAAGATGTTGGAAAAATAAACGTGGGAAGATCTTCAGTATGAAAGAAGCCTGAGATCCCCTTTCGATATTGCTGTGTGACGATGTCTTATTTCTTGCGCCACTGCACCGGTTCAGTTAGGGAAAAGTAGTTGCATGTATGCTGGGGTTTCAGACCCCGACAAGGAGGGGCAGCACACATAATAAAAACAAAACACAATGGCCGGAGGAGAAGAGCACTTGCCACTTATTCTGAGAGCCTACAGAAGCTGTGCTCCCAGCACCCATACTAGGTGGTTCACAACCATCTGTGATGCACGCACACCCGCGCACACACACACAATTAAAACATTGCCACCTCCTTCCTCTGGTGTTGAAGTAGGTGGCAGTGACCTCTACTGGAATCTTGTTGTTTATCTAACTGACTGATTCACTGAGTGTGACACATGAGATAATTATTTCTGTTGCACTGTGGTTTTCTGTCTCATGTAGTGACAGCAGTATGCAACTCATGAGAAACGCTTCCTAACTTCTGAGTCACAGAGCAGTTGTGTAAACTCTTTTTTTTATTTTCATGATCTATTTAGATATTTAACAATAATAGTTCAGAAATTTGGTCATTTACTTACTTTAGTCTTGAGAAGAACAGGGACTGGGAAGGCTTTTATTTCTAATTTTCTGTTTTCTTAATGTAGCCATAGCTGGTCCTGAACTCCTGATATTCCTGCCTCCATCTCCAGAGTACTTGGATTTCAGGTGTGTACTGCCAAACTATTGTTTTGATTCCTTAATGCGTAGAGATATTAGAAGGATATAGAAAACCTTCATCAAGATTAATAACGCTTGCTGGTGACACAATATTGGTCATCTTTCTGTGTTAAGGTCTGGAGCACTCGCCTTGGTCAGAGATGTCTGTGAATCTAGAACCCTTACCCACTTGCTTGTAGTTTGGTGTAGAGAGAAGAGGGGGTATTTGAACCTGGGGGCTCATCATGCATGTGAGTATGTGCTCTACCACAGGCCTGTATGTGTTCTTGTGTGTGATTGTGCATGTATGTTAAATATACTTAACAAGAATTTCCATTTTCTTCACTCATGTCTAGGTTCTTTTTGTTTTGCTTTTTTTTTTTTTTTTGAGACAGGGTTTCTCTGTAGCTTTGGAGCCTGTCCTGGAACTTACTCTGTAGACCAGGCTGGCCTTGAATTAACTGAGATCCCCCACCTCTACCTCCTGAGTGCTGGGATTAAAGGCGTGTGCCACCATTGCCCGGCTCCTGTCCAGGTTTAAGGGTTCATTGTCCGCTGTTGTGCAGTAGAGAGGGTGGGCTGCAGGTGGGGCTTTCCTTGTTGAGGTTTGTTTGCAGTTGAGCCATCACAGAGGAAGACAATTTCAATATGGAACAGAAATGTCCAAAGCGTTCTCTCTCACCAGCTATGGTGGCACAGGTGTGTAATGTTAGAACTTAGGAAGCACAGGCAGGAGGAAAGTTTCAAGTCTGAAGCTAGGTTGGTTCACAGAGTAAGTTCAAGGTCACCCAGGGATATACAGCAGAAAAAAATTAACAAAAAACCTGTACTGTGTCTTCTTGTAGAGTAGGCACTGTTCTCGTGAGAACAGATGATACACATATGAAGTTGGAAACTTGATAGAGAAGCTGTTTTTATCATAGACTCACATAAAAATAGATGTCTAAAGTTTTTTTTTTCTTTTTGGTTTTTCAAGACAGGATTTCTCTGTGTAACTTTGTAGCCTGTCCTGGAACGCGCTCTGTAGTTCGAGACCAGCCTGGCCTCGAACTCACAGAGATCTGCCTGCCTCTGCCTCCCGAGTGCTGGGATTAAAAGTGTGCACCACCACCACCCAACAATGTCTTAAGCTTTTTCAAGTCGGGGCCAACAGAAACAACTCAGAAGCTAAGTGCACTTGCTTCTGTCCCTGAGGACTCAACGGTTTGTAGCCTCAGTTCCATAGGATTTGACATCTGCTTTCAGCCTCCACAGGAGTCTGTATACACATAACAAAAATATAAATAAAAATATTTACATTTTTTAAATTAAAATTTTAAATTTTAGGTGTGTGGGTGTTTTGTCTCCATGTGTATTGTGTGTATGTACAACACATGTATGCTTGGTGCCTGCAGAGGCAGGTGAAGCTCTGTGATATTTTTTAGGCCAGCTTGGTCTACATACTAAGTTCTAGGCTAGCTAAGGTACATAGGGAGCCCCATCTATCTCAACCATAACAACAACAAACAAACAAACAAACACCTA
>PVIU01000738.1:243850-273325 GCA_004026605.1 Ondatra zibethicus
AAGCCATCAGTTGTGGAGAGCTAACTTCAGCATCCTGGCCACACATTTTCTCTTCGATGGCCTCCTGTTTAGGCTGCTATTGGCGGGGGGGGGGGGGGGGGGGGGGGGGGGGGGAGTGGGAGACTGGCAGATAGTAGGGGTTGTCACAGAATCCTTCCATGTCCCTCATTCTCAACTGTGTATCTACACTCATCCATACCATACAAAAGTAGCCGCCTTGCTCCTCACTGTCATTGGGAACAGGGGTCATGGGCTTCATATGGTCTCTGGACACAGCACAGACCGCGAACATGGTCTCTGGCTGCAGAAGGACCACAGACCCAGACAAGGCCCGCGGAGGCAGCGCAGACCATGGACATCAATATGGGCTCAGGAGGCAGCACAGACCACACACATCCATGTGGACCCTGGAGATAAAACCAGGCTTTTACACGGGTCTAGTGGAGTGATAATCCAGCGTATTGGACACAGTGTGAAAGTAGCAATCCATTTTAGAAAACAATTTAAGTAAGGGAATTAAAAGCCATAAACATGGCTGGGCGGTGGTGGCACTCGGGAGGCAGAGGCAGGTGGATCTCTATGAGCTCAAGGCCAGCCTGGTCTACAGAGCTGGTTCCAGGACAGGCTCCAAAGCTACAGAGAAACCCCGTCTTGAAAAAACAAAAGAAAAAAAGTCATAAAAATGTTAACATCATTTATGTCAATAATCCTTAAGAAAAATAGAGAGTTAGTTACAAAGGTGACAGCTGTGCAATATCAATATCACTTATTATGAGAAAAGAAAAATTCTAAAAGTATATTAAAAGGGAAATTTTAAATAATGATTTAGACATTTAATTTTAAAATATTTTACTTATTTAAATTTATGTGCATGTGTGTGTCTGTGCGAGTTTATGTGATCCCTGTGCTTGTGGCATTGTATCCCTGGAGCTGGGGTCACAGGTGCTTGTGAGCCCTTTGATGTGGGTGCTGTGGATTGAACCTGGGTTTCCGCAACAGTAGTGAGCACTCTTAACCACTGAGCCATCTCTCTAAACCCTTAAATATCTTAAAAAAGATTCTATGATTTAGATAGCATTTTGTAGCAATAAGGACATTCAGATTAATATCTGTGGTAGCAGAATCGAGCCAGTGTGGGCCAGACTCACCCAGTTCCATGCAGAACATCCGTCCCCTGCCTTACGCTGTTCCCTCATGTCTGATCCTGTGTAACTCAAAACACAAGAAAAAGCAAGAAGCTCAAACTGGCTTGTAAAATAATAATAATAAAATATTAATCCCTCAGCAGAAAAGCAGCACGCTCCATCCCACCACCTGGGAAAGGACGACACATCACGGTCAATGGGACTTTACCCCGGACTGCAAGGGCAATGCAGCAACTAGAGCTCACCCAGCAGCATAGGCCACATGAACACAGGATGTGAGAACAGATACAGCAACTGTCGTGTGCTCTCGACCCGGCGTGAGTGCGTGTGTATGTGTGTGTTTGCATGTGTGGTGTGTGTGTGTATTTATGTGTGTGGTGTGTGTATGTGTGTGTGTTTGTGTATGTGGTATCTGTGTGTACTGTGTGTGTATGTGTGTGTTTGTGTGTGTGGTGTGTATCTGTGTATATGCGTGGTATGTGGTGTTGGTGTGTGTATGGTGTGTGGTGTTTGTGTGTGAGTGTGTTTGTGGTGTATATGTTTGCCTGTGTGGTATGTGTGTTTACATGTGTGGTATGTGTATGTGGTGTGTGTGTTTGTGTGTGGTATGTGTGTATGTATGTGTGTGTGGTGTGTGTGTGTGTGGTATGTGTGGTGTTTGTGTGTGTGGTGCATGTGTGTTTGTGTGTGTGGTGTATGTGTGTGTATGTAAACATTAATCTGCCCATGCAGACTAAAGAAGTTCTGATACTTGTTACAGCAAATGAACTTTAGGCTAAGTGAAAGACACAGCATGCCATGTGGTACATGGTTCTACTCATGGGCAATTTCCAGAGCGGTAAACTGACATGGAATTTGGGTGGATTGGTGGCTGCCAGGGCTTAGAGGAGGCGGCAGCAGTGGAGGATAATTGCTTGATGGATTTGGAATCCTTTGGAAGTGACAAAGATGTTTTGAAGTGCTTAAAATGGTGGATAGTAGGCTAGAGAGATGGTTCAGCTGATAAAGGAGAAGTTACTGTTGAATATCATTTCAAAGGGGAAGTCAAGTTGACGGGTCTGTTG
This sequence comes from Ondatra zibethicus, assembly GCA_004026605.1. NCBI lineage: Eukaryota > Metazoa > Chordata > Mammalia > Rodentia > Cricetidae > Ondatra > Ondatra zibethicus. Next base: position 246,060 of record PVIU01000738.1, read on the forward strand.
AGTCTCAGTTGTCTTTGCCAAAGTGGCATGTTTGGGGGTTGCATAATCAGACTCATTTTGAAGTATGAGTTACGCTGAGATATTAATATATTTACAGATAGTAAGACTTGGTTGTTACAACCAAGCTATCTCTTCTCTCTATTTATTTAATTTGTTTTTTTTTAATTTATTCGTTTTCAAGACAGGGTCTCACTATGTAGCTGTCTATGTAGACCAGGCTGGCCCTGAACTCACAAAGATCCACCTGCCTCTGCTTCCTGAGTGCTGGGATTAGAGGTGTGCACCATGCCTGTATTCCTACCTTGTTTTCTATTTAAAAGAACCAGATCTCTGAATCAAATGACTCCATGTCCTAAACCCCCAGAAATATCCCTGCAGACAGAGACTGCAACAAGAAAGGTAAATAAGGAATGAGCACTAGAAAGAAGCAGAAAATCAGTCAGTCTCTCTCAGGGTCTGTCCAGCGAAGGGATGCACCTTGTGTGTGTTCCTCACAGCAGGTGTCCCACCCACCCCTAGCCCCCAGGTCACTTGCAGAGCTGGTACTTCAACTCAGGGACATCTACAGTCATGATGCAGAGTGAAGAGAGAAACTATTTCTTCAAAGGCATGCTGGGTGGAAGAAAACCACTGCTTCTACAATCATGTTCAAGTAAACAGAGTTAATGTAATGAACAAGCTCCTTCAGATCTCTGGGTCAGATCCTCTCACTGGTGAAAGGGCGATTAAAAGTCTCCACACTCTTTACGGAGCCCAGGTCATAGTCAGCCTCTGAGAAACCTATATATTTCAGTTTGATTCCACAAAGTGTCCTCACTGATAAAGTACAGGGAAAGAGGCATAAAAATCTGGGGCCCTTAAATATGATAAAGAAACATCATGGAGGCGAATTTTATGATAAATGATTTCTAGTCAACACAGCCTTTTACAGAGAGAACTCAAGAGGGGATAATCATGCAATCCCAGCAGCCTGCAAGCCCAAGGAAGGCAGTGTCCACCCTGTGCCGTGGTGGGTGGGGTGAGATGACGTGCCGTGGACATAGAGAGCTGCGCAGTGAGGGCAGCACTGTCCAGTGGGCTGCGGGCTGCTATGGAACTGGAAACCAGAAGAGGAGGTCTGTGTGTGGTTCTTCCTTCCAGAGTGGCCCTGGGCCCAACCTGAATTCCCCAGCTTGAAGAGGCCAGTGTGAGTCATCCGTCCCACCCTTCCCCTGCCTTTTGAGGTGCTGGGGCAAGCAGGGGCAGAGAGCCTCTGCACTCTGTACAGACTAAGGAGGCAGGCAGCAACAGGAAAGCTCCTACAAATGAGTTTAATAGCAGTGCGTGGGCCCACACCTGTAATCCCAGCCATCAGGCAGCAGAGGCAGAATCGGGAGCTCCAGGCCAGCCTGAGCTACACAGAAAGACTGTCTCAAAGCAAATGAATAAACTCAAAACCAAAACTCATAAAGAGCAAAAGCAAGAGGAGTTTAATTTTGCATCCCCAGAGAAGACTCAGAAGTAAAGAAAGACCTAGAAAGGGACAATCAGAGGGACTTGTGCCTTAGCTAGAGCCCAGCTAAAACTCCTAGCAGTTTTCCTTAGAGTGCTCTGACTCGGTGGCTGTTGATAGACTGAAACCCTAGTCCGAATCTACAGCCATACAGAAATTGAAATTTAAAAAAAGATCTAGAACTTTGACACACCTAAAAATGGGTCGAACCTCAGGCAAATTTGAATTGTGGGCATTGACTGTGGCAGTATACATCTGTAATCTTGGCCCTCTGGAGGCTGACACAGAAGGACAAGGAATGTGAGGCCAACCTGAGACATATGAGACCCTGAGCTTACAATATCTCCTGTCATGGGCTTCTTTGTGACAGTCTGAACCTACGAGTGATGTGTGTATATATTTACATACATGTTTGTGTATAGACTTTCATACGTGTTTGGACTTAATGGAATGGCTTGCAAGACCACAGACATGAAAAGTTCGGCTCTACGAGCCAGTCGTGCGATTCAACCTAAGCAGGAAGCCTCAACCAGCAAGGCAATGATGAAGCCCCCAGGCAGACGCTAAAGAACTAAAACATCAGTGGCACTGGTGGGGATCCCAGAGCCTAAAGACCAAGCAACCTGGAGACCGAAGATGGAGAGCAGCGGAAGATGGCTAACTTCTCCTTCCCCGGCCCAGCCCTGCCCACACAGGGAGCAGTTCTTTTCCACTCAGTTGGCTCTCTTTCTGGAAACACGCTCACGGACATGCCCAGAAGTGAAGTACACTCTACCTTCACGCATCGCTTGATCATGTCAACATCCACACACCCTCCCCCCCCAAGTTAGCCACCCCATGACTGAAACAACATAGATCCAATTCAGGCTAGCGAAAGTCTCTTCAACCAAATGAGCTCAGCCAATGTTCCTTCCTTTCCACCCTCTGCACATTCCCGCTGACATTTTGGTGTAACTAAATGACTTCCTCTGCTTCTCCTAATGTAGACGATGCAACAGGAGCTTGACCCGAGAGAGCAGAGTCTCCAGACAACCTTTCCTGAATTCACAGCGATAACAAACCTCCAAGGCAGAAGCCACCACCCACCTGCACACTGTTCATTTTATCCTTATGGAAGCTGAGGTGGGCGTTATGCCACAGCCACAGACAAGGAAATCAGGCTTTGTTTATGGCTGACACAACTCCAGAACCACTCCACAAGCAGCTCGTGAGCAGCTGAGCTGGGGCAATCCAAACTAAGGAGGCAGCGTCAGTGTGAACCCCACGTCAGGCTAAATCAGCTGTATGAGGAGACAAGGTAAAATGTCTCATTTTATCAGACTCCGGGGTGTAACTCAGTGGTAGGGCACGTGCTTACACACCCAAGGCACCGAGTTTAGTCCCTAGTACAATGCAAGCAGCATCTGGGGAGCTGGAGAGATGGCCCCGTGGTTAAGAGCAGGTGCCGCTTCTGCGGAAGACTGGAGTCTGATTGCTCACACCGGCCCCAAGAAGCACACAGGTCCCTGGAACTCAAACACCCGGGGACTCAGTGCCCTCTTCTGGCCTCCTCTGGCACTGCACTCAGGTATATAACCATAACCCCCAGATACACACATACACATATAGTTAAAAATCAAAACAGTGTGGTAACTCATACTTTTAATCCTAGCACTTAGAGGGTGGAGGCAACTGGATCTTTGTGAATTGGAGGCCAGCCTGGTCTAAACCAGTTCTAGGCCAGCCAGAGCTATATTGTAAGAACTTCTCTTAAACTGGACTGTGGTGGTGCATGCCTTTAATCCCAGTACTCCAGAGGCAGAGGCGGGTGGATCTCTGGGAGTTTGACGCCAGCCTGGTCTACAGAGCAAGTTCCAGGACAGATTCCAAAGCTACACAGAAAAACCCTGTCTCAAGAAACCTTCTCTTTAAAATAGTAAGTAGATAAAAACTAAAAAATATAAGTCTGTAAGTGTATAATTGTTATGTGAAGAAATAATATCCTAGATACATCGGGTTAGATAAAGTACCATTTAAAATTAATATCACCCGTTCTTTCTTACTTATAAAACTGGAGTTACTAAATCTGTGCAGTCAGGCAGTTAGCTGGCATTTGTAAGTTGTGCTGTATATTCATTAGCTGGCGCTGGTTTACAGGTTACATGCTGAGAAGGCAGGGGAGCCAGTTCTTCTGAATCTAAGTGCAGTATTCCTGTAACATAGGACTCTCTCCCCCAGAGACAACTGACCCAGTGAAGGCCCTGTGGCTGCCTGCACATCTGCATTGATGTATTCATAGAGTCACACAACACATATTTCTGTACTGTTGCTCTCCATGTATGCTCTCTGTAGGAGAGGACTTCGATTTTGCTCTGCTCGGAACCCAGAGTCCTCCTGAGGTGAAAGTTTTCTGCCAGAAAGGTTGACCAACAGCCAAGTTTGGAAGTGAATCGGATGCTCATAGGAATGAAGCTCAGAAAGGCGAAATAGGAACTGAGTCAGGGGAGTAAAAAGCAAAGCTACTTTAAAATGCAGACCGTGATCAAGCTTTGCTGCACAATCGCCATCCACAGAGACCCAGCTCACTTCTCATCTACCTTCTGCAAGCCAACAGAGAGCAGTCCCTTTAGAAGTGAGAGCTCAGCACTTGGGGGAAGGCGCCCAGGGACTCTGTTCCCTTCTGTTCCAATCAGACAATGAAATGTAGTGACGCACTGCACAGCAGTGCTTTGGTCAAGAATGGGCCGCTTGTGACATGGAGGTCATGCAGTGTATTGACTGGCGACTTTGAAAATGGTTTATGTAAGCATGTTCTGGGATGCTTACACAGTAACAAAACCATGTGACTTGCTCAGAACACATCCCTTCTGTTAAGCAGTGCAAGACAGTCACCAATGCTGTATCTTACAAGTGAAGATAACCATGCCATGCTAAAGTTCATTCTTCCGCGATTAGCCACTAACGGGAAATTGAAATGCAAGATGTGGGTCCTTTTTCACTTTCTCATGTCCAGGGATTCAATGTTTGTGTCAAAAGCCTTTGAGTGTTACATCTTTGTGTATGTATGTGTTCATGAGCATGTGTGCATGCATGTGTCACATCAGAGGTTGGTCTTAGGTGACATTCCTGAGGAGACTTCTACCTTGTTTTTTGAGATCAAGTCTCTTACTGGGACTTGATGTTTCTCAATTAAGCTAGGCCGACTGACCAGCAAACCCCAGGAACGTCTCCACCTCCCCGGTATGGGATTACAGTGTCTGCCGCCATTTCTGTTTTGTTTTGTTTATTTTACGTGGGTGGTGGGGACTGAACTTGGGTCCTCATGCTTCCCCAGCAAGTATCTTGCTGACTGAGTCATCTCCCTGGCCAATTTTCATATCTGTCAAATGACATATAGTGTATGATGAACAATGCTCTGTGTCTTCCATATGCAGGTGAGTCCCCTCCAACAGGGCTTTTCACCGTGCGGTCTGCAGCCAGGTCACCAATAGCAGAGTCCTTGTCGAGGGAAACAGCTTGCTCCACCCAGAACTTCGGTGAGTGTGGTCTGAGAGCCTAACTTTCTACCAGGTGGTTTTTATGCACACTAACCGGAGAGGGGTGAGGCCCAGAAGCATTGGGAGAGGCTTCTAAGGTCTAGCAGGATGGAGAGAGCTGTCCATCAACCCTGATGCCAAGAAATCTGCAGTTCTTAAAGCTGTGGGCTAATGCATCTTGTGTTAGTGACCTGGCACATAGGAAACTCTCCACCCACGGTGCCAGGAATGCAAGACTTGGCATCTTCTAAGTCAAACAGTCGGGATTTCAAGTTACACAGGGCTTTGCATTTCCTACATTAGCTATCTCGCGGGATTCACAGGGGAATGGTTTCAGGGCCCCTATGGACACCCACAGTTGTGGATAGCCAAGTCTCTTATAAAATAGCATTTTATGCGGGACGGTGGTGGCGCACGCCTTTAATCCCAGCACTCGGGAGGCAGAGGCAGGCAGATCTCTGTGAGTTCGAGGCCAGCCTGGTCTACAGAGCTAGTTCCAGGACAGGCTCCAAAGCCACAGAGAAACCCTGTCTCGAAAAACCAAAAAAAAAAAAAATAGTATTTTATTTTCATGTAACTCATTCAGTCCCTTGCTATGTAAATAACACAGATTACTTAGAATACTGATCAATGCTGTGTAAATAATCATTACTCTGTATTGCTCAAGGAATAATGACACACCAAAGTCCATAAATATTCAATGAAAACAGATTTTTTACCTCAAATATCTTCAACCCATGGTTGATTAAATGCAGAGAGCATCTTTTTCTTCTTTAAGATTGGTGAGTATAATGCCGGGCGGTGGTGGCGCACGCTTTTAATCCCAGCACTCGGGAGGCAGAGGCAGGCAGATCTCTGTGAGTTCGAGGCCAGCCTGGTCTACAAGAGCTAGTTCCAGGACAGGCTCCAAAGCTACAGAGAAACCCTGTCTTGAAAAACAAAAAAACAAACAAAACAAAAAAAAGATTGGTGAGTATGTCTGGTAATTGTCTTCCTTTCTTCCTCCCTCTCCTTCCTTCCCTCCCTCCCTGTCTTTTCCCTTCTCTCTAGACAGGTCTTACATACCTAAGCCTGGCTTCAAACTTCCTAGCTGAGGCTGACTCTGGACTTGAGATCTTCCAGCTTCCTCCTCCTACGTGCTAGGATTAAAGTCGGGTCCAGAGCCTGGTCATGCCAGGCGGACACTACCGACTGAACCATATCCCCAGCTCCAGAAACTTTTCTTAACTGCGTGAAGGAAATCACAGTTTGCAGGAAGGTGCTGAACAAATGGCCAAGGAAGAGGGGACTGGTTGAGGTTTAGGTCTCCCTGGGGAGAAGAGAGCAGCCTGCAGCGGTCAGTTCAACTCTTTCCTCACTGTTCCATAAACCCGAGCTCTTGCCTGTGTCAGATCTCTTGACACACTTCCACACTTGAAAAATAACATTAAAATTGAACTTCACTCAGAAAGCCCGTGATCTGAGCATATAGCAAAGAACATCCTGGAGACGTGTTTTCCAGTCAGCAGATTATGTGGGGAGAACAAGGAAGGGTTAGGAAACAAAGGCAGTCTGTCTAGCATTCCCAAGCTCTGTCCTGCCCCTCTGGTCAGGGTGGTCAGGCATGTTCTTAAGATTTGTGGCTTTTGTGTTCCTCTCCCTGCCAGCCTTTCGTTCTTCCCTGGTCCTGTGGGTGTTCGGGTTAGTTTCTGCTGCTGTCAACCCTGTTGTCTTGGTTAGGGTTTCTATTGCAGCAACCAAACACCATGGCCCAAAAGCAAGTTGTGGGGGAAAGGGTTTATTCAGCTTACACTTCAGCATTCTGTTCAAGACTGAAGGAAGTCAGAACGGGAATTCAAACAGGGCAGGATCCTGGAGGCAGGAGCTGATGCAGAGGCTATGGAGGAGTGCTGCTTTCTGGCTTGCTCCTCATGGCTTGCTCAGTCCTCCTCCTTCTTTTTTTTTTTTTTTTTTTTTTGGTTTTTCGAGACAGAGTTTCCCTGTGTAACAGTCCTAGCTGTTCTGGACCTAGCTCTTGTAGACCAGGCTGGCCTTGAACTCATAGGGATTCACCTGCTTCTGCTTCCCGAGTGCTGGGATTAAAGGTGTGTGCGCCACCATGGCCCAGCCAGCCCATCTTCTTATAGAACCCAGGACCAGTGCCCAGGCATAGCACCAACCACAATGTGCTGGGCCCTCCCCCATTAATCATTAAATGAGAAAATATCCTACTGCTGGATCTCACTGAGGCTCCTTCCTCTGATGACCCTAGCTTGTGTCAAGTTGACACACAAAACCTGCCAGTACACTTGTATCATTTCCTCCAGGGGCATGGGAGGGGACATAACTCAGAACAAAAAAATACTGTAAGAGTGTATCTGTGTTAAGCTAGTAGTAACATGTACATATTCCACTTAGAATATGTCCCTGTGAGGAGTACAAGTGTGTCACACTAACGCAGAATGTGAAAGTGTCCTTACCTTGGACACAACATTTCGCTATAGTTTTAATTTTGTTTTTACATTTATTTTCTTTATCTTATGTGTGCATGCTATATGTGTGCCTGGTGCCTGAAGGGGTCGGAAAGGTCATCCGATCCCCTAGAACTGGTGTTATAGATGGTTGTGAGTTATCATATGGATGCTGGGAACTGAACTCAGGTCCTCTGCAAGAGTAACAAGAACTCTAAACCACCAAGACCTCTTTCCAGCCCCAATCTTATGCTTGGAATTGATTTTAGAGACATAGAAATTGCCAACTACTAAAGTTGATTTCTGTATAAAGCCCACCTCCCAGTAATAACAGCTTACACCATCAGTGTCCACAGCATATAATCAAAACCAGACTTGAGGTTTGTGCAATATTGACTACTTTATACACTTAGACATCACTTTTGATGTCTCCCCCAAATTCACCCACTGAAACCCACCTCCCTTCATTCATATTAAGAGGGAAGGACTTTAAGAGTTGATTGATGAGGCCTGGTCAGAAGAACTTGTGTGAATGGAGTCAGAGGGACTCATAGGCCCTCTGTGAGGAGCACACCCTCATCAGGCACTGACTTTATTGATTTTAGACTCGCAAGCCTATAGATCGTAAGAACACATATCTGTCATTTGTGAATGATGCAGACTCAGCTATTCTGTTACAGTGACTCAAATGGATTAAGACAGGCCCTTTGGTTCATCTGAGGAAGATGGCTCAGAAGCAACTCCAGCATGGCTGCAGACATTCTGAAATTTTCTAAGAGCAGTCATCCTGCCCCATGGTTCCTTTTCCATGACCCTTGGCCACGCCCTCTCCCGCGCATTGCAGTGATGTTCCCTTCAGCATGTCCGAGGGCTGCAAGGATGAGAGAGAAGGCTGTCAGTGCTAGCTGAGCTCTGCTGTCTGCCTTTCGCCTTGTGGATGAAGTAAGCAGCTGACATTTCTACAGGATTCTGAACTGATAAAATGTTCGCTTCATTCATGCTTCTTTATCAGCACAGGAAATTAGACTATATCCTACAGTTAGCATTTTACAAGGGAAAACCTTGTAAAGGTTGAAAGGTAACTCATTTCATAGCCGCATTTATGATTTCTGCTCTCCTAATTTGCTGTCCTGTTTAATAGATGGCAAACCGATATGCATGCCAAAGATTTCTTTTCAAATAAATTTATGATTATTGTCAGTAACTGTTGGATTTGTATACCTATTTATTTCTATTTTAGGACATTTTTATTTTAGTGTCTTAGTCAGGTGTCAGACGCCAAGACCAAGGCAACTCTTACAAAAGAAAGAATTTTTGTTGCTGTGGTTGTTTTTCGGCAGTTTTTGTGGTTTTATTTAAACATGGATTAAAACATGCATGCAAGTTATGGTAGCCCGGAGTTGGGGCTGGTGACTCTGGTGGCCCAGCTGTGCTGCTCTGTCTATGATGTTCCTAGGAGGAAACGTTGTGAGCAATCTCAGCACAGTAAGGTTTGCTGGACATCAGCAGCCCCTCCAGCTCCTCAACGCTGTGAACCAGAAACTTCCTGACACTGCTTGGTTTTCTTGCTGCTCCCATAACCAATGCTGGCCATTAGGGTCCGGCCCTTGACTCTTTTCTGTACACTGCTCTCGACACCTCTGGGTTTCAGCCAGTTTCGCTTAATTTTGACATATCGGTCTGACTGGTGCTGGGTGAACTTCTTGGCCCTGTTTTTGACAATCTTGGGCTTCACCAGAGGCCGGAGGGCAGCCATGATGATGCAAAAGAGATGGCAGCCACCTGACAGGTAGTGCTGAGGAAGAAGAAAAGAAAGTATTTAACTGGGGGCTTGCTTACAGTTCAGAGGTCACAGTCAACATGGTGGCGAGCATGACAGCACGCAGGCAGTCAGGGTGTTGGAGAAGTAGCTGAGATCTACTTCCTACTCCACAAGCAGTAGGCAGTGAGAGACATGCATGGTGTGGGCTTTTAAAAACCTCCAAGACCAGAGTGACATACCTTCTCCAAGGAGGCCACACCCCCTAATCTTTCCCAGTACACCAACTGCTGACTGAGCCTCCGGGGATCATTCTCATTCAAACCACCACAGTGAACATGTGTATCTGAGTGTGCACTACACGTTGGCCAGTGTCCTCAGAGACCAGAAGAGGGCGTTGGATCCCTTGACACAGGTGGTTGTGAGTCTTCTGGCATGGGTCCCCTGGAGGAAACGCTCGTAGCTGCTGAGCCATCTTGCCTGCTCTTGTATACCTCTTTTATATCCCTATGTGCCCAGAGTTGCATAAAGATGTCATGTTCAAAAAGAAGCCGCAAGTGGGAAATGTTTAAGAAATTGTGATATAAACTACTGCTTTGTATATTTATTTATTTATTTGTGTTTTTTTTGTATATTTATTTTGTATTCTGTAAACTTATTGAAATAATTTATCAGTTCTAATAGTGTTTTGTTATTGTTTTTGCTTTTAGGAAGGGGGAACAGAGGAAGCCCTGTCTGTGTGAAGAACAGATTAGGCCTTGAGTGCATGTGTACTGTAGTCATAGGCACTACCATGTCATAGGACCCAATGCCCCAGTTCCACAGGAATAGACAAACTTCCCTCCACCCCGCCACCCCAGTGATGTTCAGTGCAGTGATATTTTGTTTGTGTTTTAACAAATAAAGCTTGCCTGAAGATCAGAGTGCAGAGCTAAGCCACTAGAGTCCAGGGGGTGGTGGCTCACACCTTTAATCCCAATACTTGGGAGTTCTACAGCTTTAATCCTAGCACTAGGGAGGTGGAGACAGGAAGGGGTATGACTGGGCAGAGAGAGGAATATAAGGTGGGAGGAGACAGGAGCTCAGATGCAGTCAGAGGCAGCAGTCTGAAGGAAACAGTCAGTCTGAGGACGCAGTCTGAGGACAGGATCTCCCCTTAGGTCTGAGCATTGGCAGAGGTAAAAGTTCTCTCTAGTGGCTGGCCACTCTGCTTCTCTGATGATTCTTCGGCTTTCAGTCCCTGATAACTGACTCTGACTTTTTAGAAAGTCAGGTGGCACACACCTTTAATCCCAGCACTCAGGAGACAGAGGCAGGAGGATCTCTGTGAGTTTGAGACCAGCCTGGTCTACAGGAGCTAGTTCCAGGACAGGCTCCAAAAGCTACAGAGAAACCCTGTCTAAAAAACAAAAATAAACAAACAAACAAAAAAACAAAAAACAAAAAAAAGAACAATTAGAATTTGTGCTACAGTTCAGACGTACAATAAAGCCTTCCTCTAGTCTGAGTCTGAGTGCTGGCAGTGTGTGCAAGTGTAAACGCTTGGGAATGAGTGACTAGTGTGCAAAGCTACCAACCTCTAGTTTCCTCCTCCCAGATGTTTAAGGCCTGCAGAGACCTCCCCTGAAGGCTTGCTGACTCCTCCCTCTGTGCTGTACCTAAAGTGTGAACTTCAAGATTATTATTGTAGTTGGTTCAGTTCCATCAGGGCACACGAATCACCCGATCCTAGATCTTCTGTACATGTCTGTGTCTGTCTTTTCTTCACTCCCTAAATGTTCCAGACAGGTTTCCGGAACCCAAATGGCTCGGGTCACAATATGGGACAACTTTCAATTTTCCCCTCTATAAAATCTTGCCATCTACAAACAGGATCATTTTGTTGCTTCTTTCCCTTTTGGATGCCCTTTCTGTCATCATTCATTGACTAAACATGGCACCTTTAAGTGGGGAGGATGTGAGTAGCCTTCAGAGATGGTTCTTACTGTAAATCCTATTGGAGGGTTTCTTGCAATCAAATCTGACAAAAAAAACAAAATAAACAAACTCTGCGTGAGGGTGTGTGTCTACATCGCAATACATTTCCTTAAGTTGAGCTCAGAAGGGAACGTCTTCCTGGGTGTGACAGTGCACATCTGCAATCCCAGCACTGAGACAAGAAGATTGCAAGTTCGAGGTCAGCCTGGGCTACACAGAGAAGCTTTTGTGTATGTGGCAGTGAAGATAGATTAAGAGGCAAGAGGAGCCTCTCTCCCAGAACCGTCTAGCAAAGATGTGCGGAATGTGAGACTGGACTGAAGAGCAAACAGCAATTTCTTTCCTTTTTGCCCTCTTAGGAAGGTCCTGCCCTGTCCTTCTGGCCATGCTGCGGTGAGTACTGAACAGTTTGGGAAGGGATAGAGGCCTTCCTTGGCTGCAGTGGCCCTCCGCATCAGCACCAGAAGGACTTAGGTGAGCAGTATAGCACGAATAATAAAAACCCAGAGACAGATATTGGGGTTCAACCTGAAGATCAGAAAAGCAAAGCAGCAACCACTAGAGAGACCTTTGGCCTCTACCAATTCTTCAGAGCAAAAGGGCAAGAGTGTGTCCGCAAATCCTCAGACTCCACCCTCCACTGAGTTCCTGTCTCTTCCCCTTTATATTCCCCTCTCCACCCAGCCATATCGCTCCCTAGTGCTGGGATTAAAGGTGTGAACCACCACCACCAGGATCTATTTCTGGCTTGTTCTTGTATGGCCCAGGGTGACCTTGAACTCACAGAGATCCAACTGCCTCTGCCTCCCAAGTCCTAGGATTAAAGGTGCATGCCACCACTCCCTGGCCTGTATGGCTGACTAGTGTGGCTGCTTTGCCCTCTGATCTTCTGGCAAGCTTTATTAAAATACAAATAATATACCACTACAGAGCAGGATGGGTTTCTAGTTGGCTCAGGCCTACAAGGTCTATGTGTAAGGTTTTACAGACTTTGCCTGGGGTCTCAGGGAGCTGCTGAATGAGTCCCTGAGTGGAGCGCAGGCACTTTGGAGGGATGTGCACTTGACAGGAAGAATGTGGATGGAAAGAAATATGCCTTTTCATTTAATGGCAATTACACTGCTGTGATTTAGTACGTGATACTTGTAGAAACAGTGCAACACATGACCAAGATTCCAGATTCATTGAAAACTTAAAGGAATAGGTTTTTAAAAAACCATGTAGAACTCCTTAGTGTATTTATAATAATGCAAAGTAGTGTTTCCTCTTCAGAGATCCTACAGCTGGTAGAGGAATCATTACAGCTCTGCAGTATAGCTTGACGTTTGATATATCCATTATGAAAATTTAGTGTAAAGAATGTGTGTGACAGTAAATACAATTTTTTTCGGATAAAATCAGGAAAGACAAAAAGAAGTCAATGTGAATAAAAATGTATGATGCCTGTGTTAAGACAGCATGGATGGCAAAGGCTTTGTTTCCTCTTGGAGGCAGATGGGAAGGGAGTATCTAATGGTGGAAGATGAGGGCAAGGCTGGCTGTTGACTTAAGATTAATGACACCCAACACCCTGAAAGAACTAACAGATGTGATCACAAGACTGTCCAACCAGAGAACGCAGAGAGAATCGGAAGATGAGCAAACGAGTTCCAGATTTCCCAGCCCAATTTACAGGTCTGTGCACTCACTAAGTTCAGTGAAGGGCTTGAACAGAAGATTAAAGGGAGTTCTTGAGTGCTTATAAAGAATGTGGTGACCCTTGGGCATTATCACGGATTCCCTAAATCTGAGTTCACTTTGTCAAAGCCTTGGTGGAGCAGGCAAATAGCACAGTCATCTATCTGGCAGCATCCTTGTCAATGCAGCGGCAGGGTCCTGCCTTTTCTGGTATTTAGTCCATGAATCCCAGCTTTAAAGAAACAGGGGAAGTAAAATTATAACAACAGAGCAAGCAGCAAGCTACATCTACCTATTTAGGAACACACATGCATGCACACACACCACCACCAACAACAACAACTAAAGAAAAAAGGCCATGAAATTGAAAGAAGCCAAGCAGTTGGAGCACATGGGAGAGTTTGGAGAGATAAAAGGGAAGGAGGAAATGCTGTCATTATAATCTCAAAAATATTCTTAAAATTATCAAAACGGAAATACTTGCTTTTAAAAACCAAATGACTTTTTAAATGTTTCATCAACAAAATTTAATATATTTTTGTTATGTTACATATACAGAAAACTGGAAAGATTTAGTGATATTTTATTTGTATTTTAATAAATAAAGCTTGCCTAAAATTCAGAGAGTAAAACAGCTGCACTGATCAGCCTTACAGACCAGCAGTGGTGGCACACACCTTTAATCCCAGTAGCCACACTAGTTTGCCATAGAAATTGGGTGGTAGTGGTGCACGCCTTTAATCCCAGCCCTGGAGAGGAATATAAGACGGGAGGAGACAGCTCTCACACACAGTCTCATCCTGAGATTCCTAGAGGCAGGATCGCCATTTTGGACTGAGGTGGAGGTAAGAGCCAGTGGCTGACTATTTTGTGTTTCTGACCTTCAGGTTGAACCCCAATTCTGTCTCTGGGTCTTTATTAATCACGCTACAGAAAGAAATCACTATTTTTTTTTTTACTCTTTTTTTAAAATGTGAAACATGGCATTCTAATATATTTATCTTGATACAACAAACACAAATATATTTACACACATGGCAGTACAGATGGAAAATGTCCCGATATGCTCATGTATTTGAACTTTTAGTCCTTAGTTGGTGATGCTCTTATGGAGCCTTTAGGAGGTGAAGGCTTACTGGAGGAAGTGTACCATTGGGGGTGGGCTTTGAGGGTTCATAACTTCATTTTACTTCCTGTGTATTGATGAAAAAGTGATGAGCCAGCTTCCTGCTCTTGCAGTCCATGTTTCCTTGTCTGTTACCATGTTTCTCCCACTATGATGGGCTCTGTCCTTCTGGAACCCTCAGCCCCAGTAAACCCCTTCTTGATCATAGTATTTCAGTTATTTATTTATTTATATCTATTTACTTGAGACAAAGTTTCTCTTTGGCGCCCTGGCTGGCTGGGAACTTTCTGTGTAGACTTGGTTGGGCTCTAGCTCGCAGAGATCTTCCTGCCTTTGCCTTCTGAATGCTGGGACTGAAGGCATGCGTGGTGTCTTATCACAGTAACAGAAAGACAGCTACAGTGGTCACATGACGTGCTCATCCTGCAGGGCCAGCTTCCCATACACCCTTTGACCCTGTCATTCATTCCCACTGCTTCCTCTCCTCCTCCATCACCTGGAGCCCCCATTTTACTCTGCTTACACTTTGTCTATTTTAGGCTTGGGGCCTAAGAGACTATTCTTTTTTCTCTAGTTCTGCTTTATTTCATTTAGTGTAATGTCCAGTAAGTTTTGTTTGGAAAGAATGAAGAATTTGGGGGGTTGATGGTGGTGGCAACTGTGACACAATGTAAGTTTACTTAAAAAAGTAGAGAAGTGGTTGTCTTGGTTAAGCTTTTTGTTGCTGTGAAGAGACACCATGACCATCACAACTTTTATAAAGAAAACATTGAATTGGGGTGGTTCGCTTACAGTTTCCGAGGTCCAGCCCATTGTCACCATGGTGGGGAGCGTGGCAGCATGCAGGCAGACATGGTGCTGGAGAAGGAGCTGAGAGTTCTCCATCTTGACTCAGAGGAAACAGGAAGTCAGCTGAGTGTCACACTGAGTGAAGTCTGAGGAAAAGACCTCAAAGCCTGCCCCCACAATGACACACTTTCTCAAACACCTCCTAATAGTACCACTCCCTTTGGGGCCTGTGAGTAAGCTCACAAGTAGCAGGTCTTCCTACAGCAGGGGCCTGTTTTCTTTCAAACCACCACTCTGGTAAAACGGGAGCCAAAGAAACAGAGCCTGGGGTGGTGGGAGCCAGCCAGGCTGCCCTGCCTCACGAGACAGGCACCAATACAATGAACACATACATGCTGGAGAAGTGGGAAAGACAGAAAACTGGAGTGGTACGTGCTCTGTGGAGAGAGGCGGAACCGGAGACTGATGGTGGTGATGGGGTGAGGGGACTGAGGTGGACAGTGGAACATGTCATTGTCCAGTGCAGTCAGCAGGTAGTGTGCAGGAGCGTAGCGCTTACACCGATGCACTCACTCGGCCGCTCCCCCTCTCCACTAACACACCACCTGAGATAAGGAATGGTTCAGTTCACTTTCTGAATTGGACCTCCTCGATGGTCTGTGATGCCACCAGAGGCCATGTCGGCGTCTGTGGCCCATGCTGCTGCCCAGGCTGTGATGAAGCCTGAGATCCATGTGGACGTTTGAGGTCTGTGGCTCTGACTGAAGCTGTGTTGATATCTGTGTGCCATGCTGCCACTGAGGGCTATGTTGATGTAAGTGTCCTGTGTTGCCACCTGAGGCCACAGTGATGCCCAGGTCTGTGCTGCCACTGAGAGCCACATCTGGTAGGTCTGTAGTCCTACTAAAACTAGGGTTGTGTTGATGTCCATGGCCCATGTCACCACCGAAGGCCATGTGGATGTCTATGGTCTTTGCTTCAGCTTGTAGTGGAGTTGGTGTCCGTGGGCTATGTTGCCCCTGGAGGGGCCATATCAATGTGGGTGGCCTGCAGTGCCACCTGAGGTCATGTAGATGTCACCATCTAGGCTGCCTCTGGGAGCTTCATCTGGGTCTGTGCTCCTACTGCAACTGGGGGCCAAGTTCATAGTCTGTGCTGTTGCCAGAAACTTTGTGGAGGCCCATGATCCATGCTCCTATGACAGCAGCTACTTTTACTGTCCTATTGATGAACTCTGTGAGTTCAAGGTCAAGCTGGTCTACACTGAGTTCCAGGACAACCAGGCTTATATAGAGAGACCCTGTCTCAGCACTGCCCCCACCACACCACACAAACCAACCAACCAACAAATAAAACTCTAGGTTTTAACAAGAGAAATTTAACAAGAGAACAAGAGAAGAGAGAAAGAAACAAATTTTTTAAAAAGTAGGGGGTCAGGAATATCTGGTGATGGCTCAGGAGTTAAGAGCATAAATTGCTTCTGAAGAGGGCCCAAGTTTGGTTCCTAGCACCCACATCAGACTGCTCACAACTGCCTGTAACTCCAGAGATGCCGGACGATGGCATCTAAGGGCACTTTGGACAGTCACATGTACCCCCCTCTCTGCAAACACATGTACATGTACACACACAAACACGTGTACACCCACCACATTTAAGTAGCTATTATACTCCCTTATACTCCCAGAAGATAAATAGGAACCATCTGCTCCCCACCAATGTCAGTCATCTACTGAAGGATAGTGCTGATCCCAGCAGGGATGAGATACCAAAACCCGGGGAACTCACATGGCCAGCGGCAGTAAGGAAGGGAGGAAAAACAGATCTCCCCCACGGGATATGGCCCACAGAGAAGAAATTCCAGAATCTTTGGACCTTGTTTAAACCGTTGGGCTAAAAAGTTTATCATTACAGCTCTACACTCTTCTGTCACCTAGTGTCCGGACGTGCTATGCCATGACTCAACGGGGCTGAGTTTTTCCAGAAGGCTTGAGAATGAAGGCCTGGAGGCAGCAGCCTTTGAACAGTTGCTCCTTGGGCAGGTTTGGCTGCAGGGTGAACGCCACTGTCACTGTCTAGCTGGCTCTCACTCTCTCTCTCTCTCCTTTTAATAAAGTTCAGTCCTTGATGTTTTATGGTTGTTACTCAGAAGTAAAGCCGAAGCTACTTTGTCCCCTAGCTGAAACTCAAAAAACACTGACACACATTCTCCTTTCGGAGTTATGAAATTCCTGTGGCCTACAAAAGCCCATTAAGGGGTTGTCAACTCAAAAGAACAGGAA
The DNA here is from genome assembly GCA_004026605.1 of Ondatra zibethicus. Lineage (NCBI taxonomy): Eukaryota > Metazoa > Chordata > Mammalia > Rodentia > Cricetidae > Ondatra > Ondatra zibethicus. Next base: position 263,127 of record PVIU01000738.1, read on the forward strand.
GAACCCTTGGAAGTTCCCATCCAGTCCTGCCTGGTCATACACTAGGAATCTGACCCTCAGAAAAATGTCTGAAAAAACACAAGGATGATCTGGGTGGCCCCAAGTCCCCCCATCTCTCTCTTCAGGGCAGACAACGTGCAGGTGTGTGATGGAGGCAACACAGAAAATATTTCATTGTGCTCATTAAATAGATGTGTATGTTAAAATATAAAGCTACCGTGTTGTTCCAACTTGTCACTCGTGCACACACAAACCCTTCCCTGTCCCCTCCTCTTCAGTTATGCTGCCAAAAAGGAAAAATATGAGCAATTTTTGCCAGGATCTGAGTTCAGAGGTAGACGAGGGAGAAAGACAGATAATCAGACAATCCGGTGTAGCAAAGCTGCAAGTCCTTTCCGCCACTCCCTGCTGCTCTTACACACTTCCCGTGGTTGTTTTAACCAGGGAAGAAATCAACGACTTCTTGTTGTTTCTCTTAAAAAATAATTTATTTATTCTTATTTTATGTGCGTTGGTGCTCTGCTTGCATATATTTCTGTGTGAGGGTCTCAGATCTTGGGGTTACAGACAGTTGTGAGCTGCTGTGTGGGTGCTGGGAATTGAACCCAGGTCCTTTGGAAGATCAGTCAGTGCTCTTAACCACTGAGCCATCTCCCAGGCCTACATGACTGTTTCTTGACCAACTTCCATCAGGCAGGTTTAAATGCCCTGTTCTCTCTCACATCTCTCCTCTTGGACTGTGCGGTGGCGGAGGTGACCAGAGCCTTGCGCATGCCAGGCACGTACTCCATGCTGTTACATTCCAACTTTGCTGTAACTATACTGATGCGTTTTTTAAGTGCTGTGAGAAGGGTTGCCAGATAAAACACAGGATGACTTGTTAAATTTCAATCAAATGACAGCAGGGGCCTTCTTACAAAGAAAATGTGCTCCCTGTTCACCCCAAGTTCAAGTTCTATTTGTGACCTGTCTGTTTGCTGGCACTGGCAACCCTTTAGGGGATGGGTCCGGTCCAGAGGAATAGGTCTGACTCTCCTGTGGCCCCGTTGTTTGCAGATTAGCTTGCGCGACCGCGCGTGTGTGTGTGTGCGTGCGTGCGTGCGTGCGTGTGTGTGTGTGTGTGTGTGTGTGTGTGTGAAGCTATGTGAACCTGGTTACTTCCTCTCTTTGTTCTGGAGTCTCTTCTCCGAGGTGACTGGAGGAATACCACGTGCGGCTCCAGTCTTGGGAAACGGATTTAGGGCCTTAATTTTAAATTCTGTTTTGAGTATCTTTGCTGGAGTTTTAACCCTTAGAATGTTTTTAGTCAAAAGCGTTTTCTTTGGCCTAACGTACGTGGATTGTCAACTGTTTTCCACTGGAAGGTGTGAGCAGCATCAGGGGCAGGGCCATAGCCAGTGGGACTTGATGCATTGAGCTAAGACACTGTGACTTACCCTTCCTTTCTTGTATTGTCCCCAGATCCTGGGCCAAGCGAGACATCGGTAGTCTATTACAGTTCTCACTGCTATGACAAAATGCCCAACAGGTTTTCAGGGGATGAGGAAGGCGTGGCCTAGGGGCTCAGGGGTTGGGGGAGGGTACACGGAGTGGCTCCTAACAGCCAGTCAGGAAAGCACATTTAGACTAGATCTTCAAGTGGATGTAGCCTTTAAAGAACTCCTAGGGGACCGTGTCTGTCACACATCAAAGGTTCTACATGTCCCAAAAGCAGCAGCCCCAGCTGGGGACCAGACATTCAAGCAAGGGAAGATTCTGAGGGCATGTAGCCATTCTTAGGGGCAAAGATACAATTGTTACAGGGATGGACAAAAAAAAAATTTTTTTTTCTGTGGATCTCAAGAGAGGATATGAGGGGAGAGAAAGCAACCCTTTGAATGTGATTGCTTTTCTGGGTAACAAGGAAACTCAAGACTCAGAAGTGCGGAGGCACCAAAGCTGCTGAGCGGCAGGTCTGTTCTGGCCACCATTTCCAGGCAAGACCCTTAGGATCTGTCCTGCATTGTTTTCTTTCTCCCCTGCAGGATATTATTATAATACTAAGCAACTGGGGACAATTGAATCCAGGACTCTAAAATATAGCACTAACATGTAAAAGACTTGTGTTAATATCCATTACCACGGCAAAATACCTAGAAGAAGTAAATCAAAGGGGGAAGATTTTTTTGGCTCTTTAGTCCACAGTCACTTGGTTCTATTGCCTCTGGCCTTTGTGCAATGGGACAGAACATCATGATGGAGATGGAAAGTGTGATGGACCGAAGAGGCTCATCTCAAGGTGGACAGGAGGCAGGGACAGACAGTGCTCTACTGGCAGGACTCCTCCTGTTCCTTTCGGGCCTCTGTCTGTGGCGTGGTGCTAGCTCTAGTTTGAGCAGGCTTTTCCTCCTCAATTTCTGTCCCACATCCCTGGAAATGCCTACACTGATACACCCAGAAATGCGCTTCCCTAACCTCCCGGGACTCTCATTCCAGTCAAGCTAATATTGAAGACTTACCAGGGCTGGACCACTGAGTTGTTTGTCAGATGCATTCCCAAGACCTGAACTTTCCTCCCTGGTTTGTTTCTTTTAGTTTGGTTTCTTTTGCTTTGGGTTTGTTTTTATTTTTAAGACAGGATCTCATGTAGCACAGTCTGGCCTAGAACTCCATATGTAGCTGAGGATGACTTTGAACTTCTCCTTCCCTAGTGCTTGGCTATGAAATGCTCATCATGGAAAAAACTCTGAACCACTGGGTTAGGGAAGGAAGTTTACAGGACGTCTGGGATGAATCCTTGCTTTAAACAACAGAGGTTGTTTGTGGTCTTTCAGGTCCTTGGCATAGTGGTGAATGTTCAGCCTGGACAGAGGCAGGTGTGGAGCAGGAACGGTCTTAATAAGCCTCAACGGGTAAGGGTCTACCCAGGTCTCACACTTCCACTACATTTTAGTGATGGTAGATTGGAAGCACACGCAGGAAGAGCATTCTTTATCACTTGCAGTGTGACCCACACTTGTATCAATCCCCTTTCTGGCTGCACAGGCAGTGTGCTCACTCTGTGTCATTTGTTTCCTCCCTCTACTGCTTTACCAAGGTCTGCTTGAAAGTACTGACGCAGATAACTCTCAGGAATGGGTGGTTCTAGTCATTGGCAGTTAAGCTCCTGGCTTCAAGAACAGGAGGTGGGGGTTAGAGCAATGGCTCGGTCGTTAAGAACACTGCTTACTCTTTAGAGGACCCAGATTTGGTTCCCAGAACATGGTGCACATGGTGGCTCACACCGTCTGTAAGTTCCAATGTCCTCTCCTGGCCTTCATGCACATGGTACACACAGGTATATGCAGGCAATGCATTCACACATATTAAAAATAAAACATCTACCAGGAGGTGGGAGAAGCCTTTCTTATGCAAGTCAAAAGAGCAGGGTATGATGCTTAACATTGCTTATTGGTTTGACAGGCTCTAGAATCTAGAATCGTCTAGGAGGCAGGCCTCTGGGCATGCCTGTAAAGGATTAGCTAGATTAGGTTGGCTCCTGAGAACAACTTTGTGGGATTATGTAGGTTAAATTAATTGAGTCAGGAAGGCTCAATCTGAATGTCATCAGCACCATTCCTTGGGCAGAGGTCCTGGACCAAATAAAAAATAAACAGGAAAAATTGGGCTGGGGAAAAGGCCTCAGGGGTAAGGGCAGTTGTCATGCAAACCTGATGACCTGAGTTCAAATCTCATAACTCACAGAAAAGTACTGGGTGTAGTGGCTTACCTCTGTAACTCCAACGTGGCTATGGCGAGTTTGGAAACTGAATTAGGAGACTTGACTGGAAGCTCAAATAAATAGCTCAATGGCAGAAGCAACAATATCCCTTTGCTTAGCTTCCTAAGTGCTGAGACTGCGGGAATGCACAGCTATGTCTGACTCAGAAGAAAACAAGATTTTAAGAAAAATAGAAGAGAGCTGAGGAGATGAATCACCGGACATAGTACTTGCTGCCCAAGCCTGAGTATCTGAATTGGGATCACCAGAACCCATGTAAAAACCAGTAGCGGCGACAAGTGACTATAACACTAGAGGTGTCTGTGCTGGGCATGGGCACAGATGAATCCTGGCATTTCATGGGCCACCTAGTCTAGCCAGATGGTGAGCTCCTTTCAGAAACCCTGTCTCAAAAACAGAGTCGTGAAGGAAGACACCCAAAGTTGACCCCCAGCCTCTGTATGTACACACACAGGCAAGCATTCATGGACACAATGGTGTATATTCAACACATACACATGCACACATGTACATATATATGAATGCGTGCGCGGGGAAAATAGAAGATAAGACTGTCAAAAGCCATTGAACCTAACAAGACTAACAGTTGTCTCATGACGCTTTGTGTAGCAGAAGCACGGGTTTCATTAAAATTAATGAGAGAGAGTGGCTTGTAGGCCCATGTTTCTACATGGTGTGGCAGCTAGACTCTCAAGACATAGTTCACTCCTGAGGTGGTCACACAGCCTTCCAGACAGACTGTCGCTATCCTAACAAAGGGTCAGGATGCTGTTTTGCTCCTTTTTTGTAATTTGGAGGACACCTGGGATAGAGATGCTAATTCAGCCTACCTGACAGAGCAGGCATAGGTAGATGTGAACGTGACTGAAGCCAGTCACATGGTTGCCTAGGAAACAGAATGCTAAATAAATTTCCCCCTCAGTTTATATTTTGGTAGAAAGGCTGTTTGGAGAATAAACACAGGGGAAATTTCAGTATGTGAACTCTGGATTTCATGAGGGATCTCTGAGAATCTCCCTCCTGATAAAGCCATGTGAGTTGTGTCTTTATTCCTGTGCCTCCACGCCGGTCCAGAGAGATAGTTGATGTTGGGAAGTGGACCCCGACAGCTTTGTTTTAAGGGATACATAGATAATAAATAAATTGACAGGTGATAGTAAAGAAAAATGATAGATGGGTAGACAGACAGATAGAGAGATAGATGACAGGTGGTAGATAGAAAACATTGGTTCTTACATAGGGAAAATGTGCTCCTTAGAATGGTAGCTGTCCCAAAAGTGTGCAAAGACTATTTGCATGAGAGCCTCACATTTTTCATTTTTATTTATTTATAACTGTTTTATTGATTCTTTTGAATTTCACATCATGCACCCCAATCCCCTCATTTCCCTGTCCCTCTGTATCTGCCCTCTGCCCTTGCAACCTCGTTTCCAAAAGAAAACAAAACAAACAAAATCTGATCATGGAAGCCCTGGTGTGTCACGGCGTGTCTCACAGTCTACCCTTTAGCCCAGCTTTACTTGCATATGTTCATTGTAACAAGTCTGGCTTCTGTTACTCTATCAATACTGGATCCTCACCAGGACTCCCCTCAGATGTCCTGTTGCCCCGTGTCATGGAGATCCTGCAGCTTTGGTTCTACAGGCCCTGTCGTGTGGTCCAGCAGTTCATGGATGGGGTGGATGTTGGGCCAACTCAGCACCCTGGATCTGGGCCTGGGTGGTAGTTGAGTTGGTCGGTCGGCCCACTCTCCTGCACCCATACCACCAGGGCCGGCTCTGCCACTTTGCCAGCTCTCCCACTCTGCCCAGGTAAGGTGCAGGACCTGCTCTCTAGAGTGCTGCAGCTGGCAAGGGGCTGGGCAGGTTCTCTCAGTCCCATACCACCTGGGCAAACTCTCCCATTCTATGGGGGGAGGGGTGGGGCGGGGTGAGAGAGCTCAAGCTTACAGCTGGCAGCGAGCCTGAGTGCCACAGCTGGTGAGGGGTGGGGCCAGCTCTGTGCAGTCCTTGGACATCAACATGGCCCTCAGTGCCAGTGCAGGCTGTTTACATAAGGCTGTTCCTCACTACCTTCGTGCCTCCATTTCTGCCTCTCTTCATGGGGCACGAACCCTTCCGCGTCTATTTCTCTCCTATTTCTCCACCACAAACTTGCTTCTCATAGTGGCACCTGCAGGGCACTGGGTAGGGGGCCTTCAGGTGTCTTCTACCCCTCCAGCATCACATGGCCCACACTTTTTATTTTTAAAACTCTTTGGGAGCCTGCTCTGCGTTGTCAAGTGGTACATGGAAACTTGCCAGTAGGCCACAACCACTTGGCAATACACAGATTAATAGAAATGGGTTAAATTAAGATGTAAGAGCTAGCCAATAAGAAGCTAGAGCTAATAGGCCAAGTAGTGATTTAGTCAATCAGTTTCTGTGTGGTTATTTCGGGGCTGAGCAGCTGGAACAAACAAGCGGCCTCCTTATACAACAGATTGGTGCTCCAAAGTATGCTAGCTAAATCCATATAAAACCTGAGAGGGCTTAGAAAGGAATTCTAGACACTAAAACACAAAGTTTACCTGCATGTTTCTTTTTTTTTTTTTGGATGGGCTCTGCTTGCTGGGAGCATGCTGTAGCTCCTTTAACTGAGGTTTTCCTGATTCAGCATTAGCAGCAAAAAACTAAACAACAACAAAAACCTGTGCGGTTTTGAAACAGTGGCTTCCTGGTTTGTGCTGCTAGCATGAACTCTGACTCTTTCAGGAGGTCCGGCTATGGAGCATTTAAATGGGGTTTGTGAACAGTGCTACAACTTGCTTAATGGCAACACAGACCTGCTGTGACCCAACCCCGGATCTGGGGCAAAGAGAATGGCTCTCAGAGGCAGTAAAGGAACCTCTGACATTTTGGACTGGGAGGAGACAAGAGGCAAAGTCCTAGCCAAGCTGTTTTGCATTTTAAGAAGCGCTCCTGGACAGAAAAGGATTTCAGATACACAAAAGACAGATTCAGACATAAAAGACCTCTAAATGAGACACAGTGTGTTTAAAAAAATGTATGAAGGCTTGGGAGAGAAAAGAAAAAGAGTAAAGAGACAGTAAATGTAATATAAAAAAGTACAGACAATCATAGGTTAAAGGAGTAAAGATAATAAAATAAATATTAAACTTGTAGAAAAAGTAATAGAGTAAGAAAAATAAGCCACATAAAGATGGAATATACACAGAGAGTCTAGATTATGTATAGCATTGTGTTTTCTTTGAATTATTTGACTGTTAAAGAGCTATGTAACAAAAGACATTTCATTGTATGGACTGCTAAGTTAAACCAGTATAAAGGTATCTTGACATCTGAATTTGAGTCTAAGGATATGTTGCTTTGGAAAAGAGGTTCTGCTTTTGTTTTTATAGAAGATGAGAACCTATGGGTTAAGTCCACTAATGTAAGGTTTGATGGACCAAGATCACCTGAAAGGTCTCCGTGAACAACCCCCAAAATTACTTTGCCCAACAAAAAGCAGGAAGCAGTTTGGAGAGAACCACGCCCATATTACCAAATATTGTTTATAAATGTTTATTTACTTTAAAGGGAGATATGCTATAGAGATTTGCATTGGTATGGATCTTGGTCTATTGATGCAAATTTAAGATAAATTTTGTTTTATATATATATATATATATATATTTCTGCTCTTGAAAAAGGTATTGTGTTTGTGCAGTTCATTTAAAAATGTAATGTATAATTAAGAAATATAAATAGATAGTCATCTATAATAGTCAAGCTGTAGTCACGTTAGTTAGGTTTTTTAGATATAGAGATATTTCAGTTAGATAGGTATTCTTCAAATCTTTCAGAGACCTTCAGAATATGGCATTTAAAATAACTTAGGACTTTTCAGGACAATGAGACACATCTGCTCCTGGAAACACCCATTACTTTAAGAGGATAATGGGCATCAAAAAGGCTCCTCATGGAGTTTGTTAGTCATTTGGGCAAGAAACTGCTCTTGCCTTGACTGCTTGATGCTATGCTGTATGAATTGGACATGCAGGTCCCACAGAGAAATGACTGCTGAGCTTGACTAAAGGTGAGACCATCCTTCAGGGTTCCTGCTTCATGAAAGAGTCTTCCAGACATTCTGCAGGACACAGAAAAATGTGACTGACAAACTGCCAATATAGGTGGAACTGTCTTTAAAATTTCCTGCTTCATGAAAGTCTGCTGGATACTATGGGCTGTAGGCTGAAGATGGATGCCCCAGTGTTACAGAAGGACTCTAGATGACAGATAAGCAACAGATAATGAAGGCAAGTGAGATGGCCTACACAGTAAAGGCATCTGCCCAAGCCAGATGACATGCATTTGATCCCCGAGACCCATAAGGTGGAAGCAGAGAATGAACTCCTATAAGTTGTCCTCCCCCTCACAAACTAAATAAATAATGTAATTAAGAAACCCTCAAGCAACACACTCCGGGTCCCCTCTTCTCCACCTTCTGGAGCTGAAGCCGTCCCACCTGGGGCGGTCAGGTTGTCATCTCTGAGCTCAGGTCCTGCCTGCAGTCATTGCCTGAGCAGCTTTCCATCTTCTTCCCACTCCCGCTGCTCCCATTACCACCACATTCCGGAAGTGACCCTGCAGTGTGGTTTTGTTGTTTAATCCTCCAGTATGGAATAGATCATACAAAATACCATGAGTCTTCAGTCCAAGGGCTACAGCTGGAGGAAATCCTGGAAAGCATCTTTTCAATTCCCTTCTTGTCAGATGAAGAAACTGAGTTTCAATAAGGCCAGGACTTGCTCAAGGCCAAAAGACTTCTGACATTAACACCTGGGTCTCCAGAAACCTCTGTCACCCTGCTAAGCATGTTATTTAAAATAGATCTGCTCAAGCTGGGTGTGGTGATGCTTGTCTGTAGTCTCAGCATCTGGAGGTTGAGGAGGGAGGACCATGATTTGAGGCCACTTAAACTACAAGCAAGACTCTGTCACTGGGCAGGAGTTGGGGGAAGGAGTGGGAAGAGGAGTGGAGAAGCAGCATCCATTCAAAGACAACAGAGAGGATCCTTTTCTAAACCTATTTATTGTGAATGCATAGTAAGAGTCAGAATTTCTAAAAGTAAAACAAAACTAAAAAAAAAAAAACCAAAGTCCTTTAATCCCAGCACTTAGGAGGCAGAGAGGCAGGGGGATTTCTGCTAGTTCCAGGACAAGCTCCAAAGTTACAGAGAAACCCTGTCTCAAAAAAAAAAAAAAACAAAAAAGAGAGAGAGAGAGAGAGAGAGAAAGAGACCATCTCTAAAAAGACAAGAACAAACAAACCACATATTGTTCATCTCTGGGTACCTTGGCAAGGCTGTGATTCTACGAAGAATGGCTGCCAGGCTGACCAGTGGTTGGACAATCTGTGATGCTATAATGTTCACACTTTAGGAGGACTTAATGCTCAGAGCAGTTCATAAAAAAGTCAAAAGTCAGTTGGGCAGTGGTGGGACACGCCTTTAATCTCAGTACTCGGGAGGCAGAGGCAGGTGGATCTCTGTGAAAACAAGAGCTAGTTCCAAAGCTACAGAGAAACCCTGTCTCGAGGAACCTAAAAACAAAACGAAATAAACAAACATCAATGGTGTAGGAGGGTCTTCTGTTTGTATATTGCCCTCATTGGTTAAATAAAGAAAACTGCCTTGGCCTTTTGGTAGGACAGCCCTTAGGTGGGCGGAGTAGACAGAACAGAATGCTCTGAGAGAGAAGGCAGTGGAGCAGACGCCATGCTTCTCCAGCACAAGATGGACACTGGTTAGACTCTTGCCGGTAAGCCACCACTCAAGTGGCGATACACATTAATGGAGATGGGCTAAAATAATATGTGAGAGTTAGCCAATAAGGGGCTAGAGCTAATGGGCCAGGCAGTATTTAAATGAATACAGTTTCCATGTAATTATTTCGAGTACGCACCGGGAGCCGGGCGGGACAGAACAAGGGGCCCTGCGCTGGGAATGCAGCCCGAGCCCCTCATTGCAACAAGTTCCAAAGCTACAGAGAAACCCTGTCTCGAGGAACCTAAAAACAAAACGAAATAAACAAACATCAAAGGTCTTCATCTATTTCCTATTGTTATATAGGAGTATCACAGACTAGATAATTCATAAAGAAAAATGTTCAAGGTCCTAGACGTCTAAGAAGACGTGCCAGTACCTACGTGGCCTCAGGTGAGGACTTCCAGAGGAGCCATGATGCACAGAGTACAACATGATGAGACACAGCAAACAGAAAGAGAGAGCTTGCTTTTGTCACAAAACCACAAACCAAGAATGGGTTAATCTATGTTTGCCTCAATCGTGTCTCAAGAGGTCCATCTGCCCTGTCACTTAACACCTAACAATAGGGATCAGAGCTCATTGTGCGTTTTGGTGTGCATATTCAAACCACAGCAAGATGGCACCCCTAAAT
>PVIU01000739.1:0-189574 GCA_004026605.1 Ondatra zibethicus
AGAACCCACAAACAATGACACCAGGACCTATCTCTTCTGCATGTATTAACTTTTTGAGAACCGAGTCTTTTTGAATGCACTCCTTCCTAGGCCAGGAGGGATGGGGGTGGGCCTTGGACTTCTAACAGGGCAGGGCACCATGCCCTCTTTCAAGGAAGAAGGGGGAGGGAGGAGGGGTGGGGGGGTAGTGGGAGGGGACAAGGAGAAGGGGAAGAAAGGAAAAAAATTTTTATTTCTTTAATTATGTTCTTGAATGGAAAAAATAAAACAAAACAATGTATGGAAAAAAAATGCTGCAACAGAGGCACGGAGGGGCCTGGTGTGCTCACTCTCCCCTCCCCCCACACACACAAAAGGAAAAAGAACAAAGAAAGAAGAGAATTTTAAAAATGATTATGTATGCAATGCCAAACTAAATTTATGTACGTGTAATACAGTGTGTTCATATATACTGACCTGGATGCTGATTTGTCTGCCAATCAGCCAATGCTTTTATAGGTGTCAAGTCTATTTGAGCCTTTAAAAAGATACCAGTGATAAAAAAAAGTAGAAACTGCAAAAAAAAAAGAAAATATTTGTAAATGTGTGTGTGTGTGTGTGTGTGTGTGTGTGTGTATGTTCTTTAAGTCATCTGTAGATCATTTATATTACCTAAATCTGAGAGTGTGTAGAAATAATGGTTATACTGCATTGCTTTGGAAATAGTGATAAAAGTATATATGTTTAGAAATAATGGTTATACTGCATTGCTTTGGAAATAGTGATAAAAGTATATATGTTTGGTGCTGATGCAATTTTCACCTAATATTTCTGATATGCAGCTGATTTAATCGGTGGGTAAGGAAAGCCAACTATCCTAGTTTTCTACGTTCTGTGTGACTTTTCTCTTCACAGCCAGGGTTCCTTAAATTTATTCTTAGGACGTTAAAAACAATGCTACCTTCGGCAAATGGGCTTTCTGTGTTTTTATGTCAGTGTTCTGGGTCTCACTATAAAACTATGTGTTATTCTTTCAGTTCCCATGTTAAACTACCAGCATCATGTGGTGGCTCACAACTTTCTGTAATTCCAGTCTCAGGGGATCTGACTCTCACTTCTGGTCTCCATGGGTGCCAGGCATGCAAAATGGTATACAGAATATATGCAAGCAAAATACCCATACACATAAAATAGTAAAGATTTAAAAAGAAATTAATTTACTCTTTATTTTTTTTAAATTTTAGTTTGCTAGAAATTTGAGGGGAGGAAGTAACTAAAAAACTGATACATGAAAACATTTGTGGAAGAACCTGAGAGAAATGTAGATATAATTTCTTTCATAGAATTATAACTTGAGTTTAGTGTTGATCTGTGCCTACAAAATAAATTTACAAATACTTTAAAAAAAAGTTAAAGAGTTTAATCAACAGTGGTCCAATAGTCTGAGATGCTGAAAAAGTCCAAGACTTCACCAAAGATTTGAAAATGAAAGGTTTAGATTGATTGGTTCCTGGTAAAGTCCTTCAGTGTTGGGTATTGGATTTTTTTCACATTTATTCTGATTGAAGTTCCTGAAACAGAACAATATGAGTTATACAGCAATGTCCATTACAAATAAGGGATGATAATGATAGAGGTTGAAAGTAACTGCTGAAGATGCTTGATGTTTGATATCACAAACCTTAGAAGAGAAGTGCTTATATGAGAGTAGGAGAAGAACTACTAGGAATTGGAGAGGAGAATCAGTCAGGAAGATGCCAAAGTCATCTTATTTCTCCAAGTTCTCTGTTGTAGGAGAGGTTGAGAGAGTATCACGTTCCTGTTAGAAGAACTGTTGGAGAGCTTAATGTGCTGAGTCTGAAAGGAAACATAAAATAATGTCAGATATATTCAGAGAAAAAAATGTGTGCCTAGGCTTAGGGTTTAAGGCATAGGATTATAATGAATGATTAATTCCAGAAAACACACTTCACAAAAATGACCGTGGAAAGAGTGTGCCAGTGAGTAGAGAGCAGAATGCTGAGCAAGAAGGAAAATAGGGTAAATGAGTTTTGTATATTGGATGTATTTAATGATAGTTGGAGTTAAGTGGGTTGATGAGTTAAATAGCAATTGCATTCTCAGCAAAAGCATGTGTAAAACTCAATCAGCAATAGATCAGCAAAAGCATGTGTAAAAATCAATCAGCAATAGAAACCCCACTTACCAGACTGGGCTTCCTAGTCTTAACCCACGAATGTGGCTTCAGGTTGATTAACATATGTGCCAGTATTTTCAATCATCTAGAAATAAACATTTGGCCCACTCTGAGACCTACATCTAAGACACTTTACAGGCTGGTCATCACAACTGCCTATGTCTAGATTTAGTAGCATATAACAGCTGAGTTTTCTATCAAGACCTGAGAGTGAAAGATTGTGTATTTTATGCATATTTGACCTCCTCAATTACTTTCTCTCCTTTTCTTTGGCCTTCATCTTTAAGCAATAAACTTTCTCTCTCTCTCTCTCTCTCTCTCTCTCTCTCTCTCTCTCTCTCTCTCTGTGTGTGTGTGTGTGTGTGTGTGAGAAAGAGAGAGAGAGAGAGAGATTCAGTATACAAAAGCAAATATATATCATGCTCCTGTATTTCCATTGCCAATTGTCATCTCTTGTTATACCTGTCTTCTCCCTTTATACCTCTCTCTCCCGCCATAGTTCCTTTCTCCATACAAAAATGCACATGCATAAATACATACCCTGTGTGTGTGTGTGTGTGTGTGTGTGTGTGTCTGTGTCTGTGTCTGTGTCTGTGTCTGTTTGTGTAGTTCCTAGGGCTGGAGAAATGGCTTAGCAATTAACAGATAGGCTGCAATCAGATCCCTGAACTCACATTAGGCAGCTCATAACAATCTGTAACTCAAGCTCCAAGGGGATCTGAGAGTTCTGTATACTTCAGGCACCTGCACTCACTGTACATATGCTCTACACACATGTGCATAGTTAATAAATAATAAAACTAATGCTATAACTCTAGATTCTGCATATAATAGAACAAGAACTATCTTTATATCTGAGACTGGCTCATTTTGCTGACCATGGTGATCTCAAGTTACATTCATTTCTCTGAAAATGACATCACTTCTTTTTTAATGGCTGAATAAAATTCCATTGTGTCTAAATACCACATGTTGTTTTATCAAATGGTTCATTGATGATCATCTAGACTGGTTCCTTATCTTGGTATTGTGAGAGCACAACAATAAATATGCATATGTATCTCTCTCTGAACTAATCTAATTTAAATCCCTTCAGGTGTGTGACCGAGAGTGACAGACCCTGATCATACACACATTGTTCTACGTTTTGCTAATGATTGCAACATTAGACCAGCATTTCCTATCAGATGTGTTGTCTTTTCTGTTCTTAATGATAGCCATTTCACTATGGTGATATGAAATCCCAATATACTTTTAATTTCTATTTTCATAATGATAATAGATACTGAAAAGTATATAGGTTTTTTTTAGATCTGTTTGTTCAATTTTTTACAAACTTGATGGTTTGGTATCAGGATTTTTATATTTAATTTTTGGAGTTTGCTATGAATTCCAAATACTAATACTCTATCATATATAATTGGCAAAGATTTTTTTATTTTTGGAGGTTGTCTCTTCATTCTACTAATTGTTGCCTTTGTCTTTTGAATTTCATGCCATTTCAAGATTCTGAGCTACTGAAATCTTTTCCAGAAAGCTTTTGCTCAGGCCTATGTCTTGAAATGCTTTGCCAATTTTTTTGCTCTAGAACTTCCAGGGATTTATTTCAGTAGGAACAAAAATGGCCATCCTTAAAGTTTAATACATGTCCATGATAAAAATCCTGAAAAGACTAAGACTAGAAAGAGTGTATCCCTATATAAAAAAGACAAAACTGACAAACCTATAACTAGCATTATACTAAATGGGGAAATTTGAAAATGTTTCCTGCAAAATCAAAGAAAAGAAAATACTGCTTGTTATCACCACTCTTGTCGACTACAGTACTCAAAGTCTTGGAAAAAGAAATTGCCAAGGTAGGAATAATAAGTTAAATGCAAATTTAAAAAGAGAAGTTGAGGGGAGGGAGTTTCTGTCTTGCTGGTCCCCCAAAAACACACAGAAGCTTATATTAATTATAAACCAGTTGGCATATTAGATCAGGCTTATTATTAGCTAGATTTTACAACGTAAATTAACCCACAATTCTTATCTATGTTTAGCCATGTGGCTTGATATCTTTCCTCCATGCAGCGTTCTCACCTTGCTTCTTCTGCATCTGGGTAGTGGCTGTGTCTCTGCCTTTCCTCTTCCCAGAATTCTCTTAGTCTGGTTGCCCCTGCCCCATGCTTCCTGCTTGGCTACTGGTCAATCAGTGTTTTATTAAACCAATATGAGTGATAAATCTTTACAGTGTACAAGAGCGCTTCCCTCAGGAAATAGATAAATCATCTCTGTTCGCAGATGACATGAGCCTGCATTTTAAAGCCTCTACAGATTTTCTCAGAAATCTGTTCAACCTGACAAACATGCTGAGTGAAGTAGCAAATACAAGACACAAAGAGGCACAGTGTTATGACCAATCAGCCCTTCCTGCCTGTAACCCTAGGAACCCTTATACACTTAACCCATGGAATAATGAAAGGAGCTGTCTCTCTGAAGTTGACTCCAGTATGTTCTTTCCATCACACTCAGTACTTCTGAACTCTGCTTGCTGCTTCTCTGCTTCTATCCTCTTCACTCTCATGGACCAGTTACCAATGACTCCCAGGAAAGAGAGACCCACACATTAGGGTCATCCATTGGATTTGAAATTTATAATAACTGTCAGGTGTCCTATTGATAGGTCTGCCAGTCTCTCTAAACTAAGTTCATGTTACTTCCCTCCTTTAAAGAGGGAACCATGATGCTAAAAGTAAGTTCAGCTGATTTACTTCTCTGTAGTGCCATCTTCCCACCTATGTACACATTTAAGATATCCATTAACCTCAATCTTACCATCAAATTACTTGTAGATTTATTCTAAAAATGGATTAAAAATATTTTCTATGACTACAAAAGCTTCCTCCAGGTAGATCATGTGATAAGACCTTGTGTTCTTCTAGTTTATTTTATATAATGAGTATTAATTTTAGATAATCAAAGCCTTGCTACAAAAGGAAATTAATAACTAGACTCCTAATTTGTATGTGATATGCTGTGTGTATATAGACACATTATTTCTTCATATTTATGCTATGTATATATACCTCATATACAAATTTCCAAGCCATTTTCTATAAAATTCTGTTTTTACAGTGTTGACCATCAAACTCAGAGCTTCGAATGCTACAGAGTACTTTCTTATTAAACTATTTTCCCAACTTCATAAACAGTATATATTTTTTATTTAATGGCTGCATTAAACTTACTTATTTTTCTTAATTTATATTTCTATACTCTGTTCACACTATTTTTTTTTTTTTGGTGGTAGCTCACACCTTTAATCCCAGTGTTTGGAAGTCACACACTTTTAATCCCAACACTAGGGAGGTAGAGACAGGAACAATATGGCTGGTTGGAGAGAGGAGTATAAAGGGGAAGAGATGTGTTCACACTTTTTAAGGGAATATTTCCCTTCCCTTCTACTATTACATAGAGAAGCAATAACATTATTTGATTTTCTTTGACTTTTTCATCTCATAATGCATAAAGATACATACACACACAAATTATTTTCCTTGTACTTTATACTTTGGCATCTGTATTAGCATTTCTGAGGTCTATAATCAGGTGTCTTAAACACTGTCTTTGTACAGACTTCCTTTTTAATGCTTTTCCTTGATTTTGAGAACCTAGACTCAGACTTCTTAATAATGTGGTTAAAAATACTGAAAGATTTTTATCTTAATCAAGTTTATATTCTGTTCCTAAGTGGGATATACTTGACCATGGACAAGGACCTGTTTGGGACCAAGAGTGAAACAGGCTACTATGGAAGTATTATGTCACTCCTGACACAAAGGGATGTCAATGTTCAACTTCCCATCTAGAATCATTGGAAGGTGGGCTGCTAGGCATGCCTGTGGGGATCATCCTGAATACCATAATTAATGTGGGTGGAGCACTTTTTTGGGCAGAGGATCCTAGACTGTATTAAATGGAGAAAGTAGGTAGCATTCAATCATCCCTCTCTATTTGCCAATTGTGAATGCAATGGAAGCCGCGGTTTCAAGTTTCTACTTTCTTAATTTCTCTACCATGAAGTAGTGCATGTTGAAGCATGTGTTTAAAGATTCAAAAAAGAAAATTTCTCTCTTAACTTGCTTTCTCAAAATAACTCATCACTATAGCAGGAAAATGAACTAAGAGACCTTGAAATACTAAGATACTGATGCCCTAGGCAATGGGAGATGTTCCTCAATGTGATTTGCCTTTTATTTACCTAATCCAAGTCTCTCCTAATTGTGTGCTGGGAGAATTGTACATGATTTCAAGGATGTTTCTACTTATCTTCTGTTAAGTTGTTCATGGGAGGGAAGGAGAATAAATTAGACAGAAACTTGACAAATGAGTGAATTATCTTTTTTCATACACTAGACCTATAATAATGCTAGCCACCCAATGGGAATCAGACACTTGCAGATCCAAAAGACAAAACAAAGTATGTTTTCTTAATGCTTTTCCAGGATAGGGAGGTCCTGAGCCTCAAGGAAAGAGAATGAGTTAATGTGTGGCATATGCTATGTGTGTGTGGTAAGGAAGAAGAACTCTGGCTGTGTATCAGGGTCACAGAGCCTATGCATGAGAGCTTCACTTAATCTTCTTTGGGCTTTAGGTAGCAGAGTGGGTAGGACTGGGTGGTCCAGCTGCTATGCTTGGAGCAGCACCTGGAAACTCTGTGTTCTGATACCCCTGTCTTAAGTGCAGCCTCTGTGATCTGAGCTGGGATCTACTCTTAATGAAAGTTTTCATTTCTTTGTTTATACACCATTTCAGGGAGAAGAGCTTTTGCTGACACCACTCTCTCTTATGTTTTCATATTTGTAAGAATTTGGTGTGTTAGTTTCTTTGATCTGCTTTGCCTCTGGTACTTTCACTCAGAGCACTCAGCACTCATTTTAAATGGTAGAAAACATTAAGGCCCAAAGAACAACCCCATTTATCTACGTTTGTTGTAAAAATAAAAACTTTTTTCAATTTAGAGAAGTCACAACATTTTTTCTTATTAAAGTATTCTTGTAAAATTTCATATGCTCAAGCAGGCATGGGGATAAGACTGTTTACTGGAGAATGTACAGGAACCAGTATCTTCATCAATGAAGACAATGATTTTTTCTTCCAAAACAGATTTGAACTACCATTCTCTCCCCGGGCAACGTGAGGTCCCATGAGTCTCTCTCCATGTATAACTAGAAAACTTTTAATGAATACATTATGGTAAAAATCATATACAAACCAATTTAAGTAAGAAAATAACAAAATATATTACATAGGAAAATTATTTTTGATTACTTCATATAAATAATAAATAAAAACATTAAAAACAAACAAGAAAGTAAGTGAAATACAGTATAAGGAAAAACATAAATTTACAACTGTAGAGAATGCTAACTTATTAATTGGTACTTTCCAACATACTTATGACTTTTTAGGAAAAAAATTGTATTTTAAAAACTGAAGTTAGAAAATGTAAGATTTATGGTAAATGAATGTAATACATCTAAAGCTAGTTCCTGTTCTTATGATGTCCCTTAATCAAATACACCTAAGAATTTGACTCTTATTGATTAGACAAAGTCACAGTCAGTGTTTCATTTCTGGAAAAGGAGGGGAACAATAAGGATGTGGACAAGGGAAGAAGGGGATCTACAACATTTATCCATCTCCTGGAGTCATGATTACTTAAATGTTTGAAGAATTTTTTTTAGAATTAACCAACATTTTTGAAATCATTTTCCACTTCCACATCAAACATCAGTTACTAAATTTCATCATAGGATCAAGTTGTTACATACTTCTTGAGCATAGGCTCAATGACCTATTTAGGATGTGAGACCAGTTAGGCAGTTGCTGATTTAAGAAACAACAATGAAATTATTTGTGTAGGATGCTGCGTCTTTTCTTTAAATTCTACCAACTCCTAAGGAAACATTCCAATGTAGGGAATGTTAGGGTAGGGCTATCTTTAGTGAAACCAAACAAACAAATTGATATGCAAAATGTCCAACCATTTTGGAGATTTAGTCATCATTAACTTTTTCTGTCTCCTTTACCTGCGACTTAGAAGTTTTGGGATTTATTTGGGGGCTTTGATAGTGACCTTGTTCAGTCTACCAGATCGAAGCTACTATTCTTTACATCTCTTTCCCAGGCTGATCTTTCATTTTAAACCAGTGGATGGGCAAGTCCCCAATTCATTTGTTTGTTTGGAAATAAAATGTCTGTATTGTCTTCACTCAGCTGGTGTATTGTCTGCCAGTCTCTAGACATGATTGTTTCTATTACTATTTTATATGTATTAGACTCAACAAATATTGTAACTTCAACTGTGGCCTATTTTGAGTTATGCTGCCTGAGTTGTTGCACCATCTACTGCTGACCAACAATAAGGCTTATGAAGTCTTTTAGTTGACTTGCGTCTTGAAAAGCAACAAATGAAAACATTTGCCACAGAGCTATCCAATGTGATTTATATACTCATTAGTTTATGAAATGACATAACTTTCCTCTCAAATAATTTCCAAAGATTTGAAGTCAATTTCCTATGAATCTCTATTGCAGAGGAAAAAGACATGCAGATGGATACAAATAAGAACATCTTAAAAGTGACAACAGTGCTAATACACTAGGAAGTCTTAGAAGGGAGCAGAAACAATTAATAAAGCAGCTTACCCAGTGATGTGACTTCCACATATCTCTGTCCATTCTCTCAGTTACAGTTGCAGTTACAGATGGTGAGTAGTCAGTATTTAAAACCAGCATTATCGTGGATAGAGCTGCTATTTGCTTCCCTGTAAATGGAGGCTGCTCTTTTGTTCCCAGTTGTCCTGACCAGAATAGTCACACAGAAATTATATTAATTATAACACTGTTTGAACAATGGCTCAGGTGTATTTCTAGCTAGCTCTTGCATCTTAAATTAACTCATTTCTATTAATCTATGTATCACCACGAGGCTATGGTCTACCAATAAAGTACCGGTGCCTTTCTTCTTTGACAGCTACATAGCTTCTGTCTGACTCTTCCTTCTTTCTCCTTGCATTCAGTTTAGTTTTCCCACCTAGCTCTATTCTGCTCTGCTATAGGCCAAAGTGTCATCTTTATTAACAAATGGTAATAAAGCATATGCACAACATACAGAGGGAAATCCCACATCACCTCCCCATCCACAGAAGCAGCTTGATAGTTCTTAGCTATCCAATTGGAAGAAAACTCATTCTTCATGCCTCAACTTAGGTGTGAACTCCTCAAAAAGGCTGCCCCTAGTCCTCAGGCAAATGAAAACGTTATTTCTTCAGATACCACAACAGCAGACATATGTTACTAGTATGGCAATTGTCACACAGGATGTTTATCTTCATCCAGACCCATTCATAGGCCTTCAGTTGGAGACTGAAAAGGAAGGTGATGAAAATATCCTTTCTCTGTTTCATTTATATTATTACTACATGCACAATTAGAGTAAGAACCTTTTGTGGGTGGATGCGGGGAGCATTCTGAATTTTTCCTACAATGATATGCTGTTGTCTTTTACACATATTGTTCCTTTAAATATTCTTTGTCTTTATATATATTTGAGAGTTGGCCTTTGTTTTCAAACCACTAGAACTACAAAATATAAATTGCAGCTCTACTGACATGGACACTATTTTATTTCAGGTATATGAATCTTTTCTACCCATAAAGAAGGTAGGTATAAATCTGACTACAATCAACCACACAGTTTGGAATTACAATATAGCATTTACAATTTTAAAAATTGAAACTCTGGGGAAAGGCGAAGTTTGTTTTATTTTGATTTGGTATGTTTTAGTATTTAATTTCTCTTTAATTCTCATTTGGTAGCATGAATTCATTTGCTGGAAAATTGAACACAAACTCTATTCCATGGTACTTGAGAGAACCAATATATATTAATAAGTAGTACATTTACTTACAGAATTCTGTCTCTGACTGCACTGAGGTGCTGTATATACCATGCTACTTTGTTAGGTCTAAAAGTTTCCAAAGATGCTTTTTACTCCAACTGTTTTATTTCCAGGTGCTGGGGAATCTAGAGATGTTTAGTTTGTCTTGAAAGATTGATTACTTTTGTATTATGTATAACAACTTAAAATGGTTTCATGTAGTGATAGTACCTGCAGCATGCCAGGATGTTGGTGAATGCCTTCCATCGGGCTAGCTTCCCATGCGTTTTTCTTCCTCCATTCGTTTTCTGCTTTGACTAAGTGGTTTGATGCCATACGAGATGGAACTAAGGCCTTCCTGTGGCTTATATTGGTATGTAAAATTGAATATACTATCTTTAAATGTTCAGATTGACTCGCTGTAATTGAATCTATCCTAAAATACAAAATGCAAATGGTACCATTTCCATAAACATCTCATAGATTTTTCATGATGACACTGTTAATTTGGCTTACTATTGACAGATTTGTGAGAACTATCACAACATGCCACAAATTTATGAAAACATAACTGTATAACAATAGACAGTACTTAATCTCCCTTTTACATACTTCCATCAAACAGGATATCTTCTAAAAGCAGTTATCTAAATTATGCATAAATAACTTAATAATTTAATGTCTCCACAATTTTATGAAAACAATTCATTTTGGTATATCTTTTTAAAGAGCTTTTAAGATTATAAGTAACAAAGGTAAATAGATGAACCAATTATTTCCATAAACTATGTGAAATTGCCTTTTCCTCTGAAAAGACACTTTAAAGAAAATTGATAATGAAAAAATAAGTGTTCTTGCTATTACACTTTAGATAATGAAAATGTTTAAATGTTAGAGATTTTAAAATGCTAAATTACTGCAAGTATGTACTGAAACAAATACAAAGCCAAATAAGATGACTTGATAATTAACCAGATTTCTGTTATTGATTTTGGTGTTACTAATTAATTTTCAGGGGTTTCTTTTATTTTGGGTTTCCTTGCTATTTGAATGCTCTAACTAGATGTTTTAAAAATATTTTTAAATGTAGAAAGGTATGTTAAATGTAAACCTTAAAATGCTATGTGAAGTATAAATCTTGAAAATATTAATTTTGCTCATGTTAAAGAGCTGGTCTACTCTAAAGTAATGAATTTATTTGTCTTTTGATCCTCTTTGATAGATCACATAGTAAGTAAGTAGACTCTGAAAACATTGCAGTCTGTTGCTGTTGCCCTGGGTTGTCAGCTAGAGATGGAAGTAAAGCCCCTACTGCTGTATACACCATGCACTTCAGATGCAGGTTTCAAAGGACACTGAGCTCTTAGAACTCACCAGTGTCTTTCTTGAAGACAAAATTTAAGGATACCAGAAGGCACCATGCCATGCTACAGAGGAGGGAAGCAACCAACAGTTCAACTCAGCTATGGCACCTATGTATGAATCACAATAAAGACCAGGATGGCACAATAATCCAAAGATCTAATGAAGACATGTGTCTTAGAGGAGAACCTACAGCTGTCACTTTACCAAACAAGCACAGTCCCTAACTACACTCTACATAGTTGTCCTTATACGCACAGGTAAGTGTAGTACTCAGCCCTCATCAAGGAAACTTCTCTTTGCAACAGGTGGAGACCGTTATAGAAAATGTCAAACAATCAAAATACAGCTTTATGAAGTCCAGCCCTAAAATGTATCTACAAAAATATTTTCACACCTAAAGATCAGTGTTCATTGCTAAAATGTGGGTACAAAAATTTTAAGAGGCAGGGGATCAGGGAGTTTGCTCTGAGATAATGTCTCATAGGAATGTCAGAAACTATCCCAACTCTTAAAAAATTATTGGCTAACATGAGCACAACATGGACAAACACAATAAACATGTTATTTTTTATTAACATAGGCAGAAGAGGGAGGAGGAATCCCAGGAGGCCCCAACTCTATACAAAGAACTAAAGATAGAAAAGAAAAAAAGTAAAGAGAGAGTCTTTCCCAGGGAAAAACATACCAATTGGTTATCCAGCAGGAGATGGCCAGTCCTAAAAACATATACACAAGTACTATTGACTGAGAAAGATTTATTTATTTGTTTAGGAATACACATGCACACATATAAATTTCTTTTATACCTTTACACACACACACATATATATGTATAGTTTATGAATGTGTATGTGTATATGTGTATAACAACAGTTAATTCAAAAAGAAGTCATGAATTTGTAAAAGAGCAAGGAGGTGTATGTGGGAGGGTTTGCAAAGGGAAAGGGGAAGAATAAATGATGTAACTATATTATAACTTCAAAACAAAAATAAACAATGTTAAAATGCTTGCATTGCTTTATTTATATAAAGTAATAATATGTAAAAGCATTTTTCTAGGAATATAGGGTATAGAATGAATAGCACTGTGATTTTTCAAAATCCATATTTAAGTATATTTTAAGTAATGAAACAAATAGTTAAATGATTGTTTTAGAAATGGAATGATGCAGTAGTAAAAAAGAATAAGCAACCTTGTCACAAGAGAGTGAATAATATGAAAATATATGTACATGGCAGATTATAGACCTGTGGTAAAAGACATATTGGTCTAATTAGGGATGTGTGTTGGTATTGACTATTGGATAATGCAGACACATGGGTAATTAATACAGTGTCAAATATGAATGCTTGTACTAGAAACCATAAATTACTGAACTGCATTGCTTTGTTGGAGAACAGAATAAGATTCTGCAGTTAACTTCAGCATTTGATAAGGTTAGAGATGTAGTCGCTAACTTGATGCAAAGCAGTCATTCTGGAGGGTAGATTTTTCAATATATACATGACTTGACTCAGTAATTCCATATCTGGAATTGCATGCTCTGTAACTAAAGAAATACATATGAAGATAGCTAAATTACAATGTCATTAAGGGTATTTTTTTATAGTGACACAATCCTAGATATCACCAAATTATTCAACAAGTTTGAAATGCTAAAATCATTTATGGGCTAACTTATAAAGTGAGATGACATTCAGCCTTTTAAATGAGGAAATAGATGAATATGCATTGCCTGTAAATATCTACATGGCATTTATTTTTTAAAAGATCAGGCACTGCAAAAGCTAATTTTTGATTGAACTCATAAACATGAAATTATATATGGTAAATTAGATATATTTGACTAAATTCATAGTCATATTTAAAGTTGTTAAAGTGAGAGATGAAGGTTACAAATAGAAAAATATGAGGAAAATTGATTGGCAAAATTCCTTCTTCAAAGGAAAAATTTTATTCATAATTTTACCATTAAGGAAAGGAGATTTTTTTCATAAATTAAAATAAGAAAGGCAATGATCAACATTGGGTTCTAACAGTTTCCTCACTCTGAAGAAAATCATGATTATTGTTTTTCTCATACATAAGTTTGGCTGTTGATGTGGGATGTGCTTCTGTGTATGTGTTGCTTTATTGGTTGATGAATAAAGCTGTGTTGGCCAATGGGAAGCCAGGAAATCAGAACAGAAATAGAGAAAGAGTGGAGTCAGGGAGATGCTGTGTAGCTGCCGAGGAGAGAGATGCAAGAGCGAGAACCTTACCAGGTAAGCCACAGCCTCGTGGCGATATACAGATAAATAGAAATGGGTTAACTTAATATGTAAGAGTTAGTTAATAAGAAGCCTGTGATAATAGGCCAAACAGTGCTATAGCTAATATTGTTTCATGTGATTATTCGGGACTGGGTGGCTGGGGAAAGAACGAGAAGTCTCCTTTTACAGACTGCTCTTTTGTTTTCATCGTACATACTTTAGAGACTATAAATGCATGATTTTAAATATCTTTTTTGGGTCAGTGATGTGAATGATACCCTGCTTATGGTTTCAAAGGCTAACATCAAATAGCTTTGTTGGGGGTATGATAAGAGTATGGTAAGAGTTGTAAAACACATAGCAATAAGAAGATCTAACTAAAGTCTTTCTTTGTGAATCTTTTTTTTTTTTCAATTCTAAGGTACAGTAAGAAGCATGGGAAATGTTATCCTTCATCTTTAAGAACTTTAAATGATTATTTAATCCAGAAATTGTACCATTCTTTTCAGTCAAGATTAGATATTACATGAAAAACTAATCTTATAAGAAGAAAGGGAAAGATAGAATGGGGATGTGATTGTTCTTTTTTGATGTAATTGAGTCCTTGAGATAACATTTTCAAGAAAATTTTATTCCTAGGCCAGTTATTATTAAAGTGTAGATACTACCCCATGATAATTTGTCATAAAATCAAATTCTTAATCCTTATCACACGTCTATTGCTTAAGAAACTCTGGAAGGGAGCCCAACAATTTTCATTTTAATAAGACCTGTGGGAGATCTTCATGGATGCTAAATGCTGAGAATCACTGCCCAAACTTCTAAATTTCACGAGTCATTAGATAACCTTATGTCTGTCCCATCTGATTTAAAAGCTCTGACTGACAGGCTAGAAGAGATACTATGTGTTGGGCTTGGTGGAACTTAGCGTTCATCCTGGAGGCAGCTGGATCTTTATGAGCAAAAATTTAGGTTGCTCTACATAGTGAATTCTGTACCCATCAAGGATATATAACTCCCTGTCAGAGAATAAAAGGGTACAGGGTTAAAATAAGTGAGTTGGCTACTAACAGTTGATCAATATTGTAAGACAAAGGCAATTAGAATTAATATTTTTATTTTTAGTGGCACCAGAACTCTTGGTCATTGACTTCACAGACAAAAGCTGTAAAAATATAAGACCAACAGTGGTAATTTGTTAAGAATTTAGGGTCATTGTTTCAGAAGAACATTAGCAAACAATAGGACCATAACTGAAGTCCCAATAGGATGTGAAGCTAGAAAGGAAATGATCAATGGAAACACAAAGGAAAACTCAGGAGACTATTTCTTGGAATGACTTCAATATGTGTTTCTGAGAGTAAGGCAATAAAAGGAAACAGGATCATGGTCAAATATTTACATTTACTCATTCAGATCACACCAGTTAATAAGGGTAATTCAGTTCATGGTGATATGATTAAAATTGTTTAATGATTAAGGTTAACCAACACATAGTTGTGTTGAGAAAACAACTTTGGGTCCTTGGATAAGATAATTGTGCACTCAGAAGAACTTAGCAAAGAACACAGCTCCAAAGTGAACAAAGGAACAGGCATTTGGTAAGCGATAGTAATGAGTTATTTTAACATGTTCCATCTAAGTGAAATGAGCCTCAGATATAAACGTAGGTCTTTTTTAATGAGTGGAAATCAAGAAGTACCATGCACAGTTATGAAGAGTGAACATGAGTTTCTGGATTATAAACAACCTCAGCCAAGTAGAATTAAGTGAGGAAATACTTAGGAGAAGTCAGGTTTGGTTTGAAGGCTACATCTCAACATGCTTACTAAGACTGGTGTATCCATTGCCTGGAGAGAACTGCATGATTTTAGGGATGACAAAGAAGCATTAAATAAACATGCTCTATTTAGCTTCCATTTTCTCCATTGTGGAAGATAATATTCAGAATGGAAGATCGTTAAAAAGAAAATTGAAGATGAAAATCATTTTATGCTCTGTTACTGTGCATTGACATTTATCTTAGACAAGCCAAGATTACAGCTGATCTATTTCTACAAATAATTTGTACAAAGTCTTTATGAAAGTTTCTTCTATTGTGCGTGTGGGTGGGGCATTTTGATTGTCATTCAGACACAGTAGCCTTGTCATTTTGCTTGTAGGCAATGCAGCTAGCTTCTTATAATAGTTGTTCCTTAATAGTTCACAGAGACCATTGATTCATGGCCATTTTATAACATAATACCTGTAATAGAGGGTATAAAATTTTCTTTTAGGTTTGCATCCCATCTTAAAACAGTACTTATTATGATTGACAATGGACTATTGCTAGACATTAAGGAACTTGTCTGAAATAACAGATAGAATACATAGAATATACTGCTTGGGAACCAAAAATCTATAAATCTCAGATGGGAAAAACTGTCTCTGGATTACTGGTTAACAAACAGTCCCTATCCCTTCCTCAAGTAACAAAATGTTCTTGCAAATAACCGGGATAAATGACTCAATATCCTTTGCAAAATGAGTTATTTTGTTTTCCCAATCTCATCAAAAATCCTTAGATTTCACCTTGTACTGAAAATGATGCAAAAATAAAACCTGATTTAAAGAGAAAAAATTGGTTTACATTTCAATAATGTTATTTGTTCAATGTTTTTATTTTGTCTGTTAATAATAATGTGTAGCTGAAGGATTTGTTGTTTTTTTTTTCTCTCCAAAAGAAAAGAGAATAAACAAAACAACAAACAATTTTCCACTGGGTGCGGAGTTGACTAATTCCTGCTAAGCATTCATGGAAGTTTGCCTAACAGTGAGCTATAGTGTTTTCTTTTCCCACTTAGACAAGTGCAGCATAGGTAAATCTAACTGCAGCACATTAAAAAGCACATTTATTAAGAACATTAAATACTCCCTATACATCAAAATGCTTCTGAGAGGCTCCCTGCAGAGCTTGTCTAACTCCAGCTAATGAGTTCTAATGCATGATTTTCTTGTACCTCACCTCTCTTTACACGTCAATCTGTTCATGGCATCTGTCATGCAAACAGTTACAGAGAAACCGCTGGGGCTGTCAAGGAAATGACACCTTTCTCCTTTGCCAGATTCTCAGAATGATGCCTAGATTTCTCTGAAATTCTCCAGGCAAACTATGTCTTTCTTTTAAAACCAACACCATCTGCCCAGCAGACATTTGTGAGCCAATTGTCACATAAAAGAATTTTAGCTGATTTTTGATGTTCAAACCTGTTATATTAGGGTATCAAGCTTTCACTTAGCTAGATGACATACCTTGCATATTTCAGGTTGAAAATGGGTAGTAAAGAATAAATTCATAACAATTAACTTCAGCCACAGTATTGGATAATAAGAGAAGCAGCCTTAGCACAGAGATAAAAATAAAGGCACACAACATTTGATGCTTGTATGTGTGTATGCATGAACACACATAGACAGAGAAACATTCTTATATCTTAATATATGTACATAATTAGTATTTAAAGAATTTTCTTTAAAGAAGAAACATAAAGACACTTAATTCACATAGTGTTAATGAATGCAAAAATTTAACTCCTATATATTTGATTAAGTAAATTTAGAGAAAAATTTAACATATATAATTATGTATCATATCCATAAAATTCTCAAATACTCTAAAACATCTCCTCTATAATCATTACTAATTACATACATAATCATGTTTAACAGATAATTCATTAATAAGAGCAATCTTTACATGATTCGGCTATATAATTTGATTATTTTCTTTAATTTATAAGCTATCTCAAATAGTTGTCATCTTAGAGGAAGAATATATAAACATAAAATATTTAATATGACTACATACATACATTATGCTAGACATTTAAAATTTTTATTAAAACATCAATGCTATTATTTTTATGTACATAATTATGCATGTAGAGCAAAGACTTTAATTTTAATTTCATGTATCGGCATGTCATTTATGTAAACCTTCTTGTATAACTGTTAGAAATTTGCAGTATGTGGTTCTTGCCAAAAGTATCTTGATGAACATAATTATGAACATGTTTTTATAAGCTTTTTACTCATTTTCATAACTCCCAAGGAGTTTTGATTAATCATCTAGATGCTATGAGTATTATAGGAATTTTGGTACATATATCCATGTGTTTCAATAAAAATTATAAAATTAGACTTCTTACAGCAGTACATGAATATCTCATTCCATGTAATTTTCAACTTTGGTTGTTTGGTTACCTCTCACTAACTGAACAATGTTCTTGTTGCTGGAATAATTTCATCAGTAAATATTAAGGTTTAACTTTTCAAAAATTTAGAGGACATTCAATGCATTCCTGTCATGACTTGTGGCCCTAGTCATTGCTCCAGAAGACGGGTGATATTTTTCTCAGTCATTGGTAGTTATCACACAGTCCTTTAAAGGTAGAAATTGTTTATAATGTTAATCCCAAAGATACAAGGAGAAAGAATGGTGTGGGAGGTCCTTCTTTTTATGTGTTTCTTTCATTGGTTAATAAAAAACTACTTTGAGCTTATGTCAGGGAAGAACAGAACTAGGCAGGGAAAAGCTAGACTGTATGCTAGGATGAAGAAGGGATGAGTAGGAGATGCCATGGAACTGCTGGAGATAGATGCTGGGAATTTTATCTGGTAAGTCACTGCCACATGGCAATACACAGATTAATAGAAATGGGTTAAATTAATATAAGAATTGGCCAATAAGAAACTAGAGCTAATGGACTAAGCAGTGATTTAATTAAGACAGTTTCTGTGTGGTTATTTTGGGGCTAAGCTAGCTGGGCGGCCTTGATGAATAAGCGGGCCCACCTCCTACAAAAGACTACCAATCCAAATCATCATGGCCAAATTATTAAAGCAAGCAATTAATTAAAGCAAGACTTTTGTGTGTGCGTATATGGGCTACTTCCCTCTAAAGCTGACTTTAATAAGTCAAACTTGGACATTAGATGTGAGGAAGACAATGTTTTTATAGCTTGGGCCAGGGGGGTTCCAAATGGGGAAATTGGTGGGAGAAGTCGATGGGGTTACAGAAGGAAAACATAAATTAGTCATAATGGCCTCCGGAAACGGACATGATTCCGAGGTTGTTAGAACAAGGTAGTCACAACAAGTGGTTGTAACAAGGTAGTCAGAATAACCTTTTGAAATAAAGGTTGGATTGCAAAATGGGTATAAAAAATTTGAAAAACAAAGACGTGGTTGCCATTTCCTGGATCAGACACTACAGGTTACAGGTCGGGCATAACCAAATCCCCTAGAAACAGAAATTTAATCACAAACAGAAATGAGCCCAGTTTGTCTTCACTAAGATGGCTTTTAAGCCAAAAATGGAGGCTGCTTCCTCGATATATTGTGTAAATCACATGAAAAATTCCCAGATTTCATTTGTATTTTAAACTTGAAATGTTCATCAAACTTTGCCATATAATATTTCACAATATTCTTGATGTCATTTTATTGCATGATTACACACTGTTCAAGCATTGTCTTTTCAATGTCACTATATATGAAAAATGCTATGATAAAATATCACATATTAAAGGATGTTATGAAATTTTGAAATATCTTTAATATATGGAAATTCTTAAAAATCAGAGTATATTCCTGTTTTATACATTAAACAATTTGTTTATTCCCTTTATCATCCTACTCCTTTATTTTATACACTAAAATAACTTTATCAAGACTTCTTCCAAATACTTTTTTAATTCTAGAATATAAATTGATCTTGTGTGTCTATATTCTGCAATTATTCTCAGGTTGTTACTTCAAATTGATTTTATAATGACTAGGCTAGTTTCTAAAACTAAAAGTACATTACTTTTTCACCTGTGGCCATCAGAACCTCTAGCTGCTTCTCACTATTTACTATTCTTTTTTCTTTTCTCAATGGACAACCTAAAGTTTAACTGTATATAGATCACTTAGCTTTACTACCTACTGTGGCTACATTACTTGTGCCAAAGAGAGACAGAAAGTGGTGCCATTTATAGTCCTTTCCTTAATGTGTATCACTTTTCCTACTTTACTTAATAATTAAGAGATAAAATTTTTTCCTTTAAGTATAGGTAGGTTTTTTTTCTTCTATCATTTCAGCCCTGAATTTAACAATTAGAAATATATTCTGGAGATACTTAAAACCCTAGCTCAGAAAGAACTGTGTTAGTAATGGTTTAAAAACATAAAAAGACACAGACAGCACTGTAATTCTGAAATATGATTGTTCATTTTAAGACAAGGAAAAGTATTTGGCAGAACAACTGCATGCAGTCCATGCTATGATTATAGGCATACTGGTTGACAATGTCCAGTTCTTGAGAAATGTGCCAATCCTCACCGCTTTCATTACTTTACAGTGAATCAGGCTTTTCGAAGAAGATTGGGTAGTTTTTACGCAGAGATCGAAAAGAAAACAAGCTGGGATTAAGAAGCATATGACTGATAATGACCTGACCTATAAACTGATTATCTAAAAACAAGGCCTAACCAATTGGGAATCCTCAGTGCTTCTTTGTGAGAACAACAGGACATACTATTAATGTACAGAAGCAATCGAGAAGCCAAGATCCAATCAAAGGTATTGCTTCCCTCTGGGCGGGAATACCTGATCATAGTCACAACAAGGGAGTCTCTTACAGAGCAGAAGAGGAGGAGCTAGTATCTGAACACAGAGACCCTCCAGAAGACTTGATTCAACAAGTGAGGAATTAAGTCTAAAGAAAATGGATGGTTAGTTTCTTTATAACCGATATCAAGCAGACTAGTTAATAAGAAATTTGGTGGGAAAGGTATTGACAATTAATGGCATATTTAATCAAACAAACTAGTAGTTGTTTCTTGCAAAAGTAACTTTCAAATTTATTCATGCCCACTAGATGAGGGAACACAGGCATGATAGCTGAAAGAACCTGCAAAAGGTTAGGTAGGAGCTACAAAAACTGTTGATTGGTGAAGTTACATCTAGATAAAAGAATTGGGTGTGGAAAGACAGGTCCAACCACAGAACTCATTCTCTCTGATAAGAAGTATTCTGCCAACTATCATTTGCTTTCTATGACAGATAGCTGAATATTTGCAAATCCCTTTTCCAGACAAGTTTCATTTGGATTCACTAACCTTGATATGATCTTAATTTTCCCTGCACATTGGTTAGTTTGTTTCTAATAGTGTTTATTACTGGAATTTCTTTTTTATTTATTTTTATTGAGCTCCACATTTTTCTCTGCTCACCTCCCTGCCTCTCCCCTACTAGAATTTCTTAAGGAGGAAAACACCAGTTAGTTCATTCAAAGCGACCACACGCAAAAGCTCAAAGTTATATAAGAGACATAAAAAAGCTCTTCCATCATTCCACATCATGAATTTATTTACCAAGGGATACATTCTACATATAAGTGGAGTTATCCTGAGCAAAATATACCTGGAACTTAACCTCTCAACCCTTTAAACGCTTGAGAAATAATAGTATAATTCTGTGTTAAAGCCACTAATTTTAAGTTGGTTTGTTACTGTGCGTGTACATATTTCTATACCGCCAGAAATAGTTATAAACTCAAGGTCTAGATTTTTTCCCGACATCTTAGTGAGGCTGCAGTGGTCGTCGCTGCTCTCGGAGCTTCATCATGCCACCCAAGTTTGACAAGAAGAAGAAAGATGCCGGAAAGTCAGCCAAAAAAGACAAAGACCCAGTAAATAAGTCTGACTGCAAGGCCAAAAAGAAGAAGTGGTTCAAAGGCAAAGTTCGGGACAAGCTCAACAATCTAGTCCTGTTTGACAAGGCTACATACGACAAATAATGTAAGGAAGTTCCCAACTATAAACTTATTACTCCAGCTGTGGCCTCTGAGAGACTGAAGATTTGCCATTCCTTGGCCAGGGCCGCCTTTCAGGAGCTCCTTAGTAAAGGGCTTATCAAGCTAGCTTCAAAGCACAGAGCCCAAGTAATTTACAGCAGAAACACAAAGAGTGGAGATGCCCCAGCTGCTGGTGAAGATGCATGAAGAGCTTCAATCAGCTGTACATTTGGAAAAATAAAACTTTATTAAATCAAAAAAAAAAAAAGCTCAAGGTCTAGCCTCCCCCACAGTCAGCTGAGGAAATGTGACTAATTCTGGGAGAGATGCAAACTCCAGGGCATCTTTAAAATCTCTTATTCTTCAATCTACTTTCTGTTTTTCTGACTTCTTAGGAAACAGTAAAAGCTATACCAAATCAGGAAGCTACATCATAACCATGGGAAAGCTATTGGACATCACCAGATCTCTTATCTCTGGACTGTTAAGAAGAAACAAACTTGTTTGTTGCCCCAGTCATTACCATTACACATCACATTATTGAATTTGTAAGCACCTCGGCCCATACTGAAATAAGTAGAACATTATTGAAATAGACATATACATGTCTTTTCCATAAAACAAGTTTTTAATACATATTTGGTAAGAACATATATTAATTATCATTCATCATCATTATCTCTTCCTTCTCCAAAATGATTTTTACAGCTTTCACTTTTAATTGAAAATAGATTTTTTTTTACCTATACTATATTGTGGTTACAGTTTCACATCTTCCAGGTCCTCCCAGAACCCCCCACTTTCCCATTCACACATTTTTACCTTTCTTGTTAGAATAAAATTAGACATCTAAAAGTAGAAAATAGTAATAAGATAAGAACAAACAAGAATTGGGCAAAACAAAACAGAAAACTAGCCAAATAAAATTTTCAAGGAACAGATAAAGATGCAGAGGTACACAAGCTTGTACAAACAGAAATCCCATAAAAATACAAAACCAAAATACCATAACATATATGCAATGAACCTGTATCATTTAAAAATAATTTGACAAAGCATTACAAGAATAAGAACTCCAAAAATTCCATTGAGTTCTTTTTATGTTGGTCATCTACTTCTGGTCATGGAGCCTGGCCTTAAGAGTTGCTTGTATAATTTTCTTTGGATTAATTTCATTTTACAAATATTTGGGGAAAAATTAAGCCAGAGATTCTTTGTAGCTGTGTTTATAAGATGGCTTTGGCCCCTCCTGCTGTAATGTTTGCATGTGTTATGTTTAAGGAATATGGGGAAACAGACTTCCTTCCTTCCTTCCTTCCTCCCTCCCTTCCTTCCTTTCTTCTTCCTTCCTTCATTCCTATTTTCTTCCTTTCTTTCACTTAAGGACTCTACTAGGTAAGAGTACTATATCATTTTGTCATTGAGTAGCAATGAAGCATAAGTGCTGTAAAAGACATGATGGATCAAAGCCACACCCATACACACACACACACACACACACACACACACACACACACACACACACAAACCATACTATGACATTGTCTGTGGTTTGACAGCTCTTTAAAACTAAGCCTACACTAAGCCAATTTACCACATGCCATTCTGGATTTAAACACCTCAGTGTGTAGCTGGGTGTCATTCGATATCATTTTAAAGGATAAAATATTTTGAGCTAAAATGGACTGACTCCAGATTTGAACTATTTCACTTGTAATTTCAAATGATGTGTGAGGAAAAATAATTTGTCATTAAACCTTTAGTTTGTACTCAAAACAAATAGAGTTTGTTTACCCAGTGAGAATCTGTTGGAGAAAATTAGTATTTATTAATATTTATTTGTGAGAGGTTACCAATTGAAGATAAACTCACTTTTATATAGTCCTTATTAGTTATATTTATCTTTGACTATTTATATACTTTTGTGTTCACAAGTAAAGTATTTCACTTCTCTCTGTCTCTCTCTCTCTCTCTGTGTGTGTGTGCGTGTGTATGTGTGTGCTTTGTGTTGGTATAAAAGTACATCTCATTTTCAATTATCAATAAGAGTCTGTGTCAATTTTGCCATTTGCTTTTGTTTTCTTTTTCCATCATGTGGAGACACCATAGCCCATGCTTTCACTCTGATAGCAGTGATACCAAACACAAACTCCCATTTTGATATTTTGCTTAGAGTTTCATCAATTCACAAAATTCATCACTTTGATCTTTCACATTCTCATTCAAGTGCCATTTTCTGCAGAAATTGCTCATATTTCAAATCTCAATTTTGTTATGTTTAGCTCAAACATAGGGCAATCTGGCAAAGGAAATTCCTTTTATAAAAAAAATTAAGTTCTAAAATACTTAAATAAGAAGAACTACTGGCTCTTAGAAGAATTTTATAAGTAAGACTATGAAATAGTCTGATTTTCATGAGTAGAGTGAAATTCTCAGTAATTTTGACAACTTAATAAATGTTTTTAGGTAAAAAGCCTTATTTAAATATTTTGTATCCTCCTAGGAAATTTTAAATTACACCTAATTTTTTTGAAACAAGTGTGTGGTGTGATTGTGTGTGTGTGTGTTTTATGAGCATGCATAATTTTGCAGAGTCCAGAAGTTGACTTTGATGTATTCTTCTGTCACTAACCTTGCACTGTATATGCAAATTGTTTTTTATAAGAAAACTGAATATTTTATAATAAAATTGAAACCAGACAGGCGGTGGTGGCACATGCCTTTAATCCCAGCACTTGGGAGGCAGAAGCAGGTGGATCTTTGTGAGTTCGAGGCCAGCCTGGTCTACAGAGCGAGTTCCAGGTCAGGCTCCAAAGCTACAGAGAAACCCTGTCTCGAAAAACTATATATATATATATATATATATATATATATATATATAAATAAAATAAAATAAAATAAAATTGAAACCACCTTGCAACAGCCATTTATGGGGGATATTTATTCTTTCATCAGTTAGAAAATTGTTTAACTAAACATGTACATACATGTATGCAAATGTTTAGTTATTTATTATTGTGTATGCTGGAACTATAAGCTCAGTAGGTGGAGACTTGTCCAGCATGCAGGAATCCTTGAGTTTCATCCAAGTGCTACATAAAATGAGCATGGTGTCGTGCGCCTGTAACCCTAGCCTTCTAAGAAGGCTAGCCTGGGATATATGCTTTAAAGCAACAACAAGAAAGACAGCAACAAAACAATTATTTTCATAACACTAACTTTTCTATAAAAATTGAGAGTTTGTTTATTTTTCACCTGTCATATCCACAGAGTTGTTTGGAGCCAGACTATCAGCTTGCTCACACAGAGTAGTATATATACAAATGACAGGTAAGCTAAAAATTTTACTGAGCTCTGCAATCTCCCTAATAGACAGAAGGCTAATGCTTTAGTCATGCATTTTACAGAATGAACTATAAAGCAGGCAACTCTAATTCAAGGTTAGAGACTGCACAACAATCACGAAGCTCTTATGGGAGGATGTTTAAAGTTTCTGAGTGCTGCCTTTTAATTCACCCTCACATTTGTGTTCTGTGGATGTCCCTGCCAGTGTTTATAAATCATGAAAGTTACACTTAAAGCTGTTATATTTTTAGCTCTTTTTAAGACGCAATATTTTTCCTTGGACTTCTGGTGCAGCTTACAGAAGTACCCTCTGACGATCCCAAACTGTAAGATATATTTCCTATGAAGTGTAAACTTCTCTACAAGAAAAATACAAAAGATGCCAATGTAAAAAAAAAAAGACATAAAAATAAAGGGAAATTAACCTACACAAAATCACAATATCTCTCAATATTGCTCTTAAGTAATTTTACAATAAAAATTCAGAATTTTCTCAATCCTTTTATTGTAGAAACTGGATAGAATTAATACTTTTTCTGCAGTGTATTTCTAATTATCAGAACCACAGTGCCATAAAACAAACTAAACTGGGTGATTCAGAATGGCAAAACCAACCCCTGGAGTGAGGAACCTCTGAGGTCAGTGTTGATTCCTTCTGATCATGTGGAAAGGAAATTCAGTACATTATCTTACTGGGAGTTGTTACTGCAATCATGGCCCAGTGACTATAAGAACAGTTCTTGTGAGAGTTAATTTTGTAGAAACTCTTCAAGGTAAGTCTTAACAAGACTGGGGAGCATTTACTAATCCCTTTGTAGGGTGTATTTCTCATACTTTTGGCCTAATTAGATAGCTTCTTATGTGGAGCCCAGAAGTTTTAATCAAACCTTTCAAGACCATGGAAAGGAGTCCTGAGTAAATACACCATCTGCTTTTGTATTTTCCCTTTCTTATAAAGCATTTACTCTAAGTATATTGGAGTGAAGTTTACTTCTATGTATTTGTTTTCATGGAAATGTTTTCTTTACACATGCAAAAGTGTTTTCCTGATGAGTTCTTGTGGATTTCTCATCTTCCAAGAAGTCATGCTACTATGCACTGTGACAGAGGAGTCTGGAATAGATACTTTAAAGTTTGTTGAGTGGAACTCATTTTTACCCGGCCCCCATAGAATGGGGTTATTCTCTTTTGACATTGGAAATTAGAAGGGGAAAAAAAGGTGTCATTTAAATTAGTTACCCAAGAACAATGTCCTTACATGCTCCCCTCATAATTTTTTAGCATCCCAGACAGTACAAAGCGCTGAACTTACCGACCCCTGCTCTGTTAGCAGCCTCTGCCAGCTGCTGTGCCAAAATTAATGCAGAAAACTTTCCCATTCTCCAGCATTGCTGCAGTCCCTTGGATCAAACAGGAACTTTCCCACAGATTTTCCTGTCGACTTCAACCTGGAGGTAAGACAGAAGGAGCTACATGCCATAGCCCACTGACACACAGTGATTTTTTTTCTCACTATATTGAGTCCCCTTCCTCAAGTCTGGCATTGAAAAATAACACACACAGCCCCTGCTGAGGATGCTTTGCTGTATCAGCCCCGGAAAGCTGTCTTTAGGCACTTTCATTATTTAAAGTCCTGATAAGTTGGCTCAGCTAGGACTCACAGTATTTTCTTGTTAAGCAGCCTTCTAGCATGCTGTTGAGCAATTTGGCAGTTACCGTCTCTCAGACTCATTAGTTTTTCCTCTAGGTCACTCATTTGCAGATTTGAGTTTCTCAGGGTGAAAAAATAGCTTCCACATTATGCCTAAGAAAGGCCGATGTCTCTTTGAACTGATGCTTCAAAGGGTCTCAGCAAATGGGTGTCATAGGATACACTCAATCCATGATCAGTGTAGATCTCCAAATCAGAATCTAATATGACTAAATGTCCATTGAGGCATTAAAACAGAGTTTTCTTTGGTTAGACTGTAAAGAGTTGAGTAAAAGCAAATCAGGGAAAGGGAGAGAGTGTGGTCGATCACTTTAGTTTATCTAGGACTTGAAGCTTTTTTTTTTTTTTTCAAATGGGCTAACAATTAGGTAGTCCTGGTTAAACTTGACTTGGATATCCTATTTTTTTCTTCAGAGGTAGTTTCCCTTCCCTCCTACTAGTACATTTTTAGGAAAAATTAGCAAGCAAATTGATATAAGTAAAATATTTTCCTTCTGCTAATTATACTATTTAACTAGCATTGTTATTCCCAACCATTTCAAATTCTGCATGGTCTCCAAAAGCAAAATTACCAAAAGGATTGGAGAGTGAGGCAATAGATTTGTTAAAGGAAATTGATGCTGTCCCAAAAGGATGAGTTCAAACCTCTGCATCCACATAATAAGTTCTCAGGCAGACCTGTAACCTCAGCCTGTAGGAACTGTAGAAACAAGTATTAATGAGGCTTGCTGTATCAAAATTGATAAAGATAAAAAAAGAGGCTTGCTGGCTTCCACTTTAGAAAAAAAATACAAGGTACAAAGTTCAGAAAGAGATCTTATTCAAAGGGTTAAGGCAGAGAATGATAAAGACGCATGACACCTTCCCTGGTCACCATCAATGTGTGCAGCAGTGCACAGTACCCAACATACCCACACAAATCTCTATATGCATCAAGTACATGTAGACCACACGCACAAAAAAATTACAAATAAAATTGTTTGTAAGCATTAAAAAGACAGTGTTATGGTCTGACTTTGATATGTCTTTCAGTCTCAAAATTTGTAAAGTCTTTGCCTACTTGTCATTCTATTTCTGTTTTCTGTGGAACCATTATGAGATAGGGCCTGCATCATCAATATAGGCTAATAGGAATAACCTTTAGGTGGTACCAGCCCCTGGGTTCAGCCATGGGTTCCATCATCCTCTACCACCATGTAAATAACTGCTGCCGTGTGCGCGCCCCACCTTAGTCTGTCAGGAATACTGCCTTGGCATCACAAAAGTAGTTAATGCAGATACTTCAACAGTACATCCTGGTCACTCCCCTTACTAGCACTGCAATACAGATTGGTCAACGAAGTATTAATAGTCTCTGTTGACTGTGTCAAATTCTAAACTCGTGGTAGAAGAGATTATGGCTCGTTTTAATATCACTTCAAGAAAAATAATAAAACAAATAAATAAATCTGGATCTTTTATTGACTATAAGTTTGGGCAATATAAAGCAAACATTTAACTCACAGCATTACTAATGCCTCAAGGTATACTTGCACATAATAAATAAAAATAGATATTACAGGTGTAACTTAGGTAATAAAAGAAGACAACATCTGTGTCAAAGTAAACACTAAGAAAGTTTAATCTGCATTGTTTGACCTGAAAACTATCACAGCTTGTTTGAATTACACTGCCACCTGTCACAACTGTGCGTGTGATTCTCCTAAAACAGTAGGAGTTTGTCACATAAATGGGATGTGCAGGATTTAAATTATTGCAGACCATGAGGCCACCACCAATGAATGTGAAAGTTTTCAAAACAGAAATGACAGGGCTTGTGTCTTCTGAAGTCAAGTAATGTTCCATGTGGGTAGCTGCCCAGAACTCCCACAGTGTGATGCAGCATTAAAATATTATCATCATCATTGCTCTTAGTGCAAGGTGACCAGTGTGAACTAGCAAGATGGAATTCATAAACACTCACTTTGCATAAGCCATTCATTTACTAATAGTGTGCAAGGTTATTGAGTCAGTTTCCAGCGTGGGTGTAATAGGTTACCAACTGGAAATACAAGAGGAGGGCTTGTATTATAGATAGAGCAACTATCTAATCAAAGGCGTTTTTGTTGTTGTTGATACCTTACTCATTCCCTCAATCTTGAAAATACATGTTTTTCAAAGTCAATTCATTTTAGTCTCCCAGTGGATCTTTTCCTCCTAGACCCTTCCCTGCCATATCTTCCCATGTGTTTTCCACACTCCAGTCTCTCCCTACTGGATGCCTTTCATTTTGCAATCCTCAATTTAGTCTGTCCACCTGAATGCCTAACTCCACACTGAAATAATCATTGAACTTCCTGGTTTGGTCTGTCCTCTGAAATGATCTTTTATTTATTTATGCCCAAAGCCATCATTTTTCTGTGTTTCAGAAATGAGTCCTGTTTCATGTGTTAAAGTTAAGCCCCTTAAAATATCTTCCTAGCTTTTCATGACATTTATTTCAGCATCTCTCATTTTAAAGTAATTTTTGTTGATAATAGTGGTAAATACAAGCAATTACATATATTATACATATAACTTGGATATGTAGATATATTCTGAAATTGCAAATAAATTCATCATACAAAAAATAACTGTTTATATTTATGTAGTATTCTCTCGATATATGTGTGACTTTTTCTTTATTCTCTTGACAGGCATTATCCAGGCTGATTGCAGACCTACTGTCAACACTCAATTTAAGCCATCTGTGTTTTATGATGCCTTTCAGCTTATATAAATTGGAACTAAAAGGAGCCTGGCCATCACAGAACTCAGCCCACTTTTTTTTTTCACAGATGAACAGACTGAGGATGAAAAGTATATTCCTTTAATCTAGATGTATGTCCTGTATCACTAAGACTTCATGTGAACTAAAAGAATGTGGATTCAGTTACATGGATTAATAATACCCAGAAAATCCCTTACCAAAATGTGCACCTGGGCTGAACAGTGTGTCATCTGCAGAAAGAGGCAGAGAAGCACTATTTAGTTAATAGGCAACTGAGGATTATGAGGTAGATTGCAGATGGGGAGAATTACTGTATATGGAGATGTTCTTTCTCATTCAACTGGTAAGACTCAGTAGTCCAGTAGATACAATGTTCAGACAATTTGTATGCAGAACATTTGGAGACAGTTCTCCATTGTTTGTTCTATCTTGATGATCCCAAAGCTTTGTACCTAATTTACCTTGTATCATAACTAAGGAAAACTATAACTGCAGTCTTCAACTCCATCAAAGACCTGAGAAGCATATAATATTACCTGAGTAAATAGGAAACAGAACAAACAATTTCAAAAACTATAGAAATGACAGAAGCACATGACTGCCTAGATAGTCACCCAAGTTTCCTCTGCAATGTTGGGGCATCCATCTTTGGTCAACAAGTGTTGAATATTTAATAGACTTTTCTGTTAATCAGAAATTTTGAAGGACTCTCCAATCTTGTCTTGGCAAAGTTCAGCAGTCACTTTCTTTTGTGTCCTGCTTGTCCAATTTGGACAGCACACTGTGAACAGTCACAGCAAGGACAATTTCTTGCCCAAATATCCAGCTTTTGTGTAAAGAAAGCAAACTCCATATGGAGGTTCTTTGTTGCCCAGCATTCCTCTTTTAAAGTAAATTTGTGCTGCTAGTAACAGAGATGTCTCATTGAAATGAAAACTCTTATGCCAATCAAACATTTTAAATGCCATATTCTATGTCTTAGGAGTGTTTGAAGACCATCTATTTAAAATATATGTTAAACCTTGGAAAAAAATACCTAATATGACTAAAGTTTGATTATTATAAATTATTAACTACTATTCTGCATGTCTTAATTATGTAATACTTTTTTGTTTATTTCTTTTGTTTTGTTTTTTAAGACAATGTCACTCTGTGTAGCATTGGAGCCTGTTCTGGAACTCATTGTGTAACCCAGATTGAACTCACAGGCATCTGCCTACATCTGCCTCCCAAGTTCTGGGATTAAAAGTGTGTGACACCATCACCTGGCTTATACATTACATTTTAAAATAAGTCATATAAGCACAACGCCCCAAACAAGAGTAGAAACATACTTTCAGTATAACAAAAATAACCTTAAATTTGTATCTATATGGTAAAGTCCATACAAGTGTACACTATTTGAGGTTAATAGCTATCATTTTACCCTATATTTATATATTCCCCCTAAATATACAGCACAACCCACAGAAAGACCAAAAACCACCCACCCCAACTGCTAAGAATGTGGGCATTGTGATTTCTAGAGTGCTTCCTGTTGTCTGGGTGTGCTGAAATGTTTGGGGGACCCTGAGAAAATAAGGATAATGATCAAGTCCTGACTAGAATAGTGTGTAAAGTTGGACCATCTCAATTAGCATCCTTGGAATTTTTCTGATTACAGAACTCTGTGGAAACTGTAACAGAGGTACTCTGAGAGGCTAGACCAACTGGGCCTTCTGTTTTCATTGGTATCTGGTCCCCTTGCCCTGAAAACACATAAGCTTTCAGAGGTAACATCATTGTCTATATTAACATAGTATGGACTGTGAGTTGTATACAAGCTAGCCAAAGATGATTTTTGTTTGTTTGTTTGTTTGTTTGTTTTATGTTTGAACAGGCAAAATATATGTCACCTCTCTTATAGCTTTTCTAGGCTTATTTATTTTATGTCTATAGCCAGGAATTTCAAGGGGTCTTCCTCATCAAACCTGATTCTCTTTTACCTTGAAAAAATCCACAGTTTTTTTTTCCTGTGGAAACAAAAGCACAACCTCTTCTACAAAGCAACAGATTTTTTATATCTATTTTGAAGTTAAGACATCTTTAAAATATATAGGTTTGTGAGAGACAAGGACTACACCCCAAAGGCCTCAATGAAAGCTGGGTTTTTAACCAGAAACTACATTCAATCCACCAGCTCTGGGATACCAGTGCCTGTGTGCTTAGTTTGCTGTTTCTATTTAGGTACCAGCCTCAGATACTCACTGTATGGCAGAGGCTCTTAAAAAAACTTTTTTTTTTTGGCTTGTCTTTTCAGAACCTTTGTGGAAATTCAGGCCCCATATTGGAATGCCATTTGTAGGAGAATTTTTCTGTTCCACCTGCTAGCTCCCAAATATGACAGATGAACTTCTTATTATTTTTAAAAAATTCAGCCAATAGCTTGTGTTTTTGCTTAACTATCTCTTATAATGTAAATTTACCCATATATTTATTAATCTACATCCTACCATGTGGCTATTATCTCTATCCCATTTTGAGTGTCTGAATTATTCTTTATCTGCCTGGTTTCACTACCCTTCTTTCCAGCATTGTCTCTGCCCCAATAATCCTGCCTAGCTATTGGATGTTCAGCTTCTTATTAAAGCAATCTGAATGACAAATCTTCACAGTTATACAAAATGATTATTCCACAACAGATTCCCCTGCCATCATTCAGTTAAATCCAGGGAACTGAGAACAAGGTCCAATTGTATACAATTGCCAAGTTGCAGCAGCTGTTCTGGTTATCTGATTTTCAGACTAGGCAAAGAGGGAGGTGGGTAGTGATGGTATCAAGGCTTTCTCTTTCAGTTTTACCCAAAAATCTAAATGTTATCACATATTCACAGAAACTTTGCTTTGAAGAAGGGATGAGTATGAACTCATCACTAGGTAGAAACACTTGAGCTCAGACTGAAAGAGTAAGATTAAAACTAGTACATGTTTCAAAATGAAGACCATAGTAAAGAAATGGAGTTAATAAACATTGTATCCCATCAGTGTCTATTGAATTAATTCAGATGTTGAATAGTAAGGTAATGTAAGAATATAATTTCCTCTGTAGTAACCCTAATGCAGAAATTACCTGGGAAATAACAGATGTTCCTGAGGACTGTATGTGATTCCTACTACCTATTCTGAGTGGAAGTCATATCAACAGTGGTAGCTGTAGCTGGATCTCAAAGAGGAAATATCAGCATATTCATAGTCATCAGTTAACCATTTAGTCTTCATTTAGTGCGAAAATTAAGTTGCAGGGGAGCAAGACAAGGCAGGAGGCTCATTCAGGAAGTTGCCACCACTAATTGCAGAGCAGAAAGGGATAACACAGCTACCACAGCAGAGTTGGTGGGGCTCA
Organism: Ondatra zibethicus; assembly: GCA_004026605.1. Taxonomy (NCBI): domain Eukaryota; kingdom Metazoa; phylum Chordata; class Mammalia; order Rodentia; family Cricetidae; genus Ondatra; species Ondatra zibethicus. The sequence continues at coordinate 32,730 of PVIU01000739.1, forward strand.
AAAGATCAAACCTCCAGGAACAAAAATGCCCACAATAAGTACTGCTCTGCTTCATTCCTTCTTAGGTGGGGAAAAGATTTCAATTTTCCATTTACAGAAGTTTCTATGAGAATGGTTCTCATACATAGGTGTGAATATGTGCTTCCTAGTTAGTGGAACTATCAGAAAATGGTAAAGAGGCGTGGACTCCTTTGAGGAGGAATGGCCTTGTTGGAGAGAGTCTGTCACTGGGGGTGGGCTTTGCGGTTTCAAATGTCCTTGCCAGACTCAGTCTCTCCCTGTCTGCCTGCTACCTATGGACCAGAATCTAATGCTCTTACCTATTACTTTAGAACTATATGTGCTGCTGTGATCCCTACCACTATGATGATCGTGGGCTAGCACCTGAGACTATAAGTAAGCACCCAGTTAAATGCTTTTTTTTTCATAAGAGTTGGCTTGGTCATGATGTCTCTGCACAACAATAGAACAGTAAATAAGATACCTCATAACAGAATGTGATTCCTTATCTCACAAATAAATTTTTATTTATAATAGAGTATCACTGACTTTCAAAGGAGCCATTTGGAGATGTGTCTATCTGAAATTTATTTTTTTTCTGATTAAAATTGCTGCACTTGAGGTATAAATTCTGATATACTGTAAGAGTGATAGGTTACCATGTCTTTGTTCACTTTAATAGTTGAATAGAAATCCATATTCATATCCATTTACGTCAAGAGTAAATTTTCTAAGTTTAGTGATGAAAACACTTAAGAAATTCAGCCCCCTTTGTCCCTTTTGTTCCAAGCTATAAATTTTAAAGGCAGATTTTTCTCCTAAGGTTTTTTGAAAAGAAAAAATACTTTACAGATCAAATCAAGTCTGTACTTGGGGGATCTATGGTGATGCATCCCCATGGAGGCAGACCATATCCTTGGGCTCTGTTGGACATTTTTTTTCATTTTTCTCATCTGTTTCCTTTATTTTAGATATCTGTCTGTGAATGGATAATTATCTCCCACCCTCAGTGTCCCCTTAATATTAATGCTCTGTGTTTATCAGCCTTATGTTCCCTCGGTTGTTTTCTTATGGTAATCATTAGGCAAGAGGGTGATATCCTCTTTTCATTTAATTACAATTTTCTTTATCATGCAAATTTCAAGATTAATAATGGCACAAGCTGATAAGAAAAGTCTCTTTAGAGTCTCAGTATTTTTACTACATAATGACATATTGTTTATACTAAATCATTCCATCTTAAAGACAGGTTTGAAATACTTTGAAAGAGTTGAATTATCTTTTGAGCTTAAACAAATTCTGCAGGAACAAGCATTAATACCCAAGAGGTAAGTAGCAGCAGAGTTTTGATCAAAATAGTCACAATATAATATACCGAAATTTTCCACAGTGAATTGGGAGTTTTAATCGTTCTATAGTTTGTTCATTTTCTTCATATGTCTCTGAAAACAGTATTTATATTGTTTAAATATCAATCACAATCAATTAAAAACTGTAAAACATGCTGGCGGTGATGGCACATGCCTTTAATCCCAGCACTCAGAATGCAGAGGCAGGCAGATCTCTGTGAGTTCGAGGCCAGCCTCCTCTACAAGACAGCTAGGACTGTTACTCAGAGAAACCCTGGTGGATAAAAGAAAGAAAAAAGCATGTAAAACTCAAATTTCCCATTGACCACTGCAAATATTAGAATTAAAGCTCTCTAGAATAATCTGTGTAAGTAATAAACTTTTTAAGTAAGCCTTTTACTTAAAAAGTAAACCTAATTTTGTGTATTTTATTTCAAAAGTAATTATTTATATCAGGTTATAGATTGTTCAATGTGCTTTTTATTTACTTTGACAGGTACTTGAAGACTAACTAGGAGACCAACTGCTTTAAGATACATGAGGCAGAAGAAACAAAAGTGATAATTTAGTTAAAATGATAGGGCCTATACAGTTTGTCTACATGCGATATTTTTGAGGAGAGAGCATGCTCTGTAATTCAGGGAGAGCTTCCTGATGTAGACAAATATAAACATTGCACACAAGTATGATGTTATGTTGTATAAAGCACACTATGCTACCTATATGCTTCTGGCATAAAAAATTACCAATAATTTAATTGTTAGAAATAGATCTTACATTTCTGTGAAAGTCAAAAAGGGACTCATTGCAAATCAGCTAAGGTACCAACATGACTATAATCCTCTCTGCAGACTCCATGAAGAGTTTCTTTCTTTCCCATTTGTAAATTCTGGGGTGTGTGTTCATCCCTTGGCTTGTAGTTTCTTCCTCCATGGTCAATGTTAACAATAGCAGTGTAAATTTTCTGTAGTATTATTTTGTTTATTTCTGCAACTTTTGCTTTTAAAGACAATGAAATTGTTGAGTCTATTTAAATAATCCCTTATGTTCTCCCCACTTAACATCAGTTTATTTAAAACCTGGGCCTCTCGCTATACAGCTAATTCTATTAGCAGACAATGGAATTAAAACATTCATTTTTAATTAATGGGCACTTTTAGAGAGTTATTTTCTTCCAAATACATACAATTTTTGCAAATGATAAATTCATCTCATCATCAATTTTGTAACTGCATAAAAAGTACATAAAAACCTAATTTGTTGTTCAAGGTACAAAGCATTTCCAAGATAAGTGTTTTGGAATTAATAGAATTACACAAATTCATGAAATAGTGACAACAAAGAAATAAAATATATTTAATTGCATTTATTTATTTGTGTATATGTGTGAATGAGTGCTAGAGCAATCATGTGGGGGCTAGAGAAAACTGTGTTGGAGTCAGTCCATCTCTCTTTGCACTATGTGGGACCTTTGGATCAAACTCAGGTCATCAATCTTGTCAATAAACACTTTTATTCATGGACCCATCTTTTCTTTCAAGATGAATAATGTTTATACCCATTTAATTCATGTTTGATTTTATTTCAACAAAGAGATATGGAATAATGATGTACTTAAATCTACCTTTTATAGTGGTTAAATTAAATCAAGAAATAAAATATCTTTTTAGTTAAAAATCACTTACATACACAGAAATAAATGTCCTGACTTATAGTATCTCATTTTTTATTCCATATACCAAATGGAATGAAGACCATAAAAGCTGTCAACACCACTTCCTGCTTATTTCTTTAGAGTTTTCTATGAGGCTTTGAGGACATCAAATAGCAAAGGTGATTAAAAAAAAAAAAACTAGAGAAAGAAAAATCACAGCTAAGTTACAACATATTATTCCATTTGCACTCCTCTAACAAAATTCCACAGACTGAGTAAGACTGATGATTGACACTTATATCTTAAGGTTCTGAAGGCTGGAAAGTTCAAAGTCGAGACTCCAGTGGCAGTGGTGAATGATGAGGCCTGCTCTGCCCATCTGAGAGCTTCTGCACATGAGAACTTTGTTGTACTATGGCAGGAAGGAAAGAGGGCAAGTGAGGGTTCCTATCAACTTAATAGGTTTTCAAGCCTTTGTTCTTATTTACTCACCTCCCAAATCGCTCATCTCTTAATATCTGTGCACTAGGAGTTCAGTTTCAACATGAATGCTAGAAGGGGACATCACCATTCAAGTCAAACGAGACGGAAGCAAAGATGCTGAGAGGAATAGCATCTTTTTGGGGAAAAGAACCATCAGGTAACAGTGTGCAGCTTCCCACGCAGGACTTCATGCTTGACAGTCTAGGTGCTCAGAGTGATTTTAAGATGGGGATTCATAACTATTCTTTAATTTTAAGCACTCTTGATTTAATAGAAGACAATTTCTAGGGTGAGTATAACTGCAGCTGGATAGACAATAAGAAGGCAACCCTTTTTGATTAAAATAATTGATAGTTGAAATGATATTTTCATTGATATTTTTATAATCTTGTTGTCCATTGCATCTTACTTTGCAGAAGTCCGTGGCATTGTTTCACAGATTTTCCTTAATCCCACATTTTCTCATTTGCCAGGCATCAGAAACCAAATCCAATGTTACCTCTAAAAATATAAGGAAATGCTATATAAGGAATTTTTTCTTCCTGATTTATTCATGTTTGGTAAATTTAGTTTTTTTCTCTAATTTACATCTTTGTTTATGTCAAACTCTAAAGTTTGTCTCTGTAAATCTTATCAGACTTTTTCCTTTTTAATTAAAATAGTTCTTTTTCCTCATGTGAAACATACTGATTACAGTTTCCACTTCTTTAGTTCCTCCCTGTTTCCCCACACCCACCTCCCCTCCAATCTCAATACCCCTCTTTCTGTCTCTCATTAGAAAACAAACAGGTCCTTAAAAGATAACAATGAAATAAATGCGATAAGATGAAACAAAGTCTAAAATATTTGCATAAGACAAAACTAACAGAAGGGAAAAGACCCAAGAAAAAGCTCATGAAATAGCTAGAGATACAGAGACCCACTCATTTACACAGACAGGAGGCCCATAAAAACACTGTAATGGAATCCATAATATATACATAAAAGATCTATAGATAGAGAGAAAAAATCCCTATATAAATAAAATAAAAAAGTAAGATAAATCACTGACAAAACAATATAAGATAAGAACCTTTCATTGATGCTATTGAGTGTGTTTTCTGCTGGCCATCTCCAGATGGCTATGTTGTTCACAAGAGTAGTTTATCTTATTAGTGAGATTTCCTTGGAGAAAACTAAACTTGTATTTGCAAGTGGTTATCAATTGGGCATAGCTTCTGTGTTAGGGTTGGAGACATGTGTTTACTTCTCATTTCAGTTCTTTCTTCTTCTTTCTGCCCATCTGGTACAGACCTTTGCAGTCCCTGTGCATGCTGCCTCAGTCTCTGTAAATCATGAGATTATTTCAATAAATCAAATATTAAAGCAATGTATGTATCATATTGATTAATATGATGACTAAGCCTAAATTTTTGACATAAAGACAAATTAAACACCAAATAATACATTGTGAAAGTTTTTCTCAATTAACTACCCTATGATCTGATCAAAATAATTGCGGGTGTGACTATTACATACTGAGAAACATAATGTTTTACCTTTGTTTGCTGATGTAGTGATAAGTACCTTGAAGAAGACATCAGAGATAAAAGATTACTTTTAACTAACGATTTCAGTGGACAGCGTATTATTTTGGGGAAGTCAAGGTGACAGGGATTTGAAGCAATTCTATGTACAGGAAAGGACATAGGATGACTATACACAGTGCACAATTGCTCTTCCTGTTCATAGTTCAAGGCCTGGCCCACAACATAGTTCCTACTCACATTCAAAGAAGGTCTTCCTCCTTTAATTAAGTCAACCTAATCCCGATAATTTTTTACTGAGATGCCATTCCCATGTGATCCTAAATTGTGTCAAGTTCACAATTATGTCTATTGAACAATGGAGAGAGAAAAGAATGGATATTGTCTTCCATATAATGTCTTACAATCTGATAGTCATGATGGGCTGGTATAGTTTGATATATGCATAGGTATCTTAAATCAATATATTAAATGAAGTGCTTATAATTTTTAATATCATAGTTCACTTATTTTTGTTCTTTAATGATCCAATAATTACAATGTTAGTAAAATATTCTACTAGTTCTGTGAGAAAAACTTTCAATTCTACTCCCTATATGTAATTGCTTATTTACATCCTAGCAAATTAAAAACCCTCTTTTGAAATATTAACTTGCTACAAAAGAATTGTATTGTATTTAAACACCTATATATTCTAAGAGACATGTCTTCACCTTTCGGATTTTTATTACATATATTTGTCAGCGGGAGTATTTCAGAATAGAGGTGAGTAGAAGAGCATGGTTAACAAAAGAGTCCACAAAAATACGCTACAGTTTAGCATTTAAAGTTTTCTGTTATATGGCTTAAGTATCATAGCTGAAACTTGAACAGACTTTTGTTAGTGCCCAAAGGCAAATCACCTTCTAACTAGACACAACCTTCACAAATTAATTCACCTACCTATATTAGGCAAGCAATAATGTAATGTGCTTAGAAGCTTCCAAATAAATATATTTTCCCAGGAGAACATGGAATAAACAATCAGTTTTCAAAAATGTATTGATATTGCCATGTGGTAAAGATGAGTAATGACTTTAGTCTTTTGAAAGAATCATCATCAAATGGTTCCCTCACAAATTAGGAAGTGATATGGCATCTTCAGAACTGAACATACTTTCAAAACAAAACGTTTGCCATTTTTTCTTTTCTTTAATTTTATTTTCTCAGAATTGATTAAAATATATTTCATATGTGTTTAATAATTTTCCAGGAGATATCTTTTCAGAACCTTACCAATATAATACTCTCCAAAATTTTAAAGTTTCAACACAATAAAACACGCAACTGAAAATCTTGCTTAGCACATTTTTCTGTTTGAATATATATTGAGAGAGTAAAATTTTATGGCCTAATTTGATTTTTTTCATGCTCTTAGAGACACAGTCACAGTCTCAAAGGAATTTCGTCATGTTGAATTAGCTCTAACCAAAGTGTATTAACTGTTCAACATTGTAGAAGTAATACTTCAGATAAAAAAACAGCATTTTCAATAAAAGGATACAACTTCCCTGTCTAGTATGTTCACAGAGACAAATCGTAGGCTTTTGGTGTTATACCTTAAGGTTTGAAAGTCAAAAGCTCTAGTCTCATTCCGTGATAGGTTTTAAAATGAAAGAAGAGGATTTGAATTCTCAGTGACAACTGTCATGTGATATTAAAGAGGGTTGGAAATTGAGAGATAGGCATCCATACCTGTCATATAAAATAACCTAATTTGTGTCAAGCATAGTAACCCAGACTGTAGCTCAAGGCCTATGAGCACTGTAACAAAGATTTTTATTCACATCTTTATACCCACAATATGGTGAATAGTGGGTAGAATTGGCTTTTATGTCTGTGATATTAAAATCATAGGTAACGCATGTTGCAAGACAGAGAGAATCAAAGCAACCAATATCCCATGATGAAGCAATCAGAGAGAGCATGTGAATACAGAAGAGATTTCAGAGGTAGATATAGAGATGTTTTATATTTTTATTTCTTTTCTTATCTGGCAGTTTGCAATGAAGTAGAGAATTGATTTTTTTCTAATTTCTGCAATTATGAAACAATCATTACCTGTTCTTTCCCAAATAAGACCCACAAAAGGTTTTTTAATTATTCCAAATCTTTGATTTTACATACCTATTATATTTTAATGATGGTACTATCAGAAAGTTTTGTGGGGGCTAAGATTATACAATTTGGCTGCATGTGACAGTGTGCTTTACTGAATTTAATATGAGTGAAGCCCAAACATTTTGTTCCACTTTTAAGAAGTATATGTTATAGCGGATCTTTCTGCAGAAAACTGTTGTAGAGAAATGCTGAGGATTCTGATGTCTTGGAGCTTATTTCTTTCACCTTTGAGTCATAGTTGTCGCTCAATAACTTCATAGTAAAGCAACTCTGGAAAAATCATTCTTTCTAGCTACTTATTGCACCCTTTAGTCCTGAGAGCATTTTGTTCTCATCCCTCCATTGTAATTTACCTCTCTGTGTTCTTACAATTAACTTTAGTAGATTAAGGTTTCACCACACCATAGGAAACATGGGTTTTACTCTACTGACTCTGCTTTTGAACTCATCTCTTACTTATGCTCCTGGACTTTTTCATCGTTGTTTTGGCAAATGCAGTAGTTTAGCAGCAGCATCTTCTCCTCCTCCCTCTCCAGTTGTTTCTGGTTTAGTTTTTCAAAGTTTTGGGTTATCTATAATAATTCTGTATTCTTTTCTCTTTTATTTCATGTTTCCATACCAGCTTCTGAACAGGAAGGTGGGTGGACCATCTGGAGAAATTTGCTCCATAAATACTTCAAGGGCAAGATGAAATATTTGATGACAAAGAGAAAATTCACTATTTTCTAGAAGCAAATACTAAATAAATATACAGATAAAAAGTAGGTAAGAAGCACAGCTCTTCATCTCACAGGAATGACACATCTGTCTACATATAAAGTTGTCTTTGGGATTTGTTTGTCCTATTGTAACTGATGGTTGAACATTCAGCTTCACTCATGCTAGGCAAGTTCTCTAGCCCCTGTTTATGAAATATTAGTATATCAACACTATATTCAAAGTTAGTTGTGTAAGGAAAGTGACTCTGAACAATAGAATGAAGTCAGTGAAAGGACAAGTACTTCGGTGCACATCTGTAAATCTAAGCACTTTCTCTCTCTCACACACACACACCACATACACACACATATGTGTGTGTGTGTGTGTGTGTGTATATATATATATATATATATATATATATATATATATATATATATATATATATACACATGTACAGAGAGGGGGAGGGAGACAAAGACAGACAGAGATACAGAAAGACAGAGGGCTATGGAGAGATTGAGACCTGGATCTGGACTGCTCCACAAGGCTTGATTTCTTGTGGATGTCGTAATAATACAGGTGGATGAAAGTTCAGGAGGGTGGATATGGTTAGAGGGAATAAGCCAAGATTCTCATGAAGAAGATGTTAGGATCAGCTCCCACAGCTCTCTCTTGCAACCATGATGTGAATAGCCATCTCTACCAAACCCTCCTGCACAGATCCAAAGGAAGCAGGAAAACTGCCCTAGATAATGTCATGGAGGCCAGGAGTCAAAATAAATCTTTCTACCTTTTGATTATCTTGGTTTTGATCATAGTGAAAGAAATCCATCCAACACAAAATTTTTGAGTAGGCAGGACACTAAAAAATCAAAGTTCTTTAAGATTTCCCCAAGAATCTGTAGAAAGACAAAGTTTAGAGACAAATTACAAAATCATTTCAGAAAATAAAGTGCTAAGGAAGTGTGCAGATTTAACAAGCTATAGAATTTCAAACTTAGTATGCTTGTGAAACTAAAGTTTAAGTTTCTATCACAAAGATAATCTAAAAATGAATTGCTTTAAATTCCAAAGTGGTCTACTCCAGCTAAACAATTCTGCCATATGTTGACATAGAATCTCAGTCTCTGAACTCACTCATAGCTGACAATGATTACTTTACCTGTCACGTTCTGGTTCCAGGAGACACTTTCCTACTCTACCCCACACTAGGGGCTGAGATTTCCTCCAGAGAGGAAAATCTTAAATGGCCTTGGTCCTCCTAACTTACTAACATATTGGCTATGGAACTCTCTTAAATGTTGATGTCTCATGCTACCTTTACTTAGCTTAGGCCTATTACTGTTATTGATCCTCTGGTTCTATAAAATAATCTGTTTGGAAAGCAATGCCCTGAATAAGATTTTACAGCAGGGGAAATCCTTCACTCAGGTTAGAAGGCTTTAATTAGGGATTTTGAGAAAAACACTAAAATTTGTGCCTAATATTAGCTCATAAGTAGCCATACCTTCTAGGCTAAAAGACACAAAGGATTTCTGATCTTTTTCTTCCAATTTCTACTTACAACCCCTTGAATTTGAATGAACATATTTATGGTCCGTAAAACTTGTAAGAATAGTAACATACAAATGCAACACACTGTGAAAAGTCTAGCTCTTTCTAAATCTTCCCCTTTAGAACTGTGTGCAGGCGTTTTCCACACTGTGTATGTATTCTGTCTACCTTCCAAAGTACCAGAGGCAACAGTGTGTTGTGAATTATTTGTGTAGCAGAACAAGAATTGCTGGCTCTCAAGTGTAATATTTCTTTCTTTTTATCTATCATTTGCCCTTTTTGTCCTTCTACATATTTTAGATATGACATGGTTCGCACATTCAGGTTTTAAAATGTCCATTTTTTGTGGTAATAGTGAATATACTACTTTTAAAAGATGGGAAATACATGAAGAAAATTGTGAGAAAGTTTTTTTCTCTTATGCCATGTGAGTAACTCATAGTTAAAGTCTTATAAACATTTTTCAATCATTTGATAAGGCATTGGTACCCATATTCAACCTCAAACTGGGTAATAACTACAAGTTAGCTTGTAGATGGCTGGAAAAACAAACTCTAAAATATATTTCATTCTTTATTGCATCCCATGAACTGAAACATACTCAGTTCTATGGCTGCATCTAAATGACAGGGAAATTGAAATATTCTTCCCATAACTCAATAGTCATGCTCTAGCTTAGAGTTATACTCTATCAGTGAAAGATAAAAAGGAATAATGATTAGCAGAAAACAATTTCTATGTCCATATATATCATATATGTATGAATATCATATATGTATATATTCATATATGTGAAGGAAGCTATGTAGCATAAAGTATAGGTTGTAGAACACAAAATCAGAAAACTAAAAAAGGGAAAAGATAAAGATATAATGTTTGATATGAGAAAAATGTCAAAATTTTTACCTTCAAGTTCTTTGCAATGAAGATTTAGTTAGCGATTAAGTAGGAAGTTTCTATGTATTAACTTCAGACATTGAAATTTTAAGGTTAAAAATCATTCAATTAAGAAATTTAGCAAAAGTAATAATAAATCTTATGTAATGTCAAGCGTTGTAGGTCATTGATTTAAGTGTGTTGCTTGTTTTAATCCTATAGGTAAGTGGTAGATCAGAAATAGCTAGAGAGTTTAGTGAAGTAAAATGACAATGAATAGTAACAGAGGCTTGAGAAGTTAGAGAATAGTGAAAAGATAGGATGTATGGAAAGTAATTCAAAAGGAGAACATGTTTCTACAAGAGGTTTTAAAAAAAAATTCTAGAAAGAATTGAGTAAGATGATATTTTGAAAATGTAACTGCTAAACTTATTGAAGGTATTATCAAAAAATAAAATTAATGTTGACTACAATACTAGTAGAAGAAGTAGAGTTGATATTTTTGTGAGTGTTTTATGTGTGTGTGAGTTCAAATGTCTCTGTAACTGAAAAATGACTTTAAAATACTCATTCTTTCTATCTGCTCATGTATTATATGTTTAATATTTGCACGCACTCTGCTTGCATCTTTCCAAGTTATCCATATCTGCTGTTTAAATGTAATATCTTCATCCCATACAATGTCTTGAATATATTTATTGACCTTCAGATTAACTTTTCTGTGTAGGATAATTGCTGTTAGCATCTGTTTTATGACACTAACTTTTCTCTTTTCCTAGCTCTGCTCTTTTCCAACTTAAATCCATTCTTTATTAGATACTTCTAATTACCAATGTCCACAATCCTTATTTCATAGATGGTTTTATAAAGTCCCACTAATTTTATAAAAATGTGGCAAATAAATTTCAAAGGTCCTTCATGGATTATAATTTATAAGTCTAGTATATCTCAAATGAACAAACATAATACGAAGTCTCCAGGGAAAGTAGCTCCAGTGCTGCTTATATCTAATTAATGTGAAAATTCCTGAAGGTTTAATGGCTCAAAACTAACTGCACATGAGAATAGTTAACCTCCCGCCTTGCATTGCCACTTAGAGGAAGTGATATTAAAACTCAGAAATTGTCAGGCTTAACATGGACATATGAGGAAATTACATCCCTTAAAGTGAACAATCACCTTTTTAATAAAACCCAGTTTAATTCTATCGTCCCTGCGCCCTCAAAATGCTCCACTTTCCTGGCTTCCCTTTAAACTCTCATCCCTTCTGAGGGACTTTTCCTAAATCTGAAGTTCATTCTTGTCTTTTGTTTCTTTCTTGCCAATTTCAATTGCATTTAGTATTTCAACTGTCACTTTTCTTTCATGCAAAAGATTGCCAAATACATATCTCTAGCCATAATTTCATCACTGCGATCTTCGTGTGCTTTTTAACTTTTTAAAAAGGAATTTGGTATACTCAGCCCAGTTAGCACATAACTCGTGTCAAAAACAAAGAAAAGCAAATTAGTTCTTTCTCTCTGAAGTACACAGAGTTGATCAGTGTTCTGCCTTTCAGTTGAAGGCCATAGTATTCCTTTGTTTGTCAGTTTTGATACCATCTAATCATTTATCAAAAATGTGTAAACTAAAGAACAGAACATGACATAGTAGTTAGCTTTCAGTTACTAGTATGAAACGCATGCAACACCTAGCTTATTAAGAAAAAGGGTTATTATCTCTCATAGCTGTGGAGGGCAGTATAGATCAAGCAAGTGGATTGCTTTGAGCCACGAGTGAGCATGCCAGATGGCAATGACACAGAGCATATAACAGAGCGAAGTGTTCAAAGCACAGTCAGAAACCAGAAGAGAAGACAGCGTCCACAATCCCCAAACACTAAGAACTATCCAAAAAATATCTCTCCTTGGATATTCATAGCATCACCTAATAGTATCCTCAGGGGAGCAAGCAATCAACAGAGTGATTTCTAGTAAACATTCAAAATTCAAGTTCTACATTGACCCTAACATTCACATCTCTTATGCAATACTTTACATAATTACAGATCTTTAGTGTGTGTCTCTGTGTGTGCTTAGCTAAGCCTACACTACTTAGTAATAAGTTGTGTCCCATGATGGAAACCATGAAGGGCTAGTTCAGGGAGTCTTTAATACAGAAACCGTTCCGGTTAGTGAAGAGGACCCAAAACAGGTGTTTGCAGTAGAAGACAGTAAGCATGAGGTTTCTATATAAGAAATACTTTTTACTCTGTTCTGAGAAAGAAGATGAGGATCAGTGGAGACAAAGATTACCTTGAAATACAGTTGGAAGTTTGACATAGTCTAAGGCATGGAAGTCACAAGGGTACAATTTAGATTCGGTACAAGGTGCCAAATAAAACCTGTCCTGCAGAGGTGAATTTGTGCATGACCATCACCTAGAGCTAGGTAATTAGTGAAATGGTCCAAGGAGAGATTTTAGAGGTAGACTAACTTTTAGGACAGAGGTCCGGTGTCAAAAGTGCTTGTCCAGAAAACAAGCCAAAACACAGTGTTAGTGGGAGAGGGTGATAACAGAATTTCACTAAAGAGTACAATAAAGCTGAGGACTTTGTTCTTCAGATAGTCAAACTGAGAAGGATCCAATGAATCCTATCGATACTTATCAAGGCAAAGAGTGAAGAAGCTTTTATCTGAATTCAGCCTTTAGAAAATACCATTGTGGGAATCTTCCTAAAATCATTTCTTTACTTTGTTCTTAATTTAACCAGTTAGAATAATTTAGTCTTTCCATAAAACTCAGTTGTCAGGTTGGCCAGATAGCTCAGAAGGTAAAGGGACTTGCAGCAATTCTGAAACAGTAAGTTAAATTCTCAGAACCTACTTAAAGCTGGAGGAGAAAAGATTTTTCTTTAACTCCATAAAGTTAGTCCCTGACCTCAATATGTATACCATAGCAAGTACATACATCACACACACACATTAAAACAAACCCATCACACACACACACACACACACACACACACACACACACACACACTAGAAGACAACCACCAACAAAAACCATTAGGCTCATTAGCACTTACTTGATGTTGCTGCTGCAACTGCCAGGTCACTGTGTTGCTTCTCTATGTCTGGATGGGAGGAATTCTTATCTACATCTACATGTGTCTGTGTGTGACGGTTGTTTGTTTGTATTTGCATTTAAGTTTGTACTTGCCCCTTAGTGCTAAACTATATAACATAAATTACTGTCTTGTTGGTTGGTGATGAAGTGAATATAGTCTTTATTGAAAACAAAACTGAAAAATAAACTGAATTCAAGTTTCATTTGATATGTATAAAGCTTTGTGCTACTTGTGTAAATAAGAAGTTAAAATTAAATCAAGCAATCTCATTAGTGAAAATCCCTTCCAAAATAACAGAGAGAAACAAGTAAGTAGTGGCACATTAGCAAAATCATAGCAGATTATGTAACTACAAACACAGCTACTGGGTGAAAAGGCTGCTCCTCCTCTTAAAAAATAAAAATAAAACAAAAAAAGAAAGAAAAGACATGTTGCCAGGCATGGAGGCACATGCCTTTAAACCTTTAATCCCAGCACTTAAGAGACATGTATAGGTGGATCTCTGTGAGTTCGAAGTCAGCCTTGTCTACAGAGAGAGTTCCAGGACAGCCAGTTCTACACAAAGAAACCCCATCTCAGAAAATACGAATATATTCCCTTGTGTTCTTTCCTCAACTAGAAATTCTGACAAAGAATTTTATACTTTCTTTTACTAGTGCAACTACTGATAGGTCAAGTCTAGTACTTCCGTGTTCTTAGCCTCAGATTTGAGAACTGAAAATTAAGGCTCACAGAATCGCTAAGAGTCACAAAAACTATATTCAGAACAAAGAGACTATGGAGGAATAAACAGTTATGATGGACACCAGGAGTTAGAACACCCCAAGGCTTGGAGCCTATGGTCTACTTTTATGGAACCTAATGGAGAGGAGAAGCTGATTGCTGAGGATCATTCTTAGAGTAGTTCTTTATTTTGATTGATAGATTAGATCGTTTATTCATTTTTGCCTACTATGTTACCCTTACCATAATCAATCTTACTTTAGTTAGATGCAGACACATTTGTACACAGGTATATGATGGGAAATAGGGGTTTATCCCTAAAAGTTCACCTAAAAAATAGGGTTTTCATTGCTATCCATACATCAAAAACCAGCTCAGGACAGATGGTCCTTCTAATTTTCAAACTTGGATGCACTGAGAATATACTTTAATAGAAACTAAGTTATATTGTTTCTAGGGGTTGCAAAATCTATACTATTGCTCAAAGAAGGGAGTCAATGTAACTTAATGTAGGTGGAGTCTTGGGTAGTTGTGAAGTTACTAAGGGCATTGTTTGGAAAAGGAGGCTTCCTTCTGCATAGACTATGCAGATGTAGGAATTGGGCTGTCAAATGTATTACAGAAAAGAGGTATGCATAACCCAAACCAAACAGGGTCCCAGTCTAAACTACTCTTAGGCTTTTCTGCCTCACTACTAGAAATTTTTTTAACAGGACAATTGCTTGATTTCTGCCTACTTTACACGTTATTTTGATCTCAAGTCCTCATTCCCTGATATTGAAAGAGGTGGTAGGTTGTTATGGTTGCCTCCAATTGACCTCAGGGAGTCAGGGTTTTTTAAGAACTGACTTTGTTGAGTATTGTGTAACAGAATTTACAAAATCTGAATGGAACTCAAGCCATTCCACGGAACTATTATGTCTTTCCATTTAATCCCAAGATAATAGTGCAGTAAAGAAGAAATACGCTGTCTCCGTGGCAAATATTGCTGAAATACTGGTTTTCTAATTCAGGATACCCATCTCCTGGGCCCAGAAGCTTTGCAGTACAGTTTGCTATTCCAGAAAATAATTGCTCAATATGCTAAAAGAGCAAAATCAAATTACCTAAACAATAGTCAGAATGGTACAAGCAATAATAGATTTTGTTCACTTGTTTATTTTAATACATGAAATTTTATATCTGTGCGTGCTCCTGGAAAACTCATACACTACAGAGGAGAATCTTAACACAGCATTTTAATGCAAATTCAGATTGTAACTGCGTGGGGCTAGTAAATACCTATTAATTTGCCCCCTAAATCTAAAAATAAGAATTAGTCTAGAGGTAAGTGAAATCTGTTGCATCTTTCTAGAATGTTCAAATCCTGAGTCTTGGGGATTGAATCAAGATAGGTAAATACTTCACAACCGAGCTGCTTTTGAAGCCCACGTAAATAACAAAAGCTTCATAATCCAGATTAAAATAAGGTAAAGAATTATTTTAAAAAATGACCAAGACTTTTGTTTCCCTGTAACTGTATTAAAACTGCAAATAGTCATGAAATAGCAAAATGTGATAACAGCTTTAAACTCATTGCTGCAGGTAATGGTTTTGAATGGGAAACGTATACCAGGAATGCCAAACTCTTCCTTCATCTGAATCACTATGGCAACATCTTAGACTAACAATAGCAAGGTGCATAAATGTAATATCATACATTGTTCTTTCCAGCCTGATATGACCAGCAGGTACTTAGATATTAGGTTTTTTGTTTTTCATTTTAGCATGTTTTTGTTTTCCTAACACTAACAAAAGAGTGAGAGAAAAAAATCATGCTTAGTTAATTTTTACCACAGCTGAATTCATATTTAGAGATTGCCTAGAGCCATATGGCAATCTCTGCCAGCCAACAAAAGTTTAAAACTTTGTCAAGAATGTCTGAATAGTGGCCAATCTAATCCTAACTAGAAATGACTGTCAATTCTTGTAAGAACCATTGGCATTAAGAAGGACGTTACTGCATCCGTCTTGAGTGGTAAACACCAGAGTTGCCTCACTGAGCCACTGGGCTGTGATCTGTGTTCCCCATACAGGTTTACCGCACCGGCAAAATAAATGAAACCAGGAAATGCTAATCTGGAGATTTATTACCAGACCCCCAAACTGTCAGAATTATATAATAGAATCTGCATCCTCAATGGTACCATCTCAGCAGAATCAAAAATCATTTTCGTCCTGGGCACTGCATAGTCCTCTCTCCCCTGACGCTAATTAGCTACTCTACTATTGTAGCCACCTGGACCTCACTAATGAAAGTTGAGGAAAAGCTGCACAATTTGAACTGAGTCTACTTCCTCTTTGGCTTTCTGTTACATGGTTCCCTCCATATACAGTAACTTCTTCATGTTTGCTGAATTTGCTCAGGGCCATCACTAACTACAGAAAACTTGAAATTTACCTGTTTTTGTAGATATTATACAAAAAGCTATTAATATAGGGGTAGCTGATTTAATTCATTTTTTGCTGTTACAGTATCACAAATGGGTAAATAACAAATAATAGAAGTTTATAGGCTCGTAGGTCTGGACGCTGTCTAGGTCAAAGTTAATGGGCCACATCTAGTGACAACTTTCTTGCTACATCACATGAAAGCTTCACATGCAAGAGAGTGAATGAGGGACTCAAACTGTCCTCTGTAAAATTACCACAGTTGTGATAATAGTAATATTACTGAAGAGTCCATTCGTAGAAACTAGTCTCCTTTGAACAATGCATTTCTCAACACTGTTGTTACACACAATACTTTACCAGGATAAAAACGTTGGAGGCCATACACAAATCACAGCAGTAGGTCTAGCCACTGCTTTGAGAACATCTTGATATCTATAAGACCAAATTGCTCAAAATTCCACAATATGATAATACAGAAATAAATGGAGGAATAATTTGGACACTTAACAGCACATGTTGATTCTAACTTGCTAGTTCAATACTGTGTTTAGAATGCAGCTTAAATTCATACTAATTGTGGTACTCTCTTTTAGGTTTGAGAATGTTGTCCATCTTTGAGAACTATGATATCAACACCACCCATCTTTAAGGTATCTATAAAATATACACACAAAGAAAATGGTAGTTTTACTTCATTCTCATGTGGAAGAAGTGTGTTAATGTATTACTAAACATCTTTTAACATTTTTCTTATTTTCCTATCAGTCTGGAACTGAGGAAACAAATTTGCAGATGTAGTCTTTAGTTTTCATGTCTCTCTTTTCTGTCTTTTTTGAATTTACTCTTATCAGCATTGCATATAGTAAAAAGTGATATTTTTAATAAACGTACACAAGTGTTTATATAGATAACATCTTGGACAATTTTGAGACTGAGAATGAAACATTTTGACTGTCACTGATTTCCCTTTCCATTCTAAAACTCACTAACAGGAATATGAACATTATTTTCATTGCATGAAAGAGGAAGTGGAGTCGCAAAGAACAATGATTGTTTTTATGATATCACAGTGTAGAAAGTAGAAAATATCCAAAGGAAATTTATAACGTAATTTATATTCAGTCATTGCTCTTTAGCTGCTAGAACACTTGAGTGAAAATTTCCCTTAAGCCCTATTTTTCTTCAAGGGCTGAAATGAAACATTCTACAATGTTGAGATGGATTTGTATTTATTTCCCAGATGGAAAGTGAGACCAGTGTCTAACAAGGATATTTAGTTTGTGAAACAAAGACAAAAAGCAAATAACTCATAATACATAGAACAAAATAAAACTAATAATAGATATATTTACTGTTGTAAGATTCTGAAATCTTATAAAAATCAGAGACCCAAAATTGGATGAATAGATAGAGGGTAAATAATGTAAAATTAATTTCCAGATTTCAGTGAGCTAAAAGTATATTATAGGACATATATTCAAACTTTTAAACTTTCAAATTTTATAAGTTTGAAACTTTACATTAATTTCAACTGCAATTTTTATTAAAAATATTTGGTATTTATGTATCATATTTGTTAAAATCAAAAGAGATTTTTTGACATTAGAGTTAGATAGTCTCCCTGATATGTAGACAGATAAGCAGAGGAAACATGGTTACCTAATAAAGATGGTGATTTTTCAAAGAGGGTGGGCTTCTTTCTCACTCTCCTGACTTTATATAGATGCCTGGAAGTTTAAACTACAGACGTGTAGGATTTTTGTCGCCCACCAGGAGGCCTCCTGCTGATGGATCAGATCAAAAGTTTAAGATCACATCAAGACATGTTACAGAACTACTATGGACTAAACTAGCACTCTATTTACTGGATTTGAGTTATATCACTCAGGATAATTTTTTTTTCTTCTAGTTTCATCAATTTACCTGCAATGTCATGATTTCATAATTTTTTAGTGACTGAGTAATACTCATTTGAGTAAATAGGCATATATATTGGTATATGAAATGTTGATTAGTTTAGGTAATTTCTAGTTTCAGAATTTTAAGAAGAGAGAAGCAATGAACACAGTTTCTAAAGAGTTTCTATGGAAGGATGAACTGTCTTTCAGGTATCTGCCCAAGAGTCTTGAATTAATATATATTTTGGATCTTGAGCTAAATTGATTTTCACCTTCCTGAGGACTGCCACACTGATTCTCATCATGGCTGCACAAGTTTGCCCTCTTACCAGCAATGAATGAGTGTTCCCTTTACTCCACATCTTCAGCAACATGAGCTGTTATTGGTTTCATTAATCATAGCCATTTTCACAGGTGTAAGATGAACTCTCAAAGTAGATTTGCATCCCTGTGATAGTTGTGAATGTCAAACATAGACATATTAATGTCAAGTGTTCCTCAGCCATTTGACTTTCCTCTGTTGAGAATTCTGTTTAGATTTGTGCCAATATTTTAACTGGATTATTTGTTTTATTGATATGTAGTTTTTTCTTTTATTTCTTTATATAGTTTTGGATATTAGCCCTTTATGAAATGTAAAATCAAAAAACTTTTCCCATTCTGTAAGCTGCCACTTTGTCCAAATAACAAACCGAGTATTTAACATTAAAAATAGAAGAATAAAATCAATCCAGAGATTCTACAGCAAAAAGTTCTTTTTGTTAACTTAAAAATATATACAGAAAGGTGAAGGCACACATAAGAAAATTGTGATACATTTTCTAAAAGATAAATACCATCAATGAAGGAAGACTCGTCTAAAGTGTAATATTTGATTTAGCAATTAAAATTTTCAAAGGCTCTGTAATAAATACAGTTAAAGAATAAAATCAAATGATGTTACAATGAAATATTAAAAATATGATTAGTACAATGATGGTGGAATTTTAATAAAGATATAGAAATTATAATAAGAAATCTAATGGAATTTCAATAACTGAAAACAAAACTGACAAAAGCAAACCTACATCAGATAAGCTCAACGGAAAATTCAGTAGCATCTTTTAACCCTGGCTTGTCATTTACTTTCAAGTTTTCATTTATTTGATCAATTCTTGTATTTGAAAGGACCTAAGTTTATTACTGCCTGGTATTAAAGATCTTACAAAATAGAATGTTAACTTAAAAAAATAAAATGACACTAATTTATTCTCACACTATAATGGTCAATTGAATTCCCTTTTAGGCCTAAAATAGGATTTTTAGAATCATGTTTTCCACAAGTCATGACATTTTTTGCTATTATCTTAGGAACTTTATCATTACCAGCCAATAATAGAATTATTATAATAGCCATAGCATTGAACACCATCCTGCATGTGCACCTGTTTATTCACCTTGACTTGTGTGCACCATAATTTGAGCATCCTCCTTTCCAATTCTATCACTGTGGGATGGGTCCTCTGAAACCGTTACATTGTTCCATGATCAAGGTAGCTGCACAGTGCATACTTCATGAGAACTCATTGGATGGTGTCATACATTCACTTCTCTCTGTCCAACCAATCACTATATCCTGGAAAATGCACTTTTCACAAGGCACTCCTACGTGCCCCCACTGGTCATGTTCTTTTTTCAGTCCCCTATCATCTTGTATCTGGATTAAAGTAGTGACCCAAAAAGAAATCTCACGCTGTTTTCCACAATGTAACTGGATTCATTTATTACTTATTACTTCATAAATGTGCTATATGCATATGTGTTTATATGTAGCGTATGTGTGTGTGTAAACTTGCTCAGGTATGCATACCTGCATCCAGAGACAAAAGGAGGATTTTTGGTGTCCTGATCTAAAACTTTTCTCTTTTAAAGAGATTCTCTAGCAGGAGGTGGCAGGCATCCAGCAATCCCAAGTGATCCTCTTGACTCTCACCATGGAATTACAGGTGTGCATGTCCATGCACAGAATGCTACATGGATTCTGGAATACTTAAAACCAGGTCTTCATACCTGCTTAGCAACAGCTTTTACCACTGAGACATCTCTCCAACATTATTATCACCATTAAGAAAATGGAGATTGTTATTTCTTCCTGTTAACATGAGCGAAGTTCTTTCAACCAAGTTTTCCATAAAAACCAAAATTCTAGAAATGACTTAAGGCTAATCTGCCGAGATTATGTGGATTTACCTTCATCTGTGACCACTCATCACTTGACTCTGGGCTGCCGTCCTTGCTCTTCTGCAAGAGGGAGTTCCATCCCCTCTTTGATCACACCACCTTCCTCCAATTGTCCTTCAGCTCTCAAGTGAGGTGTTATTTTCTCAGGGACATTTTCCCAGGCTAATCTCCTGTCGCTGCTCTGTGATCTCTTATTACCACTTGTCTTTCCTCTGGAGTGCTATTTCAAGTGTGCTTAAATAATTAATTGAATAATTTATTGTGTAATGTCTGTTTCTCCTACTAAAATGTGCGCTTCAGGGATCTTAAGAACAACTTCCACGTCTCCCTTTCTGTGTGACTTAGAGGCGCTGTTGCCTGGAAAGAAGTTGATGAGAGGTTTTACTTCAAAGTGGAGATTAGTTAGAAAGCTTTTGTCCTCAATATCTTGAGTTCAGGGGCATCCTTCTTGTGTGGAGTTTCTGTTTATATCCAGGGGCATGGTACTTGTGCTATGATTAGGTATCTTATGGATTTAATAAGACAAAGAACATAAACTAAATATTATGGATTTAATAAGACAAAGAACATAACCTAAATTAATATTGAAGCTAGAGCTTATGTAAACATATACCAAAACTGATACTTTTCCTACATGAAGAAAACTCACAGAATAAGCTAACCTGGACTTTTAGGGGGCTCACAGAGACAGAACCATCAACATGGTGGCCTGCATGGGACTGACTTAGGCCCTCTGCACATATGTTACAGTTGTACAGCTTGGTCTTCTTATGGGAATCCTAACAGTGGAAGCAGGGGTTGCCTCCATAGCAGAGGAGGTGCTTAGTATTACTACAACTTGATATACCAAGGCTGGGTGATGGAGCTGTCCGTCCCTGAAGAGAAAGGAAGAGAAACGGATAAGGAGTGGGGATAGGAGGGAGGTTGAGGGGAGGTTGGGGTCAGGGACTAGGAGGAGAGGAGGGAGGAGGAACTGTGATCAGTCTAGGAAAAATTAATTCATTAATTAAGAAAAATAAGTGAAAAAAACGAAAATACAGTTGAAGTTGGTTCAACAATTTTCAAAATATTCCACACTGACTACATACATACACTGATTTTTATCATCATCATCATCATCATCATCATCATCATCACCCTCATTATTTGTTGTTCTTTTTAAATCATGGGTTTGGACTAGAAATTTGACAGTTTAATGCTATCTTCCATCTGTATCATATCATGTATGGGTTATCATGCATTAATAACTAGGAATTAAATGGAAAAACACATTTATATTTTCTTTAAAAAATCTAGAATAATACATGCATGTTCATCACTAAATATGTGAATCAGAGAAAGAGAGATAGAAATTTATCCTAATTTAGGTCTGCAATGTACTTAGATTGGGAACACATTTATTAAACTGTCAATATATTCTATGGAGTTCTGTCAATATCAAGACCATAGAAGAATTTCAAATGATTCTTAATGTATCGAAAGAAACAAAATTAAAAATACATAATTAGAATTAGAAGAAACTATTTATCTTTCAAAGTCTAATGTGCATAACATATGAAGGATGCTTGACTTTCCATTTTATACATCTTCAGTAATATAAAGTTAAATATTTTGTTTTCAAAATGCAAATGAAGTTGTATATGAAACACTACAATATATACATACATGCATACCTGACTGTACTATTCAGTTTGTAAACAATTATTTCTATCTGAAAGGAATTGAGGCAATATATTTTAATTTTAAGCCACAGATAGAGTGCTTATTGGCATAACCACAAACTTTAGAATTCGATTCCCTATGCAATATTTAAACTCCTGGTTAATTAAGGAATAACACCTATTAGCACAGAACCTAATGCTTCTAAATAATAATAATGACTGCTGCCTCAGATTAGACAATATAAAAACAGCTAAATTAATCACCTATACCATTTCTACTGAGCAGCAAGAAAACATGCTTATCAGACTATACCAGGAGTATATTCTATGGTTGTGGGAAGAAGCATAAATTAAGAAGTCTTACATCTTCTTCCTGGTAAAATGCCTGAGCTACATAATTTTTATCTGGACAATGATGCAAAACTAAGGCATTGGTCAGCTCCAATGCTTATAGAGCCCCTGCCGAAGAAATCTTTATTTCATATACCTGGAACTAGCCTCAGATTCCTTCATTTCAGAGGCCCCAGACGTTTTGTGTAACTGTCGATGATAAGCTAAGCTTCGGCAGTTATTTTGGGTAAGGAAGATGAAGGTTTGGAATAGGCCAGATGCATTTAATGAATATCTAAACTTCTATTAGGAATATGGGAGCTGACAGCAGCAAAATTATAGACACCAGAGAAGCCAGAAACATTAAAGTGGCACTGGATGACATCCTTAGGATCAAAATTTGAAAGGATGGCATGGGATCTTCTGCACATCCAATCAGTCATCTAGCCAAACTGCAAGTGAATTTACCTCCCATGTAAAACTTTGGAATTCCCACAGAGAAAACTTGGAAGGCAAACGCATCCCTAGGTGAGCAGTCAGAGCACCTGATTCCTGTATAATTACATGGAATGAGAATTTGATACATGACAGTAATTACCTAGCTGAAGATGCAATTAGCCATTTGTGACCTCATTCTGAGTGGCAACTAATTAACCCTTAATGTCAAAAATGTCAACCTTCATCAAGACACCAAAGAAAAGTACTACACGATCAGCTAATACTTGTTCCAACCTATTAATGGTTGAATCTGTCATTAGAGAGGTGAATGTTTCATTTTTACATCAACCTGTATGTTAAGATATGAATTATGCTCCATTTTCTTTTCTTTCAAGGCCCATCTCCTTCTTTATCTTTGTGTGCATAAAAATTCTTCACTAACATAGGAATAAATTTTCATATGCACCTAGAATCATCATGTCAGTATCATAAAATACAATCAAGGAGATACAAAGAGAACTGTAATGACCTGCTGGTATACCCATTTCTTTGTTTTAGAAAAGACACAAAATTAGAAACAGCACACAATAACACTATAAATATTGTCATCAGCATCTCTCAATTATTGGCCAAAATGGAAATTGGTATTAGGTACAATTGTTGAAGAAATAAGATAGTTTCTCTTTGGTATTTTTTTTCCTAAAAGCATATAATCACCATATTTTTTTCACTTATTGGCTTAGAGTTGGATTCCTGTAAGTTGTTGTTATTTTCTACCTTTAAATGAAAGCATTGGGGCAGCTTACCCTGATCTACTCAAGTATTATCCAAATAAGGCACTACTTTCTTTTTTTTTTTCCAAAAACCTAGGGTTTATCAATATCTTCTAAATAATAATATTAAAATTAATTAACATGGATTCAAAGCCATTTGTTCTGAAATAAATCCAATTATTCAATAAGATCACCATGATACATATTTGCTTCAGAAATTGAAAATGAAGACTAGAATTGATAAGTCATTCTTTGGGATTTATCACTGAAAAGGCATGAAATTTGCTACTTAAACATGTCAGTTCCTTGAATTTTCTCCTCTATCTGCAAGGTTGTTTCAAAGGTCTAATCTTAATCTAGGTAATTTCATTTTTTATGAGTAGCAAACAATTTTCTCAAGTACTTCACAATCTCATCTTTGTGCAAAGATAACAGGTGCAAAGCAAAGAAAAGTATACAACAAATGACAAATGTAACAAACACAAGATGATCTTTAACTCAGATGTATAGTACCTTAGATTTCCTGGTCTTTCTATACAGAAGTTCAGAAAAGACAGATTTGTATAATTTACCAAAATTAACAATGTCTTTTATTATTTACAAATAACCCTAAAGCCAAATTTTGCTTTGTGTTGAAAGACAAATATGTATGATTTCATTTACATTAATAAATTGTAAAGCATTTAATTTTAGTTCATATTTTAGTTTAGTTTTAGTTTATTTACAAAGGTATTTTATGGCACTAGTATTTCACCAAAGCACAAGGAGAATCCATGAACAGAAATCACGTTAAGATGGAAAATGCCCCAAAAGTTCTACAATTCTTCAAACTAGCAAGGAAGAAAAGTTAAGAGAGATTAGAGATCTAGCATTCAGTTCTGTGAAATTAGATGCTGAGAAGTTGAAGCACTAGATTATACAGTAAGTTTAAGCTTAACTTTCGAGGGGCACACTACATACTTTTGACCACGGTCTATCATTCTGTGTTCCCAGCAGCATGGCTTTGGCTCTGTGTGTTCTTCTCATCCACAAAGACCCTTGTTCACTTGTCTTTCTGTTGAGAGTCATCCTAATAAAGATGTGATCCTCATTAACTGGTTATTAGTGAAGCACCCATCACTATTTGTCTTCTCTTAAATATCTATTCAAATCATTTACTTTTTAAAATTTGAATCATTCATACTGATTTTGTTTTTTCACGTATGCTTTTAGTGCCATCCATGAACCCACTGCTAAGACTTATGTCATGAAGATACTCCCCTCTTGAGTTCTTTTAAATATTTAATAACTTTAGGTACTACATTTAAGTCATTAGTACATTTGAATTGATCTGCATCTATGCTGGAGTTTTTCATTCTTAAAAATTTTAAATAAATTTTTGGAATTAAGAAATTGGAGGCCTCTATTTTTATTCTTTTTTTTCCTTTCTTTCTCTCAAAACTTTCTTTCTCTCAAAGTCAATGGCAATTCATTGACTTTACAACATCACACAATTATATTATCATTGTTTTTCAGTTTCTTAAAATTTCCTTTCTTTATATATTATTATCTGTAGTTGTTTTACCTTCCTCAGAGCGGCTGTGCTTCAAAGTACTAGTGGCCTGCTATTCAGGCCTTAGCCTGGGGGGACTTTAGTTTCTCCAGATAATGGCTCTGTTGCTGCCACTAAAAGTAGCTTCAACTAAATCTTTATTCTTCTCCACGCTTTGTTCAAGCCCATGGGAGGCTTGCTTCCTTTTGAATGGAGATGGAGGAGTTTGTGGGGTGAGGTGAGATGAGGAAGAGAGGAAGTAGAGGAGGAAACTGGTCAGTATGAAAATAAATAATAAATGTAGGAAGCAAAAATATAAAAAATCATTACTGTTCTATTAAAACTACAGATTCAAAGGCTAGGGTGGAATCCTGCAAGCTCAGACAGTTGGAGTAGCAACTGGTTAACTTTCTCATCGCTGGCATCCTGAAGCCTCTCTCCTTCATACAGCCTAAGTCATAAACCCACTTAAATTCCTCCCTGCTGCTTCCTGTCCACTAGTTGCTAACCCCACCTCTCTGAACCCATGTTATTTAATTAAGATGAGTACAACACATCTTTACATAGTCAAACAAATGCAGCCTAAACAAATGTAACACATTTTTGCTTAGTTACAGAAATATCCACAATATGTAGGTGTGCTTATTTGCATGTGGGACGTGGGCACCTGATGTAAAGTGTCAACAGAAGCCAAAGGCATTGAGTCCCCTGGAGGTTGAGTTGCAGATGTGGTGAGCTGTCTGATGTGGGTGCAAGTAACTGAACTGAGGTCCTGCTAACAATTGAGCCACTTCCCTAGGCCATATTAAAAATGTCTTCAATTTATTTATTTATTTACTTTTTTTTAAAGTTGTGGGGCAGGAAAGTGTATGTCAAGGCATACCTTTTGATGGCAGAGGACAATGTTCAGGTGTTGTCTTCCTTCCTACACCATTCCTGGTATGATTCCAGGTCATCAGGCTTGATTTGTCTTGCTAGTCTCTTCTGGGTTCTGTATTTTATTTTTACTTTGTTATCTGTGATTCAATGAGATGGTTTAGTGAGTAAAGATGCTTGGTGCACAAGCCTAAAGACCTGAGTGTGATTTGTGGACTCATGCAAAAGTGAAAAGAGACAGTCACCTCCTTACAATGTTATAGTCTTACCACCTACTTGTTTGAAATATATGCCCACGTACACATCATGCACACACACACATGCAAACACATGAACACATGTATGCATGCACATGCACATTCAGGAATAATAAATGATATTTTAAACTTGAACTCTCTCAAACACACCATTCATTTATTTGTAGCAATATTTATAATACCCAGGTGGAAGATTGGATATTCTGTCACTTGTGTTATATACATGTAGTGGAATACTATCCAACATTAAAAAAAATTATGAAAAATACATATAAAACCTGAAGATACTGTGCTTAGAAAATAAGCTAATCCCATAAAGACAATGCTATGTGAGTCTGCTTATGTGAGGCATTAAGGAAAGCCAATTTCACAAAGGAGGATGGAGTTTGCCTGGCACTGGTAAGCGTGGTGTGTGTGTATGTGTGTGTTGAAGAAATTAGCAGTTACTAATCAATAGTTATATAGTTTCAGTGAAGCAACATAAGTTAAAGATTTGCCACACAGTAGTATACTTACACTCTGTAATACTGGACTGTGTATTTTGTCATGATCCAGGCTAAATCTTCTTACTACATGAAATGTAGTTGTTTTTAAAACTTTTTGTATAGGTAAAGAAAGAGTGAACACCAAAAGTTTAAAAAGAAAACTACTGCAAGTAAATATAAACCATCACTTGACAATGAAATATAACCTTAGATGAAAGCAATAGATGTTGTCCTTCCAAGGGGTGAGAGCTTGCTTCTGCCTCCTATTTGTTCAGATTGGAATGGAAAACTACAGAGCCCAGATGGGAAGCTTAGCAGCCACAGTAGTGATGGCTTCGGCTATAACCAATGCCTGCTTTTGTTTCTGTATCCAGATTTCCAGGGTCCAGATAATGCAGACTGCTGCCCAGGCACTCACTCTCCCAGCTGCTTTTGTGGTAAAGGGCATCTCTGGCTTCTCTGACCACCATTTAACGGGGTGTGGCTGGTCTTTTATTCCAAATTATAGTTGTTGACTCAAAACCTCCTGTTTTCACACATCAGTGTGTTGGCTGTGGGAAAAATTCACACATCAAGTACGTATCCAAGTGGCTGATTTGGCTTTCTAATTGAATTACACAGGGAAAAAAAATGTAAAAATCTGTCCACAGTCACACATTTCATATGTGTGAATACAAGTCATTAGTCATTCAACAAGGTTTTCAATATTGGTACATTAGATCTGGGAGCTTCTTATAATTGTTTGCTGAGTAAATATTTTAACAAATAGTTTATAACATCTGGCTCTAAATTCCAAAATATAAGCTGGGACTTATTGTTATAGCTGAAAATATTGCTGGAAAAGATAAATTTTGGCACTAATGAGAAATCATGACTATTTTAAGCATTTTAATTAAATAACTTAATAAGTTTGGTAGATATTATGAGTTCATATGTGAATTTTGGATTATTCTAGTTTTCCAAATATTTACTCTTTTTTTATTTTCTAATTTAACAGTCTTTCCTTTTAAAAAAAATGTATGTTACTCCTGTTCATGTATTGACTTTCAAATTCCAGAAATACCGTCTATACTATCAGAGATCATATTGCATGAAGTAGGAGTGGGGGATTTTAAATAAAGGTACTTAAAGCTATTTTATTTATAAGTATTAGCTTCAGTTTTAAAAATTCTATTTCACTTATGAGAACACATGTCACCTCAAAGATTGATATATATGTTTTTGTCTTTTATTATGTGGAACATCATAGAATTTTGCTCTTGCCTTTACTTAACAGGTGAAATGTAAGAACCATAAAGTTATGGCTGTGGAAAAAATAATAGAAATGTCCATATATAGGCATTGTTATCCAGGACCTTATTTTTTTATTTTATTTCTTTTAGAGTTTGGGTATAGAGTTTATTTGATGGGTAATGGAAGGGAAAGGGAAAGAGGAAGGGGGAAAGGGAAGAAGGGGGATAAGAAAAAGACAGAGAAACAGGGAGATGGGGTGGAGACAGGCAGTAGTTACCTCTTCAGAAGAGAGAAGGAAAGAGGGCAACCTTATATTTTAAATATAATTGTTATACTCTGAATAATTTATCATTGACCGATTATATATATATATATGTTTATATATGTATACATATATACACACATATTTTATAGAAGATTGTCATAGTAAAAATTTTAAGGAGAATATGGTCTAGGCAAAAACCTTTAAGAATTATTTAAATGGGAACAATATAATTGAACAGTTTGGGGGACTCTATTGCATGCATGGTAAGATTTTGAGACAAAGTATCCATTAAACATAGAATCATATATATGACAGAAACTCCACACTAATATACATACTGTGATGAGTTCAGTGAGACCCCACTCACCCACAAAATAGGTTCATATATTTGAATGCTTAGTTCCTAGTTGGTGGAACTGTTTTGGAAGGATTAGGTGTCATGACTTTGTGGGAGGAAGTGTGTACAGAATGTGAGCTTTGAGATTTCAAAGGATCCAGTCTCTCTCTCTCTCTCTCTCTCTCTCTCTGTGTGTGTGTGTGTGTGTGTGTGTGTGTGTGTGTGTGTGTGTGTGTGTGTGTGTGTTTGTCATGCCTGAGGATAGGATGTTAGCTCTCAGATACTGCCCTAGGACCATGCCAGCCTATTTTATGCCAAGATCCCTGTAACTAAGTTCATATATACACCCTCTTGAACTCTAAGAAAGACCGCAATTAAAGACGATCTTCTATACTAGTCGTGGTGTCGCTTCATAGCAATAGAAAAATAACTGTGATATATTGAGGCAGAACAGAAAAAAATCAAACTCACAATGAATAAGCAAAATTGACCTAAATAATCTCTCAGCAAAGCAAAAGCATAATAACTAAAGAGCCCCAAATTGCTGCCCTGCGATCCCTCCTGTTAAACAGGAGCATTAAAGTTAAATGTGCTCAACTTGAGTAGTTTTGGGAAGAGAACACTAACCTTGTCCCCTGAATCTCACCTGAAAACATCTGGGGCCCCTCTGTGTGGATGAGAGTCCTTTTCCTTGCTGGGAAGAGGGAAGTCCAAGAAGGTAAATGATGCTGTAAAACAATCCCTAACCAGTACAGAATTAGGATAATAAAAGGGTTATTTACTTGAGGGGAAAATTTACAGATCACTGTCCTAAACAATAGTCCTCTGAGCACAAACAGAAACAGAGTCTAGCAGCCGATTGGGATCCAGGAGTTGGAAGCAAGAGAGCAGGTGCATGGTTCCTACTGCTTTTTAAACTATAGGAGACCGCACCCAAGTGGGCTGATATCGTAAAGGCTATTGGCTGAAGAAGCAGAATGTGCTCCCACAGCGGGTAAAATCCCCTGCCTTTGTGCCCATACTCTTGGGTATTATTGCTTCCATTAAATCTAACACAACAGACGAGTGCCTAAGGAGCACTGCCTTGAGGAAAAAATGCATTGGAGGCCCCTTGCTATATCCTGAACCTTCATCTGAGGACTTGGTGGAGCCTCTGCCTAAGCCTCCCCTCATTTTGACTCCCAATTTGCCCAGTGCAAATCCCTGGGAAGATATTCAGCCCTATGCCCCTATGGAGATTGGAACCAGGCCCACAGCAGTGTCACCTGTCCCTAAACCTCCCCCTCAGCATTACATGCAATTGCCTACCACCAACAGCTACCCGCGCCCCCCCCCACACACATCAATCTTTCTGCCTTCCCTGTCAATGTGGGCCCCAATGCCACAGTTCAATCTTGGGTCCCTACTCCACTTACAGATTTGGCCCTAATTAGAAAGGCAGCTAATGAGTCCGGTCCTGATTTCCCTTATTTTGAGCCAGATACTCAGACAATAGGCCACACAGCTTCAAACCCATTACGATTGGTACTCTATGTTAAAGACTTTTCTTAATCCCTCAGTTTTCCTCCAGTGGAGCTCAGCTTATGATGATGCAGTCAAGACCCAAGCCGATACAAATTTGCAATTGGACTTAATATTACCCTAGACATGCTTACTGGCCGTGGACAATACAATGATTATATATGACAATATATGATTAGCCTGCATGCCTATTAACAACAAGTGTCTGACCTAGCCTTCAATACCCTCAAATTATGTATGCCCCAGGACAGTGTGGGCTATTTCTGCAACCTTATCCGACAGCTGTAGAAACATTTGCTGATTTTTTGACTCAAGTCACCACTGTCATTGAAAAGCACGTCCTGTCTGGCTCCACCAAGCATATCCTTGTGAAACAGCTCACCCACAATGCTACTGCACCTATCCGGAATGAAGATATCCACAAATAATAATGGGAACTAATCATAAGTAAAGGGCCTATACCCAACCAAATCCTGGATCAGTACAACTAGGGGAGTTATTGGTGGTCTTTAAGGTATTAGAAATGACTCAATCAGAATCCATAAATAATTATCAAACAGTCGTTATGCTACTCAAGCAGGCAAAATATTATCCTTTGCAAATTAAAATCTCAAAGAGACCCCATTTCCAAAACCATGCAAGTCATTCAAGATT
Organism: Ondatra zibethicus; assembly: GCA_004026605.1. Taxonomy (NCBI): domain Eukaryota; kingdom Metazoa; phylum Chordata; class Mammalia; order Rodentia; family Cricetidae; genus Ondatra; species Ondatra zibethicus. Next base: position 63,775 of record PVIU01000739.1, read on the forward strand.
TATTACAATTTAGAAAATGCCCTGGTATATGTCTCATATCAGGTCTCATATGGGGATGCCAGAAATGTTAGCAACTGGCAACCACAGAGTAGACCATCTAAATTATGACTATGACAGTGGCCTTGGCTTTGCTGGAACAAGCTATGCTCCTCCATCAGCAATTCCATTTGTACCCTCAAAGTTTGCACAAGCTTTTATCTGATTTGCCTTAGCCCAGCTGTCAACATTTAGCTATACCTTGCACCATGTGTGCCTCATTGACCCCTTTGGGACCTCTGAATAAGGCAAGCATAAACCCCAGAGGATTGGTTCCCAATGCACTTTGACAGATGGATGGCACTCACTATGACCCCTTTGGAAAGCATAAATATATACATGTAATTATTGATACCCATAGCTCTTTTGTGTATGCTTTGGGCCAAACAGGAGAAAAGGTTACACAGGCTATCAAGGCACTAAAGACAGCCATGTGGATTATGGGGATACGCTGGGCAATAAAAGCTGACAATGGGCCAGCCTATGCCTCTCAAACTTTTAAGGACTTCTTATGGAGCGGGGGATTCAAACACTCAACAGGGATTCCGTGTAATCACCAGGGCCAGGTTATTGTGAAAAGAAAAAAAAAAAACACTCCCTGAAAGGGAAACTGGCCAAGGTCTCCTCAGAAAATAAAAACGATCCTCACCAAGCCTTGGTGGAGGTCCTCTCCAAAAGAATTTCCAAAGGCCTTTGAGGAGGAGTGCCTTAGCCCTGCTTATAAAAACTGGGCTGCTCTCCCCAGGGAAACTCCACTCCCACTATTAAGATGGAGAAATCCCCTAACTAATGTCTGGCAACCACCCGCACCCCTGTAGATATGTGGGCGATGTTACATTTCTGAGTTTCCACAGAATCAGACAAAGCCAATATGGGTGCTGAATCGAGATTTCCGACCTGCCACAACCCAGGAGAATATTCCAGAGGACTCTTCACTGCACTGGTGCGGCCCCTGTTGCCAATTGTATTTGCTAAAGATTTGTAGGCTCCTGTCCCGGACCCTCTGGTACCCATGCCAGTAGCCACAACGACCCCCTTTTCCCCCAACTTGTATACCACAAATGTTTCACTGGGAGTCCCTTTTGCTACCCTTGTAAGGCTATTAATTTTACAGACCTCCAGTTTAACTTATCTGAGACTGTCTGCTTTAATACATGCTCGCTAAATTATACAGGTGTATTCCATTATATTGGTATGTCACGGGGGACTTTCTGGGTAATTATTCACAGGGCACTATGCAGGGCCTAAATATAACTACACTCTCCATAACAACAAGGAACTGAAATGGCACAAATCAGGCACAACGGCCTTTTGACCTAGTTTGCCAAAAGTTAGTTGATTTCGATCACCCTACTAAAGTTGAACTGTCCGTATTTTTGGGATCATTGTATTTCTCATACCCAGCTACTTGTTGGGAACCAATTTATTTGGATGAGGACACCTTGAGTTAATGATTCAGTAAGTCACAACAATTTTTCTTACAGAAATCCCACCCAAGTCAACAAACCAATGTCTGGCATTGGCCCCTTTGTGGACACCATGCTTGCATGGATATTAGGCCCTTTCTATTCATACTGGGGGTGGCTACTATAATGGAACCTTTAAGGACAAGAAAACTTTTGAAACATCTGTCCAAATAACACCAAAACAAATTTCACATTCAAAACCACACCAATTTGTGTCAACCCCCCTTTTTCTTTCTACTAACCATTGCTACTACAATAAGCTTAAATTGCACCTCAAGCCTTTGCATGTTGAGTGCCTGTTGGAGTTCTGGTAAGGCCCCTTGTGCAATTTTGGTACCTATTCCTGCATTCATAGGGGTACCTATTAACAATGTTACACATTTCCATAAAGTAGAACTTATGAGTCCCACTAGATTAAAAAGAGATTTTTAGAATAACTCTGGCAATTAGCACAGCCATCCTGCTTGAGGTGGCTGGAGAGGCAGCTGCCACAGCCTCACTTATTCAAACAGGAGCCACGGTTAATGCCGTGTGGCTAGCTCTGAGCTCTGATCCTCAGGCAAGCTTTATTTGTTAGATTATAATAAAATATCACTACACGTACTAGCAGAAATTTCCCTGTCCTACTTTATGCTGCTCTTGTTGAGGATCTTCATTTAATGCCCACAAACCTCCTCCCTAAATTTTCTTCTTTGGCACACAGCATCACCAGAATTCACATAAAGTGAGATTTCAGGACTCTTATAATCTATTCAAGAAACTGAATTTTATGATAATTATATTTAGGAACCGCTTTGGTCTTCATGCTCAAATATTAATCTTAAACATATGCATTGTCATCTAGAGTTTAATGTCACAGAATTAGCTATGATTAGTTCAGGACCTCTCTGATTTTTTTGTTACACAAATATGTGTTGACCTCATCATCAGGCTCCATGAGGGCAACCACATGGCTGCAGTTTTTAATCATAATGTTTCCCTGATCATTAGTAGCTTAGTTTTGGGGTGATAAGGTGGAGAATTTTTGTTACATGAGATGATTTTTCTATTTGTAGACTAAGCAATTCATGAGATAGCTGTTTAACCATGAAGAGACATAACGCAGAAATATTCCATTCTTTTAATTCTCTAATATCTACTACAATATCATCTACCAATTCAATTTAAAAACTAAAGCATCTGAAAAAATGGAGAAATTTAACGTATTTCTTTTGCATTGAATAACTTAAGAGAATAGAGGAAATGATCTTTGAGACACAACAGAACTGATGAACATACGAACTCACAGATATTGTGGTGGTATGCACAGGAGCTGCACAATTCCAACTCAGACAGGCTCCCTTTCCGACTGAAGGATGTAGACACAAGCACGCATCACTAATGTAGACGCTATCTCCAATCGACAACTGCTTGCAAAAGAAATTTTATTTTTCTCAGTGGAATTTCAGGTCAATACTTTAACCAACTTAAGAACATTCCCAATACCCAGCAGTAAATGGTCAACACTAAATGAACTCAATAGTAATTTCATAGTTCTTTTTTTATGCACCATATTGCTTTGTAGTGACCTCTAAAAAATTTTTACTGGTGTTTTGACTGTATATTATGGTTTCTGATTTTCTGACTTTTGTCCATCTGTACCTGTGTTTGTATGTATTTCTCATGATTTTTCTTTGTTGTTGTTTACTATTTTTTCCAATTTGTTTTCTGAAGAAAGAGAGAAAGAAGGCTTAGAATTGGATGGCAGGGAGTTAGGGAGTGTTTTATTATAGCTAACTGAAGTCAAAATTAATTAACTATATTTTGTGAAGATGAGATTGTACAATATAATTTGTATAGATTAAACTCAATCAACACTATTTAGTTTTTTACAATAAATTTTGAGCAGTTCCAGGATAAATTTTTGGAATTCTGTAATACATGAAAGAATGCTAAATGAGCATTTAAAAATAAAATAATGTTACCATACCCTTCTTTTAAAGCTTAAGACTTTCAAAATAATAAACATTTACAAGAAGTTTCTTAAGATTGCAGGAAAACTTTCACAAACTGAAGCACCAGAACTTTTAGAGAAAGAGATTCAGAGTGACTTTTTCCTTCTTATAGAATGCACTACACCTTCAGGATAGTCAACACTGCATGGCAATTAGGATCACTGATCCTGAGAACACCGGGAGTGATCCTTGCCTTGTTGGATATGGAAATGGGATAATTTCTTCACCTGTAAAATGTGATAAACTCTCCTTCTTCAGGAGCTATGTTCTTTCTTTGTTTCTTTTAGTATTGAAACCTGTGCATTGTAACAGGACACATGGATTATACTTTAGAATTAAATTCCTAATCTTAATAACCAGGTGCTATGTGAGGGAAACTCAGATCAACAGCATATAAGATGTATGTAAGAATTATTTCTAGGTCTCCTGTGAAATACAGGTCGTTTGCCTCTTCATTTGTCAATCATTGCTCAGCTTCAGCAAACACTGAAGCAGCCTCTTAGGATGCAGAGGTAGATACTGCCCACTGAGGGTGATGGAGCCCATGTACATCTGGGGCCTGGGTGGTTAACACAGAGTAGAGATCATATCCCTGCATGAACTACAAAACACGAGGAAAATAATTATCTATGTTCTCTAAGGCATCATAATTTTGTGCTCCTTCTTTTAGTCCTTTAGGATATGTTTGTACCATAAGAAGTACTACTTCATAGCATTATGATGAGAGTAAATGCCCTACTGTGTGCATGGTATCACAAGCAACACCTGACAAATAATGAATTATATGAAAGACTTTGGCATTGCTTCTACAACTATTGTTATCAGTTTTTAAAACAACATGCAACCAGAAAAAACCCACTACGCAGAAAACCTAGAATAATTTATCATTAAAAAAGAATTCTAACACCCATGATTAAAGTACTTAACACCGTATTCACATAATATTGACCCGGATATATTTTACTTTTCAAAGTAACACAAAAATACAGGGAAAAATAAAGTGAGATAATTTTTAAAAACTACATTATATTTAATGTATTCTATTTATTTTTCCAATGAAGAAAGTTTGAGAAAATTGAATTAAAAGTGGGTTGATTAATAGTGTAGTCTTTGAAGTTGGCTTTATATTCCAGTCCTGAAACTTAATGCCCAGAAAACTATTAGAATTTTGTGATTTTGCAGTCTTTCCCAGTAAGAAACTATCAGTTCTTTACCCAAGATGCAACAGCCACATCTTCTCTTGGGCAGAGTGTTGCAGAACTCTGCTCTAAACCAAAACTGGTGATCACTGCACCTTGGCCACAGTGATTGATACTATAAGTCAACAAATAGATGACATCTCTGGCCACCGCAAATATATATTTAGGGAGAGTGGTATCTTCATGAAGCCTATCGTTGTATCTAGATATATTGATACCGCTTTGCATTTATCCCCAAGTGGCTAAGGAAATGAGAGGCTATAGCTGTTGCTTGAAGACATCACAGAGAGCCTGTGCAAAGATGAAATTCACTGAAAAAAAAAAACAAAATCTAAAAATTCAAAGTGAGGACTCTTATAAACCCAAGGAACCCATAGAGTTTTCAGTCCTTCATAAACCACCTTGAAAGCATTAATTACTTTGATCTGGTCCTTATTATTACAAGATGAAATCACAAGTCCCTTTGCCATCATACTATTTTTTTGTGTAATAGAATAGTATGTGAAGCTCACTGATTTGTGTTTTGCAATGAAAGACTTTTGGAATGCTGTTCAAAGAATTTGCATGTTTTTATATATAATTAACCTATTTTATGCCTCCTTTTAAAATTAGTATCTTTGTTCACTAAAAAACAATATATTGTGTTTGATGAGTTCCAGAAGCCTGCAAACATAGGAGTAGCTCACTTGGAAAGTGTCTTTAAATTCTTTATTTTATAGATAAAATACCTGCATATTATAAATCAAGATAAATCTAACTGTAGTTAGCCCATTTTTAGCTGTTTTGGCACTTAGGAAATTGTCTGCCTGAATGTGAAAGGTTTGAAAATGTCTGGTTATGAACTTTGCCTCTGAAATCATTCAAAAAGAATTCAAACAGAGTAAGCAAAGCACAGAATACAATTAAATGGTTTCCATAAAATGGTGAATTCAAGATGAAGAGCAGAGGAGTACTGGGAGAAAGGAAGGTTAGCTTTAATTAAAATGGAGCCTTGGGAGTTAAAATGGAACTATTCCTGAAAAGTCAAATCCATAGGGTGAGATTTCAATGAGGTCTATCACAACCTTTGACTGAAGAACACACTAGGAGAATACTTGAGTAGACACGGCCTCTGGCCAACAGATGCCTCTCACACACAAAGAATGTCACCTCGTGTGCTCTTTAATCCCAGCATCTCTTAAATAGCCACAGTGGAAAAATGCATGAACTGATTTTGCCTTTGTTAACCATTTCTCCTTTGCTGACTGGCTGGCCTTTTGGCTACCATAGAATTCTATGCAGAAGTCGCACTGCTTCTAGATAGGATCACTGGAGTAAAAAAGCAGCTCTCGTTACAGATAAGGATCACTCTCAATAACCTTTTCCTGTGGTCACAGAACTAGCAAATACCAATTTGCTTAATGAGTTAAAATTTACATGTCATCTTAATAGATACTATGAGAGTAAAAAAATACAGAAAAATGTCACTAGTAAAAGCAAGAGGCACATTACAAAGGAATACAATGGCAGTGGCATTGATACTTTTGCAAGAACAGAAACAAGAAGTTTTATCACACTCGGTTTGATTCCCTCCACCCCCAACCAACCCACAAGCATTCAGATATAACACTATGGGTTCTGAGTTATAAATTCACTTCTGTGCCTTCCATATTCTGCTTCTGCCGTGAAACCTCTTTTAGTCTCAGTGCATTCATGGTATAAATAGATATCTTTATCTCTTAGGCTTGCTATGGAGATTAGGAAAATGTGAGTCAAATGTTTTCAGTATAAAGAAAAAAATTAACTTAATGTCTATGGAAATCATTCAGTGAATAGAAGTAAAGCTCATTATTGGTATGGTGATTAATGAGAACTGCTGAGGAGGGTGCAGTCTAAATATTGGAGCTTCACCTAGCAATTCCTTCCTTAGTTCTATAGCATGTAACTGTAGGGGCTGAGGTTAGTGTTGTGGAAATATACTCATGACAGCTCTACAATATTTAACTCCTGTTTTATCAACAAACTTAGGTATCAATAAGAAATATAATCAATGAAGGCAAAAAACCTCATTGATAATCAATGTAAGGGTAATTTGGAGGTGAAGGTAGCTCTTTCTTATATCTCTATGGATTTTCTATGGTTCTTGCAATGGCAATCCTTTCAGCCTCCATATCCTATGAACAACTCTTATCCGGTAGAAAATGCTTAGCTTGTCCTTTACTGAAGAGACAAACAAAAGTCCAGTCTATGTAAAAGCTCTGGATGACTCCAAATCTTCCCCTATTGGATCCGCTCATGGTCCTTCATAGTCCAAGCACTAAAAAGTATGCAGTTATTTGTTTTCCTCTATGTTAAACATACAAAGGGTGAAGCATAGAGTTTTTAATACTGCCATTTTAGAAAAGAAAATAGGAACATTTGATTATTGACAGTAGTACTCTCAGTCTCCTGAGGCAATCAAGGTAATGACCCCATGTTGGCAACTGGAAAGATTCTTGACTGGATCCTGATTTATTTCACATTACTGTGTTCTCCCTCGTGTTCTTTCAGTTGTTCTCACTACAGCTAACTTGAGATTGCCTGAGATTTGGGCATGAAACAAATCTTTATCTTCACTTATACATATATACGTGCATACATACACAGACACAGAGATGCATGCTTACACACACAGACAAACATACACACACACACATACACACACGCACGCACACAAACAATTTCTTTACTGCTCAATATGTGACCACTAATCCAAGGCAATTAATATCTTCAAATTCTAAAAAGTACTGAATCATTATTTAAGTTCCCAGTATAATTCCTTAAGTTAGGGCTTATTGAGTTCAAGTTTCTTGGATTCCTAAAGATCAGTGTCTTAAGCACTGGAAATCTCTTTCTCATTCAACAGTTCAGGGAAACACTGAGGGCAAAACATCTCTTTTTGCACTGAACTCTTTTGAGGTGAGCAATATTCTGAAACCTTAGTGGTAAGCAGCTCAAAGGCCAACTATTTTGGCCTCAAAGGACAAGTAAACTTCCCCTATGTTTATGACAAGAAGTAGGTTCACAGCTTGGAGCCAGTTACTCAGGAATGTGTCTGAGAGGTTAGACTGTAGACGTCAACCATCCCAAAGAAACTGGGGTCAGCCAGCCCTGGTTTCTATCTGAGCTACTCTTTTAATGTAAAACTAGTAATATATTCTAAAAAAGATTAACAACCCAAAGAGGCAATAAAATAATTCGTAATTACAGTTTTCTAAAGTAAACACCATATTAGAAGGGAGCTCAGGGGTTTAAAGCCAAGAAGAGTTCTGTCTAAAGTTTAATCAAATTAAGGAGAATAGGCCTCAGTCAAGAGTCATCTAGGGAAAATGTTTAATGATCATTTAACCAATTCTAATAAGAGGCGTTCAAGGTCGCCTTGCAAGGTCAACAGAAAAGACAAAAAGCGTGGGAAGCTCACCTTAACAGTTTGTTTTCACCAATCGTTCTTTCACATTCTACTTCAATGTACTCAGTAGATGTTTAATAACAATTTAATATCTCCTCAGCTAACGGTAGCAAACAGTGGACACTTTAGTGATTCCCACCAAAAGTGAAAGAGATTCAGATAGTTCACTTTCTCCTCCACCACAAGGAAAGTAACAAAATAGGCAAGTACAGACATCAGCTATAATCTAGGGAGGATTTGGGAGGAATTCATGGAGGGAAAATACATGATCAAAATGTATTACATGAATATTTTTTAAGGAGGAGTGTTCCAAGAAGGATCTAAAGTCTAGAAAAGATCCTATGATCTTAAAATTTTATCAGTGAGAATGAGTACAAACTCAAAAAAAATAATATTTTTATTCACAGCATAAATGTGTAAACCTTGACATTTTATTGCTTTATTGAAGTAAGCATCATGAAAATTCTTTTTACTGAAATCATCATATTATACATTCAACAGTCTCCACATAAAACATTTTAAATTTGAAAAACAAAGAGAATGAAAGAAATTGATTAACAACTTTTAAATAATGAAATACAATTTTTTCAGTTAGATAGAATTTCAGATCTCCACTTGATACATTTGCAAATCATGTCTAGTTAATGTGTTTCCAAACAAGTGCTGGGAATGGAAAAGGAAAACAGATATGCTAATAAGAGTGTGTCTTAGCACGGGTAGTGAGTGATTAGCCTAACTTTTCAGCTAATTAAACTAAACCTAAGCTTCTGCTCAATATATAGCTGTTACATTGAGAATTTTTACATATATGATTAGTTTCAACTTCAAAAATAATTTTTCAGTCTGGAATTATTATACCTACTTTATAGAGGCAACAAATCTTAAAGAAGTCCTTCAGATCTGTTATTCATTTTCTCATGGGCCCATGTCTGTTCTGTAATCCTCCCCATAACTCCAGATTTCACTTCATGGGCCCAGAGTCATGCAGTTTGTTTAGTAGTTAACAAGGATTTGCAAATCTCATGACATTGCCAACAGTTTCTTTCTACCACATTTTTGTCAAAACAATGACAAACATCCCAGTGAAGAAGAATTTTAATTAGGCTGCTTTCCTGCAAAGGAACCAAACATCAGGACATTAAAACCAACCGTATGACTAAATGCTTTTTTAAATATTTTCTTAAAATATGAAAAGGTAGTTTATAGTGACAAATATATGTGTATATGTGTATATATATATATCTTATATACACAGAATTATAACAAGAAAAATATAGTCAAAATGAACAGGGTCATGAAAATAATATACTAGATGACAGCAATGAAAAAAATCATATAACTAAGACCTAATAAATAACATCAGCTAGAATATTTGCTAAGTTAAAAACTCACTTGTACCTATTAATCAAAACTATCATTAATAACAGTTTGCAAATTTTAACTCCGACATCCTTTGTCTATAATATAACTTGTATCAGCAAAAAATGGAAGACCCTTCTTTAAGGACTGGAGCACAAGGACAGAGGAATAAACAAGGGAAATATCCAGCCATCAGACAGTAATCCTGCCTTGTTCTCCCAAGGCTTGTTTTCTCATTTTTTTTAATGACTACTTAATCAAGATGTATTAATTTCTCCATGAAATGGTACAAAAAGTCAAGACTGAAATTAAAGCAATTTTAGAGCAACTGGAGAATATTTTAAGGATAGGAAATCTTAATAAATATGATTGATGGAAATACGGAGTCTGCAGTAGTTGAGGTAGAACTGGATATGAGAACAATTTAAACAAAATATGCACTGAGGGCTTTCAAAGAGCAAACCGTGCCCACAGGCTGAACTGTGTAACAGTCACCACTGTGTTTATGAGACTGTTCACCACGACTCCAGGGAGCACTAAGTTTTCCCAAGGAATGCAATGAAACTCTGAAGGCATTCTTAAGATAAAGCTAATGTTAATAAATACATATGTCAAAAAATATGAACTCATAAAACAAAGAAGCCATTAGTAGTAGAGTATACAGTTCATTACTTGGCACAGAGCTGGATATGTCACAGCTGTCAGCCTGAATAAATATTGATGAAGATGATATTGAAATGTGTAAAACCTCTTGGGTACATCTATCCCAAATCAAAAATGCTATGTTCTATTTCATTTAATATTTATAGACGAGTGTATTGTCTATTTAAAAATACTTTTTACTATGTTGGTGATGTACTTCAATATCAAATGGCCTATTTTTTTAAATTCAGAAGACACAGGCATGGATAGTACTAAAATACTGAGACATAAAAGGTCTAATGAACATCACAGTTAGTCAAAGTGAACCAGCAAGAAATACGTGATAGGAGCCTTGGGCACTGATACTGCACATATCCCCTGAGAATTTTATATAGAGTTACAGATAATAATTATCTAAAATAAATGTATCTAAAATGTATATGTATGTATATACATACATAATTGCATATATTTTATCTCAAAACTTATTTAGTGACAAAACCTCACCTGATCTTAAATTGTTTATAGTTATTTGTAATCTATTTAATGTGAATACTCCTTTTCCAGTGTGTTTAATTGCAGGCACAACCAGAATATATCATAAAACAAAGTCTCCCGGATTTCTGGAAGCTGAACCATTCTCATCTGCTGAACACATTGATAGACAAGGTCTGTGGTGAAATCTCTGAGGCTGTCTTTTCTCGATATGCTTGCTATTGCAGATACTATGATCTTGAATATTCAGCCATATGTTCCAATTGTCTCCATCATGATATGATGATGCTATTCAGATGTCAGGGGCATTTTTAAGTTCAAGTTAAACAGTACCTGGAATACCATGTATCCCCATCATGTGATAACTAGATCCATTTCCTGGATACTAGAAACTATGGAACCAGGAATACTACTTTTTCTCCACATAGGAACTTTTCCTTTATTCAACCAAACTTTATTTCTTGAACTTCAGCCGTTTGGAGTAAACTGGCCTTGCAAAATGACTGGAGAGTCTATGGAAAGACATGTTTTACCAAGTGATTTGGAAGCTGAGTAACAAGTTCTTAGAGGCTCTGAAACAAACTGAATTGTGAAAAAGCATGGAAAGGAAAGGCCAAGGGCAATGACGAAAACCAGCTCCTTTCTCAAGAACTGACAGGATACCATCAGTCTTACTGAGACGGAAGGAAGAGCATGGCATTGCTGGTTTTCCAAAGACAATCCTAGGCAAACCCTCATTATGAAACAAATGGAGTGGCTGTACTTCCTACATGTGAAACTGACGGGATGAGAGTCACAGATTAGTACTTAGCAGGCAACAGCCAGATAAATATTTGTACTTTACTTCCACGATGAAATATGAGAGCAGTATCAATATCTGTCTGAAAGCACCACAGTCGGAAATCTGAAAGAATGCTTATACACAAAAAGAGAGCCAGAAGTATTAAAAGGAAAATATTCATCTGGCTATAGTGTAGCAGGAGGCCGCTTGTTCATCCAGGCCGCCCAGAACCTAAATAACCACACAAAAACTGTATTAATTAAAACGCCACTTGGCTCATTAGCTCTAGCTTCTTATTGACTAACTCATATTAATTTAACCCATTTTTATTAATCTGTGTATCACCACGTGGCAGTGGCTTACTGGCAAAGATTCGGCATGTCTGACTCTGGTGGCTCCAAGGTGTCATCTCTCTGACTCTGCATTCTTCCTCCCAGCATTTAGTCCAGTTTTCCATACCTACCTAAGTTCTGCCCTATCAACAGGCCAAGGCAGTTTCTTCATTCATTAACCAATAAGTGCAACACATAGGTAGAAGGACCTCCCACAGCACTATAAACCAAACTCAAGGGCATGGAAGATATGTATTACCTTATGCAAAATAGAGAACATCTGAAATATCTGAAATGCAAGTAAAGAAATGCATTACCAGTCACAGTTCAGCTTCATTCCCACACTCCTTGTCTATGATGAAATGTGTTGTGTGTTACCATGACAGGAGTTTTTTTTTTTTTCTTTCTTTTTTTTTTTTTTTGCTGCTGCTGTGTTTTGAATACATGACTTGACATAGTCTCAGCTGTGGTAAGAATAAAATTCAATTTCTGACACAACAAAGAAACCAGAACACTATTTAGAGATATGAGATGGTCAAAATCAGGAAATAAGCCAGCTATTTAAGACAATGGGTAGAAATGTAACAAATTCCCCTGTGTAGGAGAAGCTTCCATATCTAATGACATAGTCAATGATGAATCTTCACAGATTTCTGGAAATGCATGTTTCAAATGTCATATTTTCTTTTATTGGCGTTACATCAGGAATTTCATACAGCCCATGTCATTATGCAGAATGTATAAGAGAAGATATTGTTGTTGAACACTGCGCTCATTTTGGGAATGGCTTAGATGAATGAGCAGTGACAAAAGGTTTCAGAATCCACACACAGCAACACTTCACTCTGCATTTCTTCCTTTGTTAGAGGAAAATTCTGCTTTTCCATAAAATTTAGTTAAAATAATTTTAATTACATACTTCAGAATGATTTTCAGGAATATTGTTGGTACTAACCTTCATGCAAAAACTATGTAAAAAGTAAGCAAACAAAACCAATGTAAAAAACACAAGGAGATCCAGGAAGAAGGTTGAGTTGACATGATTACTGGGTAGCACAGCTAATGAGAAACACTGGGGCCAAATTACTAAGGACATTTTAGCAAGCTAAGGTATATGGATTTTCTCATCTGAAATGGGAAATCAACTAAGGATTTAAAGCAAGCAAGACCATAATGATCATCTGACATAGGGCAGTAGTAAGGCAAAACTAAAAGGAAATAATTAATTTGAAGATATTAGACAAATAGTGGAGTCAATAGACAAAAGGCCAGTCTCCACATGTAAAGAGAGCAGAGGCTTTTCTACGCAGGAATGGGAAAGCAAAGACTTGCTTTTTTAAATATATATAACATTAGGTTTAATTTTCCTAGTGGATCTTAAAATTGCTAGTATCTATGGGAACTTCATTCATGAACCCTTTTTTTTAACATAACCACAAAGGATAATGATTTTTCAAAGGGACTATTGATAAATCATATATGTCTGGGAATATTGTGAAAAATGGAGGTTTTTTTGCGTCTCTGTATCAGATCTAATTTAGACAGTTTGTACAGCTATAGAAATTTGCATTAAAACAAAACAAAATTGCAAAATCTCCTGATGGTTCTGATATTCAGCCAGGTATGCAAAATACAATGAAAACGCCTCTGCCTTTGGCAAAACATGAGAAAATTTTTGCGGAACTCTTATTGCATAAACATGCTGAATGATTAAAATAACCACAAGACTGTGGTTAAAAGTAAAATTTCAAGATAAGAATATAATTATGAGTGAAAATAAATAGATTTTTCTTAACACAGAGTTCTAATTTAATTTTAGTTTAAATGACTTTAAATTTTTAGCATGGAAGAAAATCTATTATTTCCTCTATTTCATTTTATAGTCTTAAATACTTGCTCAGTAAACAGGCTCAGATATTTTATTCAAGAGTCTACAAAACTGCTGGAGGTGATCTTCCTTTTCTTTCTTTTTTTTTTTCATTGCTGTTCTATAAAGTTACCAGTTTATTAAACTGTCACTTTGTTATGAACTATTGCTTAACATTTATTAAGCAAAAACAATGAATTAGGTGTTGACAAACTATGTTAATTTCTCTGCAGGCATATTATTCTTCGTTCCTTTCTTGTGTGTGCTCCAATCTCCAGGTCCTCATCCCTTAAGTGGCAATCACTAGTCTTTCTGTTTCTGTTTATGACTTCAGGCTTTTATATTCCATTTGTCACAAAAAAGTGTCCAATTAAAATATATGAAAGTAGAATAAAGCAACCTCATTCCTGGGTGCAGTAAAGAAACAAAGAGCAATTGGAAGAGTCTTGAGGACTAAACTGTATTCATTAATCACTCTGGAGTAACTGAGAATGGTGCTATCTGTAAGTATAAATCAATATGATAGTTATCCAAGAATGAAGAGAAGCAGGGCGAGGTAAAAGGAAAAGTTGTCTTCTAAAGTATGGAGACATGCATAGATAGACTTATGATGCATAGTTCTTTGTATGATCCACTGAGATACCCAGTTTCACCAAGACCATTTGCTCTGTATATGAACCATATTGTCCCAGGCACCACCAGAAATACCAGCAGCAAACACATGGGAGTTGATGGAAAGAGAACCTGAAAGGCTCCCGGTGTTCAGCAGAAAGTCTGACAGAATCGTGACATGACAAGTTAAATGCACCAAAGTGGAAAATGACCCATACTCACCTCAGAGCTATTTCAAGCTCTCTGACTATACATCCAAAACTACATCTATTGATCCCGGTTTGAAAGAGAGAAGAAACTGGTTTTTAGTAACTCTTTAAAATGTCTGGAGTAACTGTAAACAACATATTGTCAAAAAAAAATTCTCTTTGAACAGAGTTCCTAATAATGGACCACGAGGTCTTTTCCCCTCTGACAGTATGGACAAGCAAATAGCCAATGCATTACATGGTTGCCACTGGCCATTAATTTTCCCTGCTAGAATAACCAAGTGGCTGGCCCGTTCTGAAGGCCAGGTCACCATCGGGTCTAAATTTAGCGTTTCTTATGGCTTTCCTATTAACTTCGGGTCTGTAAGTTAACCCACACCAGAGCTATCCAGCTGAGTGGACAAAGTAAAAACCATAGGCATTCCCAGATATGCTAAAGGATATTTTTTGTTTTGTGGAATTGTTGAGCATCCAGAATTGAAATAAATGAAAAGAATAATATGAGGTCACTTGGTAGACTAGAGGGCAAAGTCCCACATCCTTTGGAGAAGAAAGGGCCAAAGTTCAAGTTGATAGAACAATTTTATGGTGGCATGACAACAGCAGGAGATGAGAGGGAAGAGGGGAGAGCAGCAAAATAAGAGGAGTGGGGGAAGGAGGGCACAGTGGGCAAGGAGAGCTCTCCTTTCAGTGCTGCACTGCCCTTGTGCCATCTGCAGCACTGGCACACGTGGGCACTCTGAGGTCATGCTTGACCTTATTATCTGCCAGTATAATAACAATAAAATGATTTTTAAATGAACATTTTAATTTTTAATAATTCTACATATATAGAAGGCTCAGTGATAGTAAAGAGCTTCTATACTGTACATCTTGAACCTAACATGCATTTTGGAATGGAAGCATCTTCCATGTTTTGTTTGTCAAAATAAGTACACTAATGTTGATATATTAATACCAAGCTGAGACAGGGCAATACCACATGCAGATGCTTGCAAACTCACAATGAATAAGAAAAATTGACCAAAACAACCTGTCAGCAGACCAAAAGCACGGTGACTAATGACACGCATTCCTAGCCAACCATACCATGCCAGCAGCGACCGCCAATTTCAAAAGGACAAACCAAAAACTTTGCCGTGGCTACTTAATTTTCCTAACCACATAAAAACCCCTGACCATTTTACAATAAAGATCTGTTACATTGGATTCATTTGGAGTCAGTGTCATCACCTTCATGTCACCTGCCCGCCACCCCCACACCCAGGAAACAGGGATCGCACAACAGGCAGCAGCAAAAAGCCCACAACAACTACACCAAGTAAACTGCAAACCTTTCAGATATCAGCAATTTTCCTTGAATGCCCCTTTGCAACTCCATATTCAATCTTTAATAGTAGACAATGATAAACAGTTTATTTTTGAATTACAGAATCACTTATTAATTCAAAATCATATTCTGTAACTAAAGAACGGGAAAAAATATTCTCTAACTACAAAGATACTGTGATAAACCAGACAAAAGTTAGCAGGGCTGGAGGGATGTTTTGGCTATTAAGCCAAATAGTGGGTACTGCTCATTGAAGATCTGAGTTTGGTTCCCAATACACATGTCAGGAAGTTCCAGAGCACCCCCACACTTCCATATATATGTATATTTGTGTGTGCACATATGTATTCCACACACAGTTAAAAATAAAACAAATAATTTTAAAAATAAATAAATAGCAAAAGGTAGTAATGTGTGATCAATGTGACTGTGGGAAAAGACAGATTGTGCTCTGAGAGCAAATTCATGCTGCCTACCTAATGGCATAACAGTTGCTGAAACCTTCAGAGTGGACGGTCTGACTAAAGTTGGAGAAGCTGTTCCAGTCCATGGAAAAGAATTTTAGATGAAGAAGGTTTAAAGAACACTTATTAAACTCCATTCACATAAATTAAAATCTGACCTGGTTCAGTTTCTCAGGAACTATCAAATGTTTTTTCTTCTATCTATGGAAACTCTTCTTTCATTAAGCATGGTAGTACTGGTAGTTGGTTACTCAGTCATGGGCATTCTCTTGTCTGCTGTCTCTAAATCACAAATGTGATTGCAGAGTCTTCTAGCATTTAACATGTTCATGTAGTCTTCAAATGTTAATTTTATCACAACCATTTTAATGGGTAATTATAGAAACCTTGTGCGCAATACTCTATTGGATGTCTGCAAGAGACTGATTTAGTTCTGTATATTAGAGATCCTTCATGAACACTGCTTACATGGCTAGTTTTCCCTGTGTCATAAGCATGTTTGCATGTAGTTGAGAAGAGAGAAAGAAAGAGACAAACAGAGAGAGAGAGACAGATTGGGGAAGGGAGAGACAGAGCAAAGAGGCAGGAGAGAGTTTTGCATTCAAATTTTTGCTTTATATTTACTTACTTTTTAAAAAAACCTACAATATATGGTAACTCAAAAGACATAATGTGAGTTACTTGAATGGAAATTAGAAAGAAATTAAGGTCGTGTTAGTGTGCTGCCTTATTAAAGAAAAATTCCATGGTTCTATTTAACAATTATATTTCAAAAGTCAATGAAGCTACCCATGGAAAACTTATGAAGTCATAAGCCTAACTGATACTAGGATGATGTTGTAGTTAAAACATACACATAAAAATGGACATATGTACTTCAATAATCTCAAATAACTGCTCTCACATGCATCAGCTGGTCTATTCAGTCAACAGAAATGAACATTTCTCATCCCTCTTCCCTTTGTCTTCATATACCATGACAGCTCTACCTATTTTAAAAAATAAACTATTAACAATTCCCACACATATGATGGTATACTTTAATTATTAACTAAGAAGATAGTCACTGGAGTCAAAGATGCTAGTGAAAGACACGAGTATCTGGATTAGAAATAAAGAATATTTTATTAGAGAAGCTACAATAGCCAGAATGTTAACATGACCAAGATGATGTTCCAACTTGTAAAACAAAACATAAAAGCCCAGACACAAAGTCAGTGGATGGAAGCATTAGAAGACTAAAAAAATGAACTTAGGGAACAAAAATATTATAATGTTTTTGTATGGCTAGAGACATTCTCTTTATTGCACTTGACTTGAAGAACCATCCCAATCCTGGATTCTAAAGAATACTTTGTATCTATCAAGGCTAATTATTATCTCAAACTCTTTCAAAGATAATTTCAGAGCATAAATATCAATGCATAACTCATAAGAAATTCAAAGACATAAGATCTATGGGGAATTGCCATCCTACAATAATCTTTGCCTGCTGTTTCTCTTAATTCTCAAACTCAGAAATGCAATACTCTCTCTGGAAAGGCCATATCCCTAAAATCAATAGAAGGAATTGGCAGGTATCAAAACATGTCCTTTGGGAAGTGTATGTATGAGAGGTATGCGGGATTAATCTAGGAATATTCATAGGTTGCAATTTTGTAGATTTCACAGAGAAGACAAAGTCAACCATTACAAAGCAGCAGTATTGGACTGTTTTTATTCAAATTTGGTAACAGTTTTTATTTGTAATAGTTTCAAAATACCTCTTAAAAATTCATATTTTAGAAAGTCACAGCCTTATCTGCTGAAAGACAAAAATAAAATGGAGTGGATATAAACTCTAGTACATCTCCACTGTTAATTCCTGATGATGACGCCTAGAAAACATATCAGGAGATATACTGAAGAAATACCCCAGCTGGCACCATCCTAGTGCTGTGATCTGAGAGGCAAGGCTTTATCACACTCACAAACTAAATGCTAAAATCTAGTAATTTCCTAAAATCATGATCTTCTTAGAGTTAAACCATTTTGTCTGTTAGGAACATTGCATGTACATGCAATTAAAACATCACAGGCAAGCATCACCACAGCCTTTCAAGGAAAGAATGGACTGACACATGTAGTATGTTTAGAACCACATCTGTCTAGACACATTAGCTGGTCATCTCCAAGGATACATCATTCCCATGACCCTGACTTCATCTAATGCCCTCCTACACTGCACTCCCAGTAAGTTCTTCTATATTGTTCTTCAGAAATTCTCTCTCTCTCTCTCTCTCTCTCTATATATATATATATATATATATATATATGTGTGTGTGTGTGTGTGTGTGTGTGTGTGTGTGTATGTATGTATGTATGTATGTGTATATATATATATATATATATATATATATATATATATATATATATATATATATGAACTCAAAAGCCTAAAGCCCAGGGAGTTTTGTTCCTGAAAAGCAAATATAAAATATATTTGTAAAAGTTAATATAGTATTTGTGATACGTGCCATTCTTTAAAAGAACAACCATCTGCCACAAAAAGAGAAACAAGGTGTTTCAATTTAAGCATAAGTGCTGTTTTCTCAGTAATTTGAAAATCATATTTCTTAATTTACCTCAAACTGTTTAAGTTACCTTTAATCATACAGAAAATTATAGTCAATAAAAAATACTTTCACCCTGCTTGAACAAATATCCTGAGAGTCAATGCTGCTTCATCTATATGCCAAGCTGCTTGCTTGCACTATTAATTACATTAAAAATAGAACTGCCATCTGACCCAGCTAAACTACTTCTGGATAGGAAACTAAGGAATCTATGTCAACACACCACAGAAATACTTGCTTATTTATACTTACTGACGCCTCATTCAAAAATAGCTAAAGGAACTGTCAACTTAATGTGCCATGTTTTTTTGATACTCATGGGATACCTGCCCTTTCCTAAGCAGAAATGGAGGAAGAGTGGTTTGGAGGGTGGGAACAAAGTGGAGGATGAGGAGAAACTGTGAGGGAAAACTGTGTCCAGACAGTAAAATACAAACATACATACATACACGTTGTAGGAATTCCTATAGCCAGTAGTCTTGAAGTTACCCACCCACTTGGGCAGCCTCTTATACTATAAATGCCCATGTAAAGCATGTGTCTGTCCTCGTTTCTGGCAGTGTGATTCGGCTCCTGTTCCCCATTCATGCAGAGAATTGTGATCTGTGTGTCTACCCCTAAATAAATAACCTATTATACTCAGTTCTGAGCTAGTGTGGGATTTCGTTTTAGCATCCTTCTTCATCTGGTGCACACATGGATCAGGACTCCACCCCTACCAGGTGGACTGGATTAAAAGCCTAACTGGCCACAGCACAGAAAGTCTCCCACCCCTGCCTGCTTGGCTTGCTTTTACCTAAGCAGTTTTTTGTAAAATCCTCACCACAGCGGAGCTAACTGCATGTGGTGACTTGGAAATTTCTCAAGTTTGTGCACATCCCCCCCCAACTGCCACATTCCCTGCTGCATGGCAACTTACACAGCTTCCAGTTTGTGATCCCTGCCTCTGAGTTCCAGGCTTCTTGTTCCCTGTATGGAATTGATTTAATTGCTTTTAATTTGTCAAGCAAAGCATATTTCTCAGTATTTAACCAGCACCAAGGTAAAAAAAAAACAAAGCAGCTCATGACTGCTCATGACACCAGGTTGCACCGTTGGTTGCAACTCTGCAACCATGACACCTGCTGGACAAGTAATATCATTACATCTAAAACAATTTACCAGACCCCATAACATAAGACAAATATTTTATTAATTAATAAATCAATAAACTTGAAAGTTATATAATTGCAGACAATATTACCATAGTGGATGTTAGTAACTTTTTTTTGCTAATACTAGGGATTGTATTGCACAAGGCTTATATGGTTATTGTGATACATTCATTTATTTGATATTGACAGTCAGATTTTTTCATATTATATCATTAAGAAAATGGTTTGATAACAGAGCCAAGAATGAGGCACTTTCAGAAATGATACAGTCTTTACAGACTTATAATGAACAGCTAGCTGACAGGATTAATACCATCGAAATTCAAAAGTTACCTGAACAAATGAATACTATTGAAAAGGGTAACATTAATTTGACAAACAAAATTGAAGCCATGTCTAAGGGTACTGAGAAATTATCTGAAAGAATTCATACTGTTAAATTTCTTTAAAAGTTATGATAGAATAGCAGATAGTAGTAAAAAGATCTGAAACAATTGAGGAAATTATTGGAGCTGATGAACAGGGAAAAAGACACAAGGACAGGATTCAACATCACCAGTACCAATCAGAGATGACTTACCCAGGGTTTTAGCTTCCTACCCTGTAATTTACTCTGACAAAGCATCAACTTCTAAAGCCCCAAAAGGATTAATTAATAAATCCAATAACATCCAAAGAAGGTGGATGGATACCTATGGGAATGAATGATCTAAAAGAAATTAAGTAAGCTGTAGTAACTTATGGCTTGTATCTGCATTTGTTAGGGAGATGATAAAGACATGGGTTTCTAGCATTAAAGCCATACCACACAACTGGTTTCATGTAGTTTCAGCAGTCATGGATGGTGGGCCTCAATTGATGTTTAAATGCCATTTCAGAGAAGAGGCTAAACTTTTAGGATAACAGGGAAAAGCAAAAGGACTTGAGTCTTACTAAGATCAAATTCCTGGCGAGGGCCCTGATGCTGACCACAGGCTCAAGCTCTTTACAGAGGACAATTCTTGTCCCTATGCCACAGAGCAGCCTTAAATGCTTGGGTCAGAATTCAAGAACCAGAAAAATGAATCGAATCATATACCTGGGTTAAACAGGGCCAGAGAGAACACTTCAGTGACTTTTTACAAAGATTTACTAAGGCTGTACAAATAGGAGTAATAGACCCAGATGCTAGATGAGTACTAATTGAATCTTTTAAAATGAAAACTTAGAATTTAAAAACAGTTTTTTGGCCTGTAAGGTTATATCAGCACCAATGGATGAATGGATCCTGCATACAATGAATATTGAGACATTTGGCTATATTACTGAATCTTGGGTAGGGGAAGCAATATCCAAAGAAATGAGGAGACATCAAAATGTCAAATATTTCAATTGTGGCAGAATAGGACATCTGAGAAGGGATTGTAAACTAGAAATTCCTAGAAATAATATCTCCTCTGGGGATAGCAAGAATAGGAGTACTCAGCCTTCAGGTATATGTAGAAGGTGTGGCAAAGGCCAACATTGAACCAATGAGTGCAGATTTAAAAAAAAAAAAAGACAGACAAGGCAACTGATACCAGTGGGAAACTCCTTGGGGGGGCTCTCACAGACTCCAAAGCCAAAGATGGTCCAGTCATTCCCAGTCACTGTGGAGGACATGTCTCAACAGGAAAATTTTAAAAACTAGAACCTTCTGTAAAAACCATACTGTTCTGGATGATGGAATAAGCATGGAGAATAAATCAAAAAGTCCAGTAGGAAATAGGAAATATATATTCTGGCAGACTTCTATAAATGATCAAAGACCAAAGCTAAGAGTGCATATAAATGTCATTGTAATTGTGGGTTTGATAGACACAGGTACAGATGTGAGTATTATTACTCCAGAATCTTGGCATCCAAATTGGCTTCTTCAAGAGGCAGATGTTCAATTACTAGGAATTTGAACCCTGTCTCAAGGGAAACAAAGCACAAGATGGGTTGAATGCATAGGGACAGAAGTACAGAGAGGAAGCCTGAGGCCATATGTGGCTAATATTGCAATGAATTTATGTGGTTGTGATCTTCTGAAGCAATGGAATACTCATATGAACATACCTGCATTCCCAGAAACTCATAGTTCTGTGAAAAATATAATAAGGTACTATACACAAAGGTCACCAGTCATTCAGGCTGTACAAGAACACAAAGCAACTAGCAAACCTTTAGGGGTACCAATGGCCCTACCTTTAAAATGGTCTACTGAAAAACCAATGTGGGTTAAACAGTGGCTTTTAACAGAAGATAAAGTGCAGTTTTTAGAACAGCTGGTACAGAAGCAAGTAGATGCTCACCTTATTGAAGAATCAAACAGCCCTTGGAATTCTCCTTATTTGTTGTTAAGAAATCTGATAAATGGAGAATGGTAACAGATCTAAGAGCTGTCAACAAGGTAATTCAACTATGGGCCCTGTAAAATCTGGAATTCCTCTTGCTTCTCTGTTACCAAAAGGATGGCCTCTTATAGTTATTGATTTAAAAAATTGTTTTTTCACTATTTCTTTATAGGAAAAAAAACAGAGAAAAATTTGCCTTCACAGTGTCTACTTATAATAATTCTCAACCTACTAGGAGATATCAATGGACAATCCTTCCGCAGGAAATGCTCAATAGCCTCATTCTATGCCAATAATTTGTATGTCATTCATTGTAAATAATATATAAAAAATTTCCTAAATCTGTAATTTACCATTATGAGGATGAAATTTTGCTCTCTGATTTACATATAGATACTTAGAAAGAATGTTTAAAGAAGCAAAGAAAGTTTTGCCAAAATGGGAATTACAATTTGCTCCTGAAAAAACACAGAGAGAAGATTCTGTCAGTTACATAGGTTATAAAATAAGTTTACAAAAAATTAGAACACAAAAGGCACAATTTAGGATAGATCAATTGCAGACTCTTAATGACTTTCAAAGATTGTTAGGAGACATTTCCAGTCTATGACCAGCTGTTGGGATAACACTTGACATAATAGTTCATTTAAACAAAACCTTAGATGATAACAAAAACTTAAATAGTCCCAGAAAATTAAAAGCTTCTTTGTTACAATCTAATGTTTTGTTTAAATGAATTATTAGATCAGGAGTTATTTGACAGAATATTACAGGAAGCACTTGTGGATAGGGTGAATCCAAATCTTAATTACATTCTAGTCATATTGCCTTCCAGAATTTCCCCCACATGAATTTTAATGCAAAGGGAAGATACTATCTTAGACTGGATCATTCCCCACATAAACCATGTAAAAAATTTAAAACTTACATGGAATAACTTTCTGAAATAATTATAAAAGGAAAATTAAGACTTCGTTAACTAGCAGGTATAAACACAGCAGAGATTATAGTGCCTTTTACTTCAGATGAAATTAAAAAATTATGGGAAGACAATGAACCTTGACAAAGAACTTGTGCTAATATTTTAGGAAAGATTAATAGCAATTATCCCCAAAGTGATAGAATTAATCTTATAAAGAGAACTACTTTGATCCTTCCCTGCACTGTACAGGACACACCAATAACTAGAGCCCATACATTCTATATTGATGCGAGTAAATCATGAAAGGTAGGATACAGATCAGAAGATTTAAGTAAGGTGAAATAAAGCCCTTAAAATTCTGTTCAAAAGGCAGAATTATATGCTATTCTCATGCTACTAAGGGATTTTAAGAACCTCTTAATATAGTTACTGATTCATAATATGCAGAAAGAGTTGTTTTGCATATTGAAACCATGGAATTTATACCAGATGATACAGAATTGACTTTATTAATCATACAGGTTCAAACATAATCAGAAATAGGCTCTGTACTATATACATAACACACATCTGATACCATATGGGTCTACCAGGTCCTCTGGCACAAGTAATGCAGAAATTGATTGATTGTTGATTAGAAATGTATTGAAGGCCTTAGAATTTTATAAGAAAGATTATGTCAATAGCAAATGTTTAAAGAAAGAGTTTTCCATTACATGGCAACAAGCTAAGGAAATCATAAAGAGATGTCCTACTTGCTCTTTCTATAACCAAACACTGCTACCTGCAGGGAGTAACCTAAAGGGTACTCAAAGGAATGAAATCTGGCAGATGGATGTGTTCTACTTTGCAGAATTTGGAAAATTAAAATATGTACACCACACCATTGACACTTATTCAAGTTTTCAATGGGCAAGTGCCTTGAGCTCAGAAAAATGCAGATTAATTAATCACACATTTGTTAGAAGTTATGGTCATTACGGATATACCTGCATAAATAAAGATGGATAATGGTCCAGAACATGTATCTAAGAAAATGAAACAGCTATTTGCTTATTATAATATAAAGCATATTACTGGTATAGCAATCATACAGGTCAGGCAGTTATAGGAAGATCAAATAGAACTACAAAGGATATGCTAAACAAACAGAAAGGGATGAAAACAGCCCCAGAAATAAATTACATAATGCTTTATTGACCTTGAATATTCTTAACACGAATGAGAAAGGGACAACAGCAGTAGAGAGACATTGTATTTCAAAGATGTGTTGACCTCACAATGAAAGCCAGGAGATGTGATACATTGGGGAAGGGGTTTTGCTCTTGTTTCAACAGGACAAAAAGTTATGATTCCATCAAAATTAATAAAGATTTGATTTGAAAAAGAGAAATCTCTTAAGAAGGAGAAATGATGGCTATTCCACAGAGGTGACAACCATATAGATGGTAAGGAAAACATATAGGATTGGAGCAGGGTTCTGTTCTTGTCTTTACAGGAAAATACAAATCTTCAAAAATTCAAGAGACACTGGATATTTGTATGCTGACAGAAGAAAAAATAACTATCCAATATGTCATCAAGAAAAAGGAATATGACTTATAAGGACAGGTGATCCAACACATACATTTAAATATATATGATAATAAATATATAGTTAATATATATTTTAATTTTGATCAATTTGATACAAGTATTAACAATTCATTAATGTCAATTAAATATTGAAATTAAAATAGTATTTTATTTAATATATAAATTATATATATGAATATATTAAGCTGGTTTGGTGTTGGCCAATAGTTCTGTCCTTCTCTAAATCCAAGCATGTTGTTAAAATAAAAATTCAGAGTTTCTGTCTCATGTCAGGAGCCATAGTATGGGACAGAAAGAAGAAAGAATTTAGAAACACTATTTACTCTTCTTCATACCTATTTTTGTCTCTATTGTATGTTTAATTCAATATATGTATCCATAAATAATGTTTAAGTTTTACACAATGAACAATGAATTTTCCTGAAGTAATTTTGAAGTTTCCAAGAAGAAGATGGGGCTCCACAACAACCATTCCACCTGGTTGATGTGACATCATTGGTGTGGGAGGCCCTTCTGTCTATGTGATTTTTTGTTTTTCTCGGTCAATGAATAAAGAAACTGCCTTGACCAGATAGGGTACAACTTAAGTAGGTGGATAGGATTAGAATGAATGCTGGGAGAAAGTAGGGCAGAGTCAGGAGAGATGCCATGGAGCCATCGAAGCCAGATGCTGAGAATTTTACCTGGTAAGCCACTGCCCTGTTGTGATACACAGATTAATAGAAATGAGTTAAATTAAGATGTTAGAGTTAGCCAATAATAAATTAGAGCTAATGGGCCAAGCAGTGTTTTAATTAATATACTTTCTGTGTGAATATTTCAGTGCTGAGTAGACAAGAACTAAGAAGTGGCCCCTCCTCCAACAAATTGGTGCCCCCATGGCCAACTAAATCCACATAAAACCTGAAAGGGCTTGAAAAAAATTCTAGCCAAAACACAAATAATACAGAGTTTAACACAGCTTCTTGCTGCTTGCTGATGGCATGCTGTGGCTCCTTTAAGAAAGGTTTTCCTGACTCAGAAGCAGCAGTTGAAAAAAAGCCATGCTGTTTTGAAATGCAGGCTTTCTAGGATGTGCTGCCAGCCTTACCTCTGGTTTTTTTGGAAGACCAAGAATTTGGATGGGATTTGTAAGTAGAGTGCTATGGCTTGCTTGATGGCAACTTGAACCATCTCTATGCTTAGAAGTGGGGCAGTGTGATCAATCAGAGGCACAAGTACCTCTGCCATGCTAGACTGGAGGGGTGGGCAAGCAAGAAATACCATATATGATCTAGTAATGTCACAGCTTAAATTCTTAAGTGCTTAGTATTTTAAGAAGTGCTTCGGGTCAGAAAATAATTACAGATATGCAATATAGACAAATTCAGATGTAAAAGAACTCTAAATGGGTCACAGTGTTGCATAAATGTACATAGGTTTGAAAGAGATAAAAAATAGTATAGAGAGTCATAAAATAAAGTTAATGTTTTTAAAAATGGGTAATGTCTTTAAAGGACAGAGTAATAGAGTAAAAAAAAAAGGCCATGCAAAGACAGAAAATTCGCAGAGAGTCTGGATTATGTATATTATTGTGTTGTCTTTGAATTTTTTGACTTTGAAGGCGATAAGTACAGATAGACATTTCATTGTATTGAATACTAAGCTAAACTAGCATGTATATTAAAAAGGTATCATGACTTCCAAATTTGAGTCTAAGGATATGTTGCTTTGGAAAAGAGGTTCTTCTTTTGTTTCTACAGAAGATGAGAACCTATGGATTGCTTCCAGACCATTATGGTTTGATGGACCAAACCCCCTGAAAAATTGCGTGAACACCCCCCACAAAGAAAATATTTCACCCAATAAACAGCAGTAGGCAATTTGGAGAAACTACACCCATATTCCAAAATATTGTTTGTAAATGTTTATTTACATTTAAAGGGGGATATACTATAGAGAGTTGCATTGGCATGGATCTTGGTTTATTGGTACAAATTTAAGGTCAATTTTCCTATATGTCTATTTCTGCTCTTGATTAGGGTATTATGATAGTGTAGTTCATTTTAAAAATGTAATGTATAATTAAGAAAAATAGGTCATCTATAATAGTTAAGCTTGTAGTTATGTTAGGTTTTCTAGAAATATAGAGATATATTTCAGTTAATTAGGTATTCTTCAAATCTTTCAGAGACCTTTGGAATATGGCATTTAAATATTTTAAAAATTTAGGACTTTTCATGACAGTGAGACACATCTGTTTTGGCAGCACCAATCTACTTCAAGATAAAGATGGGCATCGAAAAGGCTCATTATGGAGTTCGTCAGATGAACTGGACATGCAGGATCCACAGAGAAATGACTGCTGATCTTGCCTAAAGGTGAGACAATCCTTTAGGGTTCCTGCTTCATTTAAGAGTCTTCTAGAGATTCAGCAGTATACAGAAGGAAGTGATTGAACTGTCTTTGAAATTCTGCTTCATGGAAAATTCTGCCAGACACTATGGGCCTGTAGGCTGAAGATGGATGCCCCAACAGTACAGAAGAACTTTGGGTAATATTCCAAGCAGTGAGATGTCTCTGTCAATTCTAGAGTTTTGGAAGTGGCTTACAATGCACCTCCTGTTTACTTAAGTAATATTATATCCTTCTGGAGTTTTTGATGGAATTGAAGAATTTATAGTTTTCTCCTTAGTTATGATAAAAGATAAAGTAGAAATAAATATTGTAACTGTAATTCTTATTTGATACCTGTTTTTTATATGAAATTTTACTATGTTAAAGGTAAAACCTTCCTTTGTGTTTAAACGGAAAAGGGAAAATGATGTGGGAGGTTCTGTCTATATGTTGCTTTTTTTGGTTCATGAATAAAGAAACTGTCTTGGCCTCATAGGGTAGAACTTAGGTAGGTGAGGAGAACTGGACTGAATACTGGGAGAAAGAAGGGTGGAGTCAGGAGAGACACCGTGGAGCCGCTGGAGACAGACACTGTGAATTTTACTCAGTAATCCACTGCCACGTGATGATACACAGATTAATAGAAATGGGATAACTTAAGATGTAAGATTTAGCCAATAAGAAGTTAGAGCTAATGGGCTAGTGTTTTAATTAATAGAGTTTATCTGTGATTATTTTGGGGCTGAGCAGCCAGGAAATAGCAAGTGGCCTCTTCCTCCAACAAATATATATATATGGCATCTTTACACATATACAAAAAATAAATTTATCAAAAAAATAGAGAATGAAAATAAATTTTCAGCTTAATGACATCTAGAATAACCAGGAAGACGCGTGACAACTGGCATGCTTATGGGCTATTATATTGATTAGATTAGTCAAGATGGGAAACCCATTCTAAAAGTGGGCATCCTTATTCCATTTGGGTCTCCTAGAGGGCTGAATAAAATAGAAAATGTAAGTGAAACATAAGAGTTCCTCATTGTCTCCTTTGTGGCTGTAGATGAAATGTGATCAAGTACCCTTGTTATTGGGACTAACCTACTACCCTGATATACTGTAACCTCAAGTTTTATGCTAAAATAAATCTTTTCTCCCCCAGGCTGCTTTTTAGAGTGTGTATCACAGAAATGGTAAAACTAACTAGAACAGTGTTAATCAACAAACAAAAAATATTGTTGTATATACAATGGACTTCTATTCAGCCATAAGAATTACAAAGAATGTACACAAATAAATCTAGAGTAAAGTTTCATTGTTATTTTCTTTGTTTGTAATTTCTCTATTATATTTTGTGTCCTAGTAGCATTTATTTTTCATTCTGTCAAATATATTTCAGAAAAAGAGAAAAGCACAAGGACAACATGTAATGATTGCATGATATTTTTATAGAGTACATACAGTGCATTGAGCTGAATTACCCATTCACGGTATGTTATTTAAAAATATGTTTTCTCCTTTGATTATACATTCTTTCAAAACTAAGGCCAAACAAAATCTGCATAACAAATTGAAAAATATAATATTATAATGAGTGCTAAGAGTATAAGAAGTAATGGTCAGTTCACAGAAGAGAATAATAAGGCATTTTGCCTTTGAGTATATCTTGAACAAGAAGCTACTTAGGAAATGAAAGAAGTACAAAGAACAATATGAGCATTGGGTTCTGGGAGCTACAGTCTTTCATGTTCTGTACTATGAACACAAAAGGGATAGAGCCTGCCTAGGATACAACTGCTCACTGCAGGAAAAAACAGGGTTTAAGTATGGGAAGTGCTAGCAGCTAGCTACTAAGCAAACATTAATTCTTAGCAAAGATAATATTCAAGGCTAAACAGAAAGAGGTGAGAGAAAGAGATGGAACTAAAAATATTGATATGTTTCTGTAAAAATGGCTCAGTGTATAAGTAAATGCTGAGCATATGCAAAATCTTGGGTTCAATTTTAGCACTGTGAAAGAATTACATGTATATAATGCATGTATATGGATGGATAGATAGATGACAGATAGATAGATAGATAGATAGATAGATAGATAGATAGATAGATAGATAGATAGATAGATGATACATAGATAGATAATTAGATAGATAGATAGATGATAGATACATACATATATACACACACACACATACATACATACATACATACATGACAATGATAGATAAATCAATATAGATAAGAGAGGTAGAAGACAGACAGAGGTGCTGATAAAGATAGCACAATGATGCAAGATGTCCTCTGACCTCCATGTACATACCATCATATGTGTGCACCCATGGACACACACAGAGAAGGAAAATAAGTAAATTTAAATTATAACTTTCTGAGTGTGTATGTTGGTTTGTGTGTGTGTGTGTTTGTGTTTGTGTGAGTGTGTGTGTGTGTGTGAAATATATAAGTATTCTGGAGGTAGTAGCATTTGTTTATACAGAGAATGGCATTTTTAAGGACAGCTTTGTAAAAATTTGATAAGGATGTTATATAAAATGAATAGATTCTTTAAAAATTCTAAACATGTGACTAGAGAGCTAGCTCAGTAGTTAGGTGTTCTGGATGCTCTTCCAGGGGACCCAGGTTCAATTCCCTGCATCCATGTCACACATCATAATTGTTTGTAACTCTAGACATAGGGGATCTGACATCCTCACACAAACATATATGCAGGCAAAACACCAATGTACATAAAATCAAAATAACTAAATCATTAAAAACAGAAGTAAAAACTTTTTTTAAAAAGGCTTAACAAGAGTAAGCAGCATAATAAGTGAAGGAAGAAGAACTAAAACCACAATGAAATGCTCTTCATAGGCGATCAGACACTGCAGCAAGAGAGTGGAGTGCACACAAGCAAGAGCACAGCAGAAAACAATGCAAGTAACCACAGAGTACAAAAAGAGCATTTGATAAAGTAGAAAAGAGATTTAATTTTATATGATAAACTTTTAATCTGGTTAAGCCAATGAATCAAATGACCAAACAGAAGTTTGCCTTATAAAATTTTAAAATTAAAAATTATCAAGATAGGCAAATAAATAGAAAATAAAAATAATTAGGTAGGCTCCAAAATAAAATATGCCCTATAATTTTTATTTACAATTTTCATTTTTTATAAAGAAAATATTGGTCCTTGAATTTGTTTTACAGTACTTTTTTCATAGTGCTTCTAAAATATTTTCAATACAAATAGTTCAAGCCAATCTTTTTCTTTCTTTTTTAAAAATTGTTTTTATTGAGCTAATTATTTTTCTCCACTCCCCTCCCACCTGCCCTCTCCCATGGTCCCCATGCTCCCAATTTACTCAGGAGATTTTGTCTATTTCTATCCATGTATGTCTCTCTTAGGGTCCTCTTTATTGTCTAGGTTCTCTATGATTGTGAATTGTATGCTGGTTTATTTTATTTTATTTTTGCTTTATGTCTAAAATGCACTTATGAGTGAATACATGTCATATTTGTCTTTCTGGGTCTGGGTTACCTCACTCCATATGATGTTTTATAGATCCATCCATTTGCCCACAAATTTCAAGATGTCATTTTTTTTCTGCTGTGTCATACTCCATTGTGTAAATGTATGACATTTTCCTTATCCATTCTTCAGTAGAGGGACATTTAGGTTGTTTCCAGGTTCTGGCTATGACAGACAATGATGCTATGAACATAGTTGAGCACATGTCCTTGTGGTAAAATTGAGCAACCTTTGGGTATATACTAAAACATAGTATTGCTGGGTCTTGAGGAAGGTTGTTTCCTAATTTTCTGGAAAATCACCATGAGATCCAATGAGGCTGTACTAGTTTGCTTTCCCACCAGCAATAGAGGAGTATTCCCGTTACCTCACATCCTCTTCAGCATAAGCTGGTTTTGACTTAGGTCATTCTTACATGTGTAAGATGGAATCTCAGAGTTGTTTAGATTTGCATTTCTCTAATGACTAAGGATGTTGAGCATTTCCTTAACTGTCTTTCAGCCATTGTAGATTCCTCTGTTGAGAGTTTTCTGTTTAAGTCTGTACTCCATTTTTTATTGTGTTATTTATTCTTTTGATGACCAATTTCTTGAGTTCTTAGTATATTTTGCAGATTAGCCCTCTGTCTCTTGTGGGTTTGGTGAAGATCTTTTCCCATTCTGTAAGCTGCTGATTTATCTTGTTGACCACATCCTTTGTCAAGCCAATCTTAATAATTTGTATCATGCATCAAAGACTAAAGTGAAAGGTTACTCACTTCCAACATTGTTTGGTCACTTGGTGTCTTACATGAAGGGAATCAGTATTCACTGTGGATGTTTCATTAAATTATACAAACCTAAGTATATTACATGTTTAGAAAGGAGGGAGGCAGAGAGAGAAGAAGATGGAGAAGGAGCATGGAATGGATAGATAGATAATTAAATTGACAGGTGTGTGTGTGTGAGTGTTTGATTGTGTGTTTATATGAGTAGGTGGGTCAGTGGATGGATGGGTGGATGGATGGATGGATGAGTAGATGGATAGTTGAATGGGTAGAACAAACAGAAAAGGGCTAAATAGAAAAAGGACTTTTCCATAACCTCATATAGCATTTATTAAACAAAAGCACTGTTTTAAACACTGAAAAATGATCTCTATATTATTCTGTATGTATTATTAAGCATCCTCTAAAATAAATTTATAAATATGCTATCAGTTTGTTTCTCTATATTAAACGGTACAAAGTGCATCATTCATTTAACAGTTACATGTTTCATGATAACAGAACATTTGAGTCAAATGTTATAAACTAAAAGGTCACATCAACTCAGACTACTAAGACTTCTATGAAAAATCAACAGAAATCATAAATATGTAAAGTGCAAATATTACATAAATTCTCCAGAGAGTATCTCACAAGTCTACAGCCAGAAGCAAGAACTGCTGCATTAAGAACATAAAAACAAAAGGGTTACACATACAAGGCTAGAATTTATAGTGTAAGAGGACCAAATGATTACAAATAAATCTTTAATGTTAAAATATAGAACACAATATAGACTTATTTTTTTACTAAAACAATTCTTTCACAATGTGAAGTTCTCCTTTATATTAAGAAAACACACATCAACTCAACAAATAATGATTTTAAAAGGTGTCAGCAACATGAGATTAATAAATTATTATATCATAAGTTTATACTGTCCATGAAGATAATGCATAGAGTTAATATTCAAATATTATAATAAATAGACTTCTATATTATCCAATTATGGATATCCAATTATGTCAATATTATCCAATAATGAAAACTCAGGTGGCTGAAGTTTCCATAACTTGCAGAATAAAGGTAATTTACAGAAAGGCTGAATAGAACAAATGAAGATAGGGATGTGAAAGACACAATTTTTCAATGCCACATGGCAGTGGATAAATATTCTGGGGGTTGCTTTTCTCAATGTAATTTAGACTCCATTCACAAATGTAAACGAATGTTTAAAGCAATATGCATATATTTTCCACTTTAGAATCAGTTTACAGCTTAAAGATATGTGTGCTCTGAGTTTTGATTCTGTAAGTGGGGAAAAATCAAAGTTAAGTAATAGAACCTAGGTAATATGTCACTGTGTTGGGTGGTATACTGGTGGGAGTGGAATTGGTCACTTTGGTGGAGAGTGGTAAATGTGAGAAAAATGCATTGCCTAAAATTATTAAGAAATTAATAAAAATATCATTTAAAAGAAGTTAGATAATATCTTGGCAAAGATGATACTGCCTTTCAAGTAACTCTACATACTACTCCAGGGTCCTACTGTCAGGTATCGTCTTGAATGGAGTCCATGTATTTACTTGAACAGGCTTGGAGAACTACATGAGAGACCACAGGAAATCTAACTAATATTCATACTTGTTATTGTGGTGATACTTTCTTTCTGTCTTGTCTGGAGATCAGAGTGCAGAGCTAGTTACTAACTGACCATAGAGATCAGGCAGGAGAGGCACACACTTTTAATCCTAGCACATGGGAGGAGAAAACAGAAAATTATATGGCTGGGCAGAGAAAGGAAATGATAAGGCAGGGAGGAGATAGGAAATTGGCCCCTTTTTGATTGAGAGGTTGGGGAGGTAAGAGGTTGATGTGGCTTGCTCCTTTGTCTCTCCAATCTTTCAGCATTTATCTTGTATCTGAGTATGGTCTGTAAAGATTTGTCGCTAGTATTAGTTTCATAAAACTGATTGACTAGTAGCCAGGCAGGAAGTATAGGAGGATCAACCACACTAAGAGATCTGGGGAGAGGAAAGGTAGAAATGCAGTTGTAATCTAGAAGCAGAGGAAGTTAGATGAGAATGCCTTACTGAGAAAAGGTACCAAGCTGTATGATTAAGCATAGATAAGAAATATGGGTTAATTTAAGTTGTAAGAGGCATTTAGTAATAAGCCTAAACAATATGCCAAACAGTTTATAATTAATGTAAGCCTCTATGTGTTTATTTGGGACTGAATGGCTATGGGACCATGCAAAATAAAAACTTCTGTCTACAAATGATCCCCAAATGTATGGCAAGAACTTCCACATAAAGCCTGAGGAAGTTTAATAAAAAGGATTCTAAAAAGACAAGAACACAGTCAAGTGCTGTTCCTTGGTTACTGTCTTTTCTCTGGTAGGCTCTGTTTGCTGGCAGCAAGCACAGGCTTGACTCCTTTAAGAGAGGCTTCCTTAACTATCTCAATGTTATTGGCAAGAGACTTATAGCTCTTTTAAAAAGCCCTGCAACCAAACATAGATATATACAGTAAATAAATAGATATATACAGTAAAAAGAGATTGAGATAGGTAAAAAACTCTAAATGGCTTAGAGTATTTTTAAATATATATATATAGGCTTGGGATAGAAAACAAAAAGGATAGAGAATGTCCTTTAAAGTAGAAGTAGAGTAGCAGGGCTTGGTAGCACACACCTTTAACCCTACCACTTGGAAGTCAGAGGCAGGCAGATCTCTGTGTGTGGTCCACATAGTGAGTTTCAAAACAGGCAAACATACACAGAGAAACCCTGTCTCAATAAAATAAAATTAAAAAATAAAAAAATAGAATAAAAAAGTCACTTAACAATAGAAAATACACAGAGAATCTGGATACTGTATGTTATTCTGTTGTCTTTGAATTTTTTGACTGCTGAGAAAGGAGCAGAAATTACAAAAATACATTTGATTATAAATGTTGCTGGATTAATCTAACCTATATATTTTGAAAATGCCTTACTTCAAAAATTATGCCAAAAATATTTTATTTTGGAGAAGAGGTTTTTCTTTTGTTTCTGCAGGAAATGAGAGGCTTTGGATTCATTCATGGTTAAGAAAAATCAGATTTGATAGAGAAAGAAAGCCTGAAAAATCTGTAGTGAGAGGGCTTACTTGATGATTCCTGGCCACCCAGCTAGCTTAGACCTGAAATAATCACACAGAAACTGTATTAATTAAATAACTTCTTGGCCCATTAGAACTAGCTTCTTATTGGCTAACTCTTACATATTAATTTAATCTGTGCATCGCCATGAGGTTGTGGCTTACCAGCAAATTTTCAGCACGTCTGTCTCTGGCAGCTCCATGGCTTCTTTCTCACTTTGCTTCCTTTCTCTCAGCATGTCTTTTAGTTTTCCCTGCCTACCTAAGTTTTGCCCTATCAACAGGCCAAGGCAGTTTCTTTTATTCATTAGTGGTAATCACAGAATACAGAGGGGACTCCCACATCACCTCCCCTTTTCTGTTTAAATAAAAAAGAAGACTTTATCTTCAACATAGTAAAATTACATATAACAAAACAGGTACCAAGTAAGAATTACAGTTCCAATATTTATATCTACTTTATCTTTTATCATACCTAAGGAAAACTATAGCTATCAATTCTTCATCTCCATCAAAGACTCCAGAAGGATATAATATTACCTAAGTAAACAGGAAGTGAATTATAAACAACTTACAAAACTTGAGAATTGACAGAGACATCTCACTGCCTGGACAGTAACCCAAAGTTCTTCTGTATCATTGGGACACCCATCTTCAGCCTACAGGCCCATAGTATCCAGCACTTTTCCATAAAGCAGGACATTTCAAAGACAGTTATGCTTATATTGGCAGTTTGTTAGTAACATTTTTCTGTGTCCTGCAGAATGTCTAGCAGACTCTTTTATGAAGCAAGAACCCCAAAGGATTGTCACACCTTTAGGCAAGTTTGTCAGTCATTTCTCTGTGGGTCCTGCTT
Organism: Ondatra zibethicus; assembly: GCA_004026605.1. NCBI lineage: Eukaryota > Metazoa > Chordata > Mammalia > Rodentia > Cricetidae > Ondatra > Ondatra zibethicus. The sequence goes on from PVIU01000739.1 coordinate 99,282, forward strand.
GTCCTGTTAAGGAGTCCAGGCAAGAGCAGTTTCTTGCCAAAATGGCTAGCAAATGTCATAAGGAGCCTCTTCAATGCCCATCTTTCTCTTGAAGTTGCTTGGCATTGCCAGGAGCAGGTGTTTCTCATTGTCATGAAAAGTCCTAAGCTATTCAAACCTTTTTAATGTCATATTGTGTAGTCTTTGAAAGGTTTGGAGAATACCTACCTATCTGAAATACATCTCTGTACATCTAAAAATTCTAACTAGCATGACTACAAGTTTGAATATTATAGATGATTATCTATTAGCCTATATTTCTTAATTATACAGTACATTTTAAATGAACTACACAATAACAATAACTTAATCAAGAGCAGAAATATACATATAACAAAATTGGCCTTAAATTTGTATCAATAAACCAAGATCCATACCAATGCAAAGTATCCATCTCTATAGCATACCCCTTTTAAATGTAAAGAAACATTTATAAAGAATATTTGAGAATATGAGTGTAGTTTCTCAAAACTGCTTCTTGCTGTTTATTAGGCAAAGTATTTGGGTGGGGGATTCACAGCAGCATTTCAGGGGCTCTTGTTCCATCAAACCATATTGGTCTGTAAAAAATTCACAGGTTCTTATCCTCTGTGGAAACAAGAGAAGAACCTCTTTCCTCAGCAACATTTCCTTAGACCCAAATTTTGAAGTCATGATACCTTTATAATATACATGCTGGTTTATCCTATACAATGAAATGTCTCTCTGTACTTAGCTCCTTCACAGTCAAAAAATTCAAAGATAACACAATAATATACATAATCCAGATTCTCTGTGAATTTTCCATTTTAACGTGGGTTATTTTTCTTTACATCTTTTAGTCCATGACTATCTGTACTCTGTCTCTTTAAAGATTTTACCCTTTTAAAAAAGCATTAACTTTATTTTATGACTCTCTATTCTCTTTTTCTTCTCTCTTTCAAGCCTACATACATTTATCCAACACTATGAGTCATCTGGATTTGTCTTTATTGCATATCTATAATTATTTTCTGACCAGAAGTTCTTCTTAAAATGCTAAACGCTTAAGAATCTATGCTGTGACATTACTAGGGTACATAAGGTACTTCCTGCTTGCCGAGCCAATTACAACATGGCAGGGCTGCTTGTTGCTTCTGAGAGCCACACCCACTGCCCCACTTCCAGGCACATAGCTGGTCCACATTGCCATCAAGCAAGATGCAGCACACAAATGCCATACAAATGCTTGGTCCCCTGAAAGAGTCAGAGTTTGTGCTAATAGCTCAGCCCATTCCAGGAAGCTGCCATTTTGAAACTGCATGGCTGCTAGCATTGAATCAGTAAAACTTCTCTTAAAGGAGCTGTGGCAAGCAGCCCATTTGGAAAAAATTTTGGTATAGAATTCCTTTGCAAGTCCTCTCAGGCTTTGAAGTGGATTTATTCCACCACTTTGGCATGCCAAATGTATTGGGAGGTCCCACTTGCTGGTTACTGGATGCCTGGCTTAGACCTGAAGTAATCACACAGAAACTGTATTAATTAAATCACTGCTTGGACCATTAGCTCATCTGTCTCTGGTAGCTCCATGGCTTCTCTCTGCCTCTGCCTCCTTTTTCTCAGCATGCCATCTATTTTCCCTGCCTACCTAAGTTCTGCCTATCAACAGGCCAAGGCAATTTTTGTCCATTCATAGTAATCACAGCATACAGAATGGACTTTCGCAAAAATCTCCAGTGAAAACAGCAGATGACCCAACATTTCAGAGAACCTATGTTGCAGTTTCCTCTGAGTTTTGCATCCAGAACTGCTTTAAAGCTTTTGGCTGAGATGATCAAATCTCATTGAATACTCCAGTCAGGACTTAACCATAATCTTTAATTTTCTTTGTGTCCCCATAGGATTATCATCACTGCCAATCAGCAGTAATTAAAATTACTTTAAGGAAGTAACTTAAAAAATTGCACATTCCCCCCCAAAAATGGATTATGGATGTTTGTCTTTGTTTAGAGTATTGGTTATAAGTTGTTATGGCTAATAGTCAAGAAAAAGACTAAACAAAAAAAGATTAGATTCGGGTTTCATCTTGAAAACAGAAATAGGAAAATGCTGTGAAATAATGTTCTTGAGCACTGTAAATGTTTGTCACTCATGTTACCTTAATAAAACACTGATTTGTCAATAGCCAGGCAGGAAGTATAGGTGGGGTGACCAGACTAAGATAATTATGGGAAAAGAAAAGGAAGAGTAAGTCACCAGCAAGATGGAATGTCATACTGAGAAAAGGTACCAAGCCATGTGATTAATCATAGATAACAATTATGGGTTAATTTAAGTTGTAGAGTTAGTTAGTAATAAGCCTAAACAAAGGCCAAACAGTTTATAATTGATACAAGCCTCTGTGTGTTTTCTTGGGACTGAATGACTGTGGGACTAGGCAGGGCAGAAATTTCTATCTACATCTGCCTCCAGGCTTTTTATTATTAAAATCTGTCAGGGTCTGTGGCCCCAACAAAGAAACTATTTTTCCCTAACTTGACTGGTACGGAGGTGCGAGGAATAATGAGACATAGTCACACAGCCACAATGGAAGGGCATCTCTGGCCTGGTTCATCCCGAAGATCTACCCGCGTTTATTATACAAAACACCTTTTATCCACCCCCCAGCCCCTCCAGTAAACCAAGGAGGATACTCATTAATAGTCTCTTTCTCGGGGACTCGGGGCTACAAAACACCTGCAACTAAATTCACCAGCTTTGGAATCAACACTTCTTCCCAGGCAATCTACATAATAATAAAGGAGAAGAAGCCATACATCCTGGCCTTTGTCAGGTGGCTGGCTTGTTTGGCAGGGTTGCAGTTGCCTTGGAAATTAAGCATGGCCAGAGAGCCTGGCTGTAAATATTTTGTATGAAATATGGGCCCGCAAAAACCAATTAGAATTCACACTACATGTTACCATTCTCAAACTTACAATCCTGAAAGGCTATGGATATCCCTGAAAGCTAGTTGGACCAATACTTTCTTTGGGTAAGAGTTGGAACACCAGAATATCAAAATGTCTGCAATTCTATTTTCTGGATACATGGGCATGCTTTGGTGTCTTTTCATTCATACTCACCACCAAATGAACTTCCAAAAAGCATCATGGTGGTACCTATGAGTAACCATTCACCACATTCACATAATTCAACTCTGAGCAATTTGTTCTAGGACACCCCTACACAGTTACTAAGAAGAAATATTGATGGTATATGGAGACATTCTCCATTAAATAGGGTCATTGTAAAAGAAATTCCATGATCAAGCAAATACTAAGAAAGGAAACCCTATAATGTCCCTTTCACATCAACGATTATATGATAAGCTATCTGTCCTGTAGAACAATAAAAGTTTTATCCTTGGGCACACTTGGAAATACATCTACATATATCACTGCCATAATTTTACAGGAAGTAGCAACTGCACAAGCTGTGACCAACTCAACATGCCAAGGGATTTAATGTGATATATGACCAGACTCATTGAACTGGACTGCTTTATTGCATTTTCCAGTACTAGCATGGCTGCCTGTCAAGGGCTGACACTGTGTTAAAGATACTTTAAGCATAAAAGCAGGAAGAAGAAATAGAGTAAAACTGTTAGCCCAGATGGCCTATTTCTTTGTGGTATATCTGCATACTCCAGTGTACCTTGCCATTAAATTTTTATTCATTTTACCTTTTACTCATTTAATTTGGTCACAGAGTAACCCTTCTTTTAACTTGGCTGTAAAGATTTCATTACTACTTTGCAAGGTGATTCTTTCATTGTTGTAACACAATGGTTTTATTTTCTCATCATTTACACTTACATTGTTTAGAAACAACAAATATTATGAACATGTCTTACAATAAATTACAGGTACTCCCATTTTTAGTATCCTTGAGCTGAAGTTTCTACTGATAAGGACTTTATGTTTCTAAATAACACAATTATTTGGATATTTCTTGTCTTTTCTTTAAGTAGTATCTGTTGATTTTACTCTGAAAGCCATGGGTTATGCCATTTTTCTAACTACTTTCCTCAAATACAGATTCCTTTGCCTTAACCACTGATGGAGTTAAGTTAGGTGTTTGGAACATCAATATGAATACATATGGTTATTCTATTCTTATGATTCTTGCTTTTCTTGGTATATAATTTTTTTCATTATTACATAGAATTATTTTTCTATACCATAGACTCATATATATATGGCACCACACACTTTCTATATTGATTTTCAAGTAAGTCTCCTTCCAATGCTTTGTGCTCCATATTTTATACAACACTGATGCTTTAGCTACTTCTTCCCTGCATTCTACAGTGCAAACAAGCATGCTTTCCAAAGCGTTGTACCCAGTCCCACTCCAACTTACCCATAAATTACCCTCATATCTAGCGTCCAAAATTTATTTCTGTCAAATTCTCTCTCCTTTCTATTATCTGTATTTATATCTATATCACATATATCTATATACATATATGTAGCAGTGTATATACACATAAAGAGATATATAATTCCTATACAGTGGAAATCTCAGGAATACTTATGATTTAATTTTAATTAAACAACTTCAGCCAGCACAGAGCTCCCATATCTCATGCAATATGGCTATATGTATGATGAGACTTCGACTGGGAATGTTTCAACAATACTAACATAACTACATCAGAGTTTAGCTTGTAATTTCTTCATTTTGCATGAATATGTTACTTATGCAAGCAATAGAAAATAATTGGCTTTAGTCTCCATAATAATTAAGGGCACAATTTAAAAAAATGGAAAAATTTCACATAATTAAAGAATGATTTGCTTTTATTTTATCTTATTTTGTTTTTAATATTATTTTAGATGTCTATTTTCATAATGGGAGACAGAAAGAGAGTAAATTTGGGTGTTGTGGGGGGAGGTGCAGAGGATCTGGGAGGAGTTCAGGGAGAAAAAAAATCACAATAAGAATATATTCTATGAAAACAATCTATTTTCAACAAAAATAAAAAGAAATATACAATGGAAAAGACAAGTTTAATAAAGATAGTTACTGCAAGCCTATAGCCAAAATAAAATTAAAAGGAGAATAACTCTAAGCAATCCCAATAAAATCAGGAATGAGACAAGGTTCTCCACGCTCTCCATACCTATTCAATATAGTACATGAACTCTTAGCTACAACAATACAATGACTGAAGGAAATCAAGCAGATACAAATTAGAAAGGAAGAAGTCAAAGTATCTTTATTTGCAGATGATATGATAGTATACATAAGTGATCCCAAAACCTTGACTGGGGAACGTCTACAGCTGATAAACACTTTGAACAAAGTAGTGTGATGCTGTGGAAGAATCTTAATAGATTCATATTTATCACCCTTCACAAAACTCATCCTGAAGTGGATCAAAGACTTTAACAGAAAACCACATATATTGACCCCGATAGAAGAAAGAGTGAGGAATAGTCTTGAATGTATCAGCATAGGAAATGACTTTCTGAACAGAACAAAAGTAGCACAGGTGCTAAGATTAACAATTAATAAATGTAATCTCACAAAACTGAAAAGCTTCTCTATAGCAAAGGACACTTGTCATTCAATCAAAATGTCAGCCTACAGATTGGGAAGATTTTTACCAACTACACATGATAGAGGAATAATGTCCAAAATACAAAGTGTTAAAAAAAAACGACTAAATGACAAAAAAACAACTAATCATATTTAAAAAAAAACAACTAATCATATTTTTTAAATGGGGTATAGATCTAAAGAAAATTCTCAAAACAGGAAACTCAGATACCTGAGAAATATTTTAAGAAATGTTCAATATCCTTAGTCATCAGAGAGATGCAGATCAAAACTATTTTGAGATTTCTTTTACATCCATCAATAAAAAAATATACCTCATGCTGGTGAGAATGTGGAGCAAGCGGGGACACGCATACTTTGCTGATAAGAGTGCGAAGTCATAAAGCCATCATGGAAATCACTGTGATAGTTCTTCAAGAATATGGGAGTCTACATACCTCAAGAACCAGTTATACCACTCATCGACATATACCCAATGATAGTTTCCTTTTTAAACAGATACTTGTTTAAGTATGTTCTTTACTGCTTCCTTTCTAATTGCCAGACATTGAAAGTAATGTAGATGTCTTTTAACAGAAAAATGGATGAAGAAAATGTAGTACATTTACATTGTGGAGTATTGCTCAGTTGTTAATCATCCTGAGTGAGGCAACAAAGGTACTGAAAGAAATATGGTATCTATTTGCTTATATGTAGATATTAGCTGTTAAGTCAATGACAATCAAATTAAAATCTATAGAACCACAGAGGGTAAGTATAGGGTAAGAGACTCAGGAATAACATATAGATATCCATAGGAAAGGGAAATAAAACAGATATATATATATGAATGGATAGGAAGGGGGGCTGACTGGAATGGGACAGTAAAGTGGACAAAGGGAGATAAGAGTGGGATGAGGGTGTATATATTGGAAGAGAGCTAAAATAAAGGGCCACTTGAGGCATACTATGGAAACAATATAGTAGAAGCTTCAAAAATTGATACATATATCAAGGCGTTCTAAATGAAATCCCCAAATAAAAGGTGGAGATAGAGCCCATACTGGCCATCAGTTTGCACTGAATCTTTAATTTTTCAAATGAAGATTCCAGTACTGGGATTAAGTTTGCTAATTGAATTGTTGGCCAAAGAGTTTCCATGGAAACCCCCAAACAGCCTAGGCTGTTGTCAAGATTGTTCTCCATGAACTGACAATAAGGCCCTGTTGCTATAGACAACACCTTGATAACACATTGAACATGGAGAAGTCAAGCTGGTGCTTACACTCCTCGGTTCTAATATCTTTGGTATAGGAACATACTCAGAATGCTACTAAAAGAGAAATAGGAACACAAACACAGTCACAAACCCTTTGATCTACAATGCTTTCCTGCCTTCAAGATATAATAGTGCAATGGTGACACAACATTCACGGAAGTAACTGATCAATATCAGATATATATTAAGGCCCACACCATAACCTAGAATCCATACCTGACACTGTTTGGTGACATCAGCCCAGGGACACAAAGTAAAACTACTGTCACTACTATTCTAAAAAGCAGAATGACATTCTACAATACTCATAGATCAGTAGCTTGCTCAGTCATCATCAGAGAAGAGTCCTTCTATTTGGCAGATAAGAACACATACAGATACCCATAGCCAGACAATGTTCAGATAGTGTGAAACCTTGGAACACTCTAAATGAGAAGCCTCCATCAAATGTCTCTTCTCATTCTTAAGAACCTTGGGGAAGAGAAGTCAGAATAAGGACATGAACCACAGAGGATGTAGGACACAAAGAAATTATATCCTTTTAAATCAACAGGATTGATATACTTATAAACTCACAGAGACTAAGGAAGCATGCACAGGGCCTGCATGAGTATGTACCAGTTGAGGCACTGAAAGGAGAAGTGGAAACATATCACCATTCCTAACCCTGAAACCATCTCTAATAGGTAATCAGTTGCAAATGAAAATTTAGTTTCATCTAATGGATTCTCACTGGGAAATCGACTACTAACTACTCCTAAAAGTTGCTGACTAAGCTGAAACTCCTGGGAAAGCAGGCCCTGCACCTTACCTGGGAGGCCCGATAGAGCTGCCCTTTTGGTAGAGGTGTTGGTGAAGCAGTTCCAAAGTTGTGAGCATGGGAGAGCTATCCCCATTACTCATCTGTCTTGTGGTGGCATGAGTGGGGAAGAGATGCCGTCTCCTCCCTCCCTTCAATACCTAGGGCATGTGTGAGAGCTGGCCCTGAGGTCACAAGAGGCAGAGAGCTGCTGCTACCTCCCATGAGCTGCAACACCCAGGAGAACAGTCTGTGCACCTTGCCTGGGCAGCACAATAAAGCTGTAACTGTGGGCTGAGATGCGGATGACCCAGCCTCAAAGTTTGAAACATGAGAGAGGTGACCCCACTACTTTTTCGTAATGTAAAGGTGTGGGTGGGGCAGAGATGTACTCCTCCACACCCCTTGTCCCTGTGACAGACAAGCAAACTGACCCTCCCCCTTACTGGCTGCAGCTTTAGGAAAGTGGACCCTGCACCTTGCCTGGGAAGCATAATAGAGTTGACACTTTTGACAGAGGTGTGCACAAACCACCACTGAAGTTGTGAATATGGGAGAACTGCCATAACAACTCATCTATCCTGTGGCAGCATGGGCTGGGAAGAAATGACCCCCGCCCATAAATAGTTGAGTCAGTTGGAAGAACTGATCCCAAAGTCATAAGTGCGGGGAGAGCTGTCTCTGCCCCTCATCAGCAGTAACGTTCAGGAGAGCGGCCCCTCCATTTCACCTGGACAACACAGTAGACTGGCCCTGAATGTGTTAGTGTGAGAGAACCCAACCTGAAGATGTGAATACAGGAGAACTTGCCCTACCCCTTGCTCATCACTGCAAGGGGTAAACTGCTGAAGAGCTTACCTTGGTGGGGAAGACATTAGAGGTCTGGCAGGTGGGCCAACCCTGCAAAATGCCCAGGCCCAACCTAACATCCACCCCATCTGTGATGTGCTGGAGCAAAAGCAATGGGTGGGCTGTGTTTTCCCATTAATCTTAACAAGTAAAGCAAGAAATTAAGAAAAGGGATTTAAAAAATTAGTGGTTGAGTGCTCAGCAGCATATGGCCAAGAGAAAATGAACTTGAAGACATAATTGGAGGTTCTTTGTCTCATTATGTCATGCCAGGGCTCTTTAATTTTATACAAATAAAATAACGTGTGTGTATGTTCCTTCTCTCTTTTATGTTCTACAGGTCCTTTGCATATATATTAAGCTTCCAGATTAGTGGGTTTTTTATTTAATATCTTGACTATGTGAACAAGTGGGTCCATTTCTTGCACATTCTCTTGGGCTCTTTTCCTTCTGTTTTTATTTTGTCCAACTCTCATGAGTTAGTTTTTGTTTCATCTTATTACATTTTATTTTACCATATTATATTTTACTATTATCCCATAGAAAACTGTTTTCTAATGAGAGACAGGAAAGGGGTGGATATGGATGGGAGGGGAAGTGGGGAAGAGTAGATAGAGAGGCAACTGTAATCAGGACATATATTAGGGAAAAACATTTTTTTATGAAAGGGAAAAAAATTAAAAATAGACCATGAGAAAGTAGTTTAGTAGGTGTGGTGTTTTGAATGATATTGGGGAACATAGGTTCATAGATTTGCATGCTTAGCCCTCAATTGATCAGGAAGGATTAGGAAGTGTGGCATTGTTAGAATTTGTGTGCAGTCACTAGGGGTGGACTTTAAGGTTTCAAAAGCCAATGCCAGACCTAGTCTCCCTCTTGTCTCTATATCTCTGGTTGTTTCTCTGTCTCTGCCTCTCTGTTACCTGATTGTCTCTCTCTTAGATCTGTCTGTCTGTCTGTCTGTCTATCTTCCACCTTCCTGTGGATCAGAGTGCAAAGCTTTCAGTTATTTCTACAGCCCAATCCTGCTTGCCTGCCTAATCCAGTGCTCCTCACCATTATGAAAATTAACTTACCTCTAAAACTGTAAGCAAACCCTCGATCAAATGCTTTCTTTAATAAAAGTGCCTCGGTCATGATGTCTCTTCACAGGAAGAAAAGAGTGACTAAAATAGTAGGTAAAGTATTTGACTTGCAAGCAAACAGAAGGACATTTCTTCATCCAATGATATATTTAATGTCACTATTAACAGTATACATATTAATATTTTATATTAAATAAATGTGAGAAATAAATTATCAGTTTTGTCTTGTTTTTTTACCATATTTTAGAGACAGTTACAGTAGTTGGAGTGGTTGTAAAACTCTTAGCTGTACAATATGAAGTGAGTTACGTAGCTGTCCATCTCACTTTGTTCATCTGTAAATTGGGGTTGGTAACTTCTCTCTCCAGTGCTGTCAAGTGTAAGAAGTTAATCTTCCATGAGCGGCAATTACCAGACATGTAGAAAGCACAGCTGTTTCCTGAAGTCCTGGCAAACAAACAGGAGTTCTGAAAGGGAGGTGTTGTTTTGTACTTATGGAATTCACAGAGTGCACACCATCCCAGCTCTTGCAGTTCCCAGAAAAAGATGCCAGAGATGTTCTAAAAGCATCAGAAAAATGGAATAAGAGATATCTTTGAAAGAGAATCACAGTCTCCTTATCATCTTCGAAAAATGAGGACTGTGGGGAATATGGGATTTAAAGTTTGAGAGACTCCTAGTCTTTCCATTTCAAAAGATATTAGAAATTATAGTAAACTCCAGGGGATATTATTCAGATATTATCTTTTTACTAGACCTGAGAGAGAAAAACAACAGAAATTACAATATAGACAAATGTATAAAACAAGACAACATAGACATATACGGGGAATATTATTTGACCATTGGAAAAAAATCCATCATATGTGAAAATATGGATGAACTTTAAGGAAATTAAGGTAATTAAAACAAGTCAGTAAAAGAAGATAGTACTGTATGTCTCCATTTTAACAGATAATCTGAAGTAGTTAGGTTCATAGGATAACACAAATTTGCATACTGATATGAAGTTTTTCAATGCTGGAAGGACAACAAGCAGGAAGTTGTTGTGAAATAGTATTTTAAGATGTGCAACATTTGTTTATGCTGTGAAACATTTATTTCATGATTCAAAAATGTGTTGCATTCTTTTATGTTGCATTTGTTTAACTCTGTGAAGCTCTGTTACACTGCCTGTCTAATATACCTGATTGGTCTAATAAAGGGCTGAACAGCCAATAGTGAAGCAGGAGAAAGGATAGGCGGGGCTGACACGTGGAAAGAATAAATAGGAGAAAATATCTGGGAAGAGAGATCAAGGAGGAAGAGAGGGAGGAGGACTCCAGGGACTGGCCACCCAGTTACAAAATAGGACATGGAGTTAGAAATGAAAAAAATTGTATAAAGGATAAAGATAAAAGCCCAGAGGCAAAAGGTAGACAAGATAAGTTAAGCTGAGAAAATATGGTTAGAAATAAGCCAAGCTAAAACCAGGCATTAATAAGTAATAAGTCTCTCTCTCTCTCTCTCTCTCTCTCTCTCTCTCTCTCTCTCTCTGTCTCTCTCTCTGTCTCTGTCTGTCTGTCTGTCTGTCTGTCTGTCTCTCTCTCTCTCTCTCTGTGTGTGTGTGTGTGTGTGTGTGTGTGTGTGTGTGTGTGTGTGTGTATTTATTCAGGAGGTGGGAGGCAGGCAGCCAGAAAACCCAAAAGAGTCAAAAAGTAAAAACAATAGTAATATTTTGGCATTGCAAGGTGAGGTTCTTGAATATCCCTAGGGCCTGAGAAAGTTTAGAAAAAAAAAAGACATGGCTCCTTTATGAGTTTCTGCCTTACTGCAAGCCCTTGAGCAGTCAGTACAATAATAATAATAATAATAATAATAATAATAAACAAAAAAACAAAAAGCTAAGTAGAAAACACCTGCCACAGTGCAGGGCACTGTCCTTCCATAACTGGGGGATGCATTGCAGTTCTTGGTCAAAGGCGCCTCCAACAGGGCTTCCAGCTTTAGAATGAGAAGCAGGCAGAGCCAGTCAATAGAGCTGCAAGGAGGACCCTGTGCAACTTAGCCATTTAAAGTTTGCTCACACAGTCAAAAAAGACTAAAAGATAGGCAGTAAAAGGGGTCCATATGGGAAAAGCCTCTAAACAGGTTCCAGTGTGTCTTACAATGTGCATAACCTCAAGAAAGTAAGGAAAGGGGTATGTACAGTCATAGAAAGAAATAAATAGTTTTATAAACAATAAAGTAAAGTTTTAAAAGAAAGTAAAATTAATATAAAAGAAAAAAATCATATAATGAGGGAGTCTGGATCCTGTATCATCATGTGTTGATAATGATTTTTTGAATGTTGATGAGCAAACAACAGTTGCTGACAGACATGGGATTATGAACAGGACTGCAAAATTGAACCAACCTAGATACTTTAGGGCAATCTTAATGTGAAAAAAGAAGAAAAAAATATTTCTCAAATGGAAGTAAAAAATGCTTTGGAAAAGAGGTTGTACTTGTGTTTCCATAGGAAAAAAGAGATTGTGGGTTCATTCCAGGTTAACATGGATAAGGTTTGATAAAGGGAGAACTCCTGAAACCTGACAGGTGATATCTATCAACAAAGTTTATAGCTTGTCTTCCTAGGACTTGGCCATTATCTCAAATTTTCTGGGGGAATCCATAAAGATACCTCTGCCCACAGACATCAGGAGGCAGTCTAGAGAAAATAACACACACATTTCCAAGAGTTGGTATGTGGAAAGATTTTGGTTATCTGGTGGATCATGGATGTTTGTTACAATTTAGGAGAATTTTGGATAAAGAACAACTATTAATCTCAGATATTTTTCATTCACAGGGATTTTGGTATATTGACACAATATACAAAATTAAAGTTAATTTTAAATATATTGTATATATGTTTCTACTCTTGTTTAGGGTATTGTGCTTAATACAGCTCATTTAAAAGTGCAATATGTAAATAAGAAATTAAGTTTGTAGTTAATCTACAATAATCAAATTTGTACTTGCATTAGGGATGTTTTCAAAGTTAAATGGGTACATTTTAGACAGATAGATAATTTTATTTTATTTTTATTTATTTATGTTTTAAGATTTATTTATATCTTAAATACAACATTCTGCCTCCATGTATGCTCACACGCCAGAAGAGGATGCCAGATCTCATTATAGATGGTGATGAGCCACCATGTGGTTGCTGGGAATTGAACTCAAGACAAAGACCTACAGAGTATGGCATTTAAAATGCTTAATACCCTAAGGATTTTCATGACAATGAGACACATCTGCTCTTGGAAGCACCAATTTACTTCATAAAAGGATGATAGACATCAAAGAAACTCTATCTGGAGTTTGCTTTCACTGTGGCAAGGCTAGTCATTTGGGCAAAACACTGCTTTGCCTTGACTGCTGACAGCATGCTATGTAAAGTGGACATGAAGGACCCACAGGAAAGTGACTCTTGAATTTTGTTGCCAAAGCAAGGCAGGAGAGTCCTTCAAATTTCCCGATTCACTGAATAATCAGTCAGACCCTCTAGGTTAAAGATACATGTCTTGATACTGCTGAGAAACTTTGGGTGCCTGTTGAGGCACCCAGATGTCTTTGTTGGTAGGTAATATTACATCCTTCTGGCATCTTTGATGGAGTTAAAAGCTAAATAGATAAGAATTATAGCTTTCCTTAGTTATGATAAAAATAAATTATTATAAAACTTTGGAATCATTAAGGGTAGATAGACAATGTAGGATTTACTCTGAATTTGCTAAATACAAATGGAATGAATACTGTATATAGAATCCTTACTTGATAACTGTTCTTATTGTATATAATTTTGATATCATAAAGTTAAAAACCTTATATCTTTTTTATTTAGACAAAAAAAGGAAAATGTGATGGAATATTATTTTAAGATGTGTTACATTTGTTTATGTTATGGACCATTTGTTTATTGATGCAAAGATATGTTACATTATTTTATGATTCATTTGTTTAACTCTATGAAGTTGTGTTAGTGTGCCTTTCTAAAATATTCTATTGGTTTATAAAAGCTGAATGACTGGTGTGGGACAATTGTCTATATTCTGTCAACTATGTTTTAAATAAATGCTGATTGGCCAGTAGCCAGGCAGGAAGTATAGGCAGGACAACCAGACAGGAAGTAGAGGTGGGTCAATAAGAACAGGGGAATTCTGGGAAAGAGGAAGCCCATTCCTCCCTAGTCCTCTCCCAACCACAGAAGAAGGAAGATGTGATTGTCCAGCTGAAAAAGGTACTGAGCCATGTGGCTAACATAGATAAGAATAATGGGTTAATATAAGTTATAAGAGTTAATAAGAAGTCTGAGCTAATGGGCCAATCTGTGTGATTTCTTTGGGGCTAAACGGCTGTGGGACCTGGTGGGAAGACAGAAACCAGGCAGGACAGAAACCCAGACAACAAATGACCAATAGTGAGTCAAGAAAAAGGATAGGTAGGGTTGTCAGACAGAGGGAATAAATAGGAGAAATCTGGGAGGAGGAGATAGAGAGGGAGAAAAGAAGGTGTCATCTGCCTAGTCACACAGCCAAACATGGAATAAGAAGGAAAGAAAAGGTATACAAAAATAGAGAAAGATAAAAGTCCAAAGGCAAAAGTTAGATGGGATAATCTAAGTTAAGAAAAGCTGGTTAGAAACAAGCCAAGCTAAGACCAGGCATTTATAAGCAAGAATAAGTCTCTATGTGTGTATTTATTTGGGAACTGGGTGCCAGGTCCTCCAAAGAGCAAGGAGCCAAAAGAATAAAGAGTTACAAAAAAAAAAAAAAAAGACCAACAACAGGGAGTACTCATCCAAGAGTGTGAAGTTTCAGTCAAACAAATGAATATTTTCTTGTGATGATGCTGTACAGTAATATAACTACATGGTGTTAAATACTAAGATTCATGAAGAACAGAACTCATCATGTTAGGGCTCTTGCAAAAGTACAGGATAAGTAATATCAAGATAAATACTTAATGGTTTCTGAAATTTAAATACTATTTTTTTATTATACCTAGAAGTTTTTAGGCACATATCATATCACTATGAGAACATGTTTAATTTACAACTATTGTCTCTCTGAATTCGTTGGTCTTTTGTTGCTCATTTTTGAAAATGTGTATTTTTTGCCATGCAGGACTTTCCTGTTTCTGAAGGCTGATGTTGTGCTACCTTTCACAAAATTTTACCTTGTTGTTTCCTCAAACTGGAGTATCTCTTGGCCTTTTGACAGGGCAGAACTTAGATAGGCAGGGAGGACAGAACAAGATGCTGGGAAGAAGGACAGTGTGGCAGATGCCATGAAGCTCCTGTCTGAGACTGACGCTGGTTAAAATCTTTCCCGGTAAGCCATGACCTCATAGTGAACACAGATTAATAAAAATGGGTTAGATCAAGATGTGAGAGTCGGCCAAGAGGAGGCTAGATATAATGGGCTAGGCAGTAATTTAATTAATACAGTTTCTGTGTGGTTAGGTGGGGGCTAAGCTAGCTGGGATGAAAAGCAGGCCTGTTCCTCCCACCACACTACTGTACTGCCTAGTTTTTTTTTTTTGTCAACTTGACGCAAGCTAGAGTCATTTTGGTATACAGAACCACAATATTGAAAAATCTTCCACTAGAATGACCTATTGGCAAGGCTGTGGTGCAGTTCTTTTATTAATGATTGATGTGGGAGGCCCCAGTTCACTGTGTGCAGAACCACCACTAGGTGTGCCCTGGGAACTATAAGAAAGCAGGTTGAGTAACCATGAGGAACAATCTGCATTCTATGTCCATAATACTCTAATGATCTACATTTTCTGCCAAACTATAATTATTAAGAATTGACTAAAGCAACCCTCTGACTGTTTTTTTCTTTGTAATTCTACTCGTGAACACATTATTTAATATTATGTCCTTCCACTGAGCACATCTCAGTGGAAATTTAAGAAGAATGAATGATTACTTACTGAAACCACCTAGCTTAAGGCTTGGCCCTGTTTAGTCTCAAAACATCGTACTCATATTTATAACAATCAGTATGGTGAGTTGGAAATAACTTAGTAGAACAAAATCCTCCCTGTTCTTTTTATTCTGTTCTATATAGTCTCCTGAAAACTTTGCCTGTTGTCATCTAGGTTTGTTTATATTCCCCCCTTCACATTCTGTCATAATTTACAGAAAGATAAAGAAAATGTCTTGTTATTAGCGAAGTCAAGATGTTCTTCTAGCTGAGAGTATTTTGATCTGTTCTTTAAGATTCTTGAGGTAAAGAAGAGTAAGTAGAAATAAAATTACAGTTTTTTAAGAAATGGAAATGAGGGGAACTCTGCACCCTGTAAAACTTCTTCAAAGTTCCAAGGATCTCTTATATAACAAAAGCCACCTGCCCAGTGACCCCCTTTCCTGAATGCCAATCTGACGGCACTGAGTAAGATTGCTCCTTACTGGTTCTGAAGAGAGAAGTCATTGGCTCTTGTCACAGTCTCCATTCTTGTGAACAAGCAGATGGACCCCTGGGGTTTATTTTAGACATCATTTTAAAAGGTGGACTTAACAAAACTATAAAGTCAGTACTTAATCGTTAGAGCACTTGCCAAAATGAGGGCAGTATTTTCATCTGACAAATTGAATATGAATTCCAAAGCTGTCACTGTAAAACAAAGTTGATTTTATGATTTTCAACACGCTCAAAAAATATCTTACCATTAAAGTCTAATTTCCTTACCTGAAATTAGCGTATTATTAAAAATACGGGTCAGGATCAATCTTCTGTTGGTTTATATAATTAAGTTACCTTATCTCATTTAATATGAGAGTTTTATGTTCATTTCTAGGGAATATCTTTGAGGCTGGAAAAGACTTTTGGACTTACCATAAACTATAATATCCATCTGCCTGACTATTCTTTATTGTCTATGTTTTCTTCCTTTATCTCTCTCTTTCTCTCTCTGTCTGTTTGGGTGTGTCTGTTTGTCATTCTTTCATAAGCTTTAAGCTGTGAAATCTTAGCAAAAACTGCCAAATTCCTTTTGTTTCTCTCTCTCTTGTTCTCCTGTGTGCTCTAGAATACCTGTCAATCAAAAGCTTCTGTCTTAATATACTATGAAAACACACTTGGTGCTTCCTGAGAGAGGGTTTCCTTGTCTGCCACAAAGGAAAAGGAATAAACATTAGTAAAAGCCAAACCTCATGAGGTTTATATAGTTTATTTAGACAAAAGCAGAAACAATGTTATAGATTGTGTTTAAATCTCTTGGGTCCACAAATTGGTCTGAAACCTTCCTTTTAAATGCTTTGTTAGTGCCTGAAAGTAATGGACAGGTTGCTATGGGAATTTGGCATGTGGATCTTACCTAAACTGAGAAATATCAGAAATATAAACTAAATTAGATTGAAAGGTTAAACACACTAATTTTAATAATCATGGAATAGATTGTTCCATTTTATTTTCTTGCTTATCATCCAGCATTTATGGAGAATAGACAATAAAAAAGGTAATGAGGCTGACACTTTTACTGCCTAGAGATCAAACAAAATTAAATAGATTATAGACTTAAAGCAGGCTACTTGGGGTCCCAGATGTGCACCTCTTTGGGGCAATAAGAAGAGATGTACATTTGCAGGGAATGGCTGTTTTCTCTATTACTAGGGAGACTGTTTTATCTTTACGTCACAATTGGATTCACCACTTTTAACTCACCTACAGGAAAGACAAAGATAAAGAAAAACTTAAGAATGTTGAAGATTCAACATCAAAGCTTTTGAAATACATATTTCTGCTACAATAGAGTGACAAGACTGTGCTGTTCTAGCACATAGCAAATAACAAGCACTGAGGTAATTTTCTTTAAAAAGAAAAAAGAGAGGAGACATCCTAAATTTTGAAATGGTTTGTCTAAAACTCACAGAGATCATATAAAATATTTTTAAAAACAATTTTAGAATGTTTTAATGTGTAATGTGATGAAAGATTCTTAAAAAATAAGGCATTATTTCAGGGCAATAATCATATTTCTTAATGATTTGAAATGAGAAATGCTCAAAGTTACTCAATTAATGCAAAAGAACCATAAACCTTGCCAACTATAGTAATGCCTAGCCTGGCAAAACATGCCACTGGCCCTTGCTGACTTCCATAATAGATTTCAGTGCAAATGGTGCATTGAACAAAAGAATTAACACAAAGAGCCAACAGCTTACAGACATTTATAGACTATTTAGAAAGAAAGACGGGGTGGAGAGCAGATGACAAACACAATCCTTCTCTGAATAGATAGATGTTCACACATTCTGAGTATGCTGCTAAAATGTTTCATCATTATTTAAAACTGGTCATTTTTGTCCTTTCACATTTTCACGACTTGGGTACTTTCTGCAAGATAAAGGAGGATGGGGAGAACTTCTGATGAAAAGTCAGCCATGTGTATCTTAAAGGTGCTTTTGGAAGGAGGCTCATTTGAACAGGCAAAAAGCAAGTGAGTGACATTCTGCATGAGGGATTTGAAAGTCAAGGCTTCCGCGTGTCATTTGTTAGAAGCCCTATTATAATAACTGACAGTTGTACCCAGCAGATGCACCAGAGAGATGTTGTGCCAATTTCTTTCCTAAAGAAACATTAAATATTGTGAATTTTAATATGAAATATTCGTCAGCAGAAACCTATGCTGCTGTCTCTTGTTGACGAGGTAAGAACTCGGCATCAACGCACGTTTTCAAACTCATAAAGGTTACAAGTGATGAAAAACATCAAAGAATAACAAACCAGATCATTTGAAAACTGAACAGAATGAAACATTTAAAAGCACATGGTTCCTTTTAATTTATAAGAACTTCTATGTGAGGGACATACCTTGAAATCAGAATTTATCTTTTACATAAGATTCTTGAGAATGAAAACCTTTTTTTTTTAAACAAAGAATCAGACTTCTAAAGAACACAATTATTTCAAATCCACTGCTTTATAAGAAGCATTTACGCCGGGCGGTGGTGACGCACGCCTTTAATCCCAGCACTAGGGAGGCAGAGGCAGGCGCATCTCTGTGAGTTCGAGGCTAGCCTGGTCTACAAGAGCTAGTTCCAGGACTACACCCTCTTCTGGCCTCCTTGGGAACCAAGCAGGCAAGAGGTATGCAGACATACATGCAGGCAAAACATCCACACACAATTTTTCAAACCTCAGGTTGTCAAAAAAAAAAAAAAAAAAGAAGCATTTACTTAGTTTCAGACACGGGAAGGGTGTAGCAAGGAAAAGGTATTTAATCCCTTCCTTACCCGCTGGAGTAAAAATAAACAAATACACTCTGCTGGGATGGAGGGAGGAAACCATAGAGTGAATTTATACACCCTCTCTGATCCATACATTATCATTTCACTCATTTCCAAGGCCTACTCACTCAATACTGACAGTCTCTGTGCCTTTGAAAGAGAGTAAGTTTAAGAAAAGCCTTTCAAGAGTTACTGGTCACTAACCTTCCTGAGGAAGCAGACGTGAGAGGAGCTTCACTGTTAATACCCATGGCAGCAGCAGCTCTTTTCCATGTCCGACTGCTCTGAGGAGGGCGCCCCAAAAAGCACCAGGCACTGGGAAGGTTCAGGTAAAAAACTGATAAACGCAGCATAGAATGTCGTGCTTTACTCAGAAGTGGTGTGACTGGCTACTATGGTACTTCATTTATAAGGAAACAGTGTCATAGGGAAGCAGGGTGGGTGCTAAAACACAGATTTTTGCCTTCTACATCTTCTCCACCTAAATGGGTTCCTAGTCCCACCACAGGGCTCGTGTGTGTGGAATATAAAGTTCTGACTTAATATCATTTCCCATTTGCAGGTACCAATGCATGGATGAGCATCTGCAAGGTCAGTCCATTTTCATTTCATAAGTCCACACAAATGCAGAAAGACAAAAAGAATTCAGAGGCCCTTGTGAGAGCCGTAATTTAAATTGATCCCAGTGATATTGGGAGGAAGGAGTTAGCTAAGGATGACGGCTAGCCTCTCATCTAATTGCAAAAGCCTTTCTGAATGTCTCATTGTGGTTTTCACCTAATGGCTTATTGAAGCCATTATACTCAGGATAAGAATCCTGAGATACTGGCCTCTGGAACGTAAGCCTAGAAGGCATGTCTCCTATTGATTCACTGATGAATTAATTAATCCAAAGAGCCTGTGTTCTTTACTAAAGATGTATGTGTCTAGGTTTAGGGGCTGAGTATTTGAAAACAGATTAGTCATAAAATTCATCCATTTTACTCCCCTGAAAACCTCACTTATAGAGATAAAAATATAAGCTCTTTGCCACAGGAAGAAGTAGAGGTGATTCTGAGAACTTCCTGAGGAGGTCTGCTGCTCCCTCATCTGCAAGCACCTTCTTGGTTAGGGAATTACCTTACAATAGCCCTAATTAATGCTAATTTATGCCCATTTAGTGACCATAAAAATGTGTCACCAAACATAATTGCATGGGGAGGGTAGGTAGATGAAAGTACTAAAGAATTAGTGTGTCATTTACTAAAGAGACCTTTAGGAACAATAAAGACCATCTGCCCTGTCAATCTTCATCTCGGGAGATGGCACTACAACCTAGAAATCTAATGATAAATAAAGTTTCCCTCCATAGCACTGAGGGTGAATGTTGTCCTTCTTCGTTATTCGTGTCAAAATGGGGTAGGAGGGACTTTTCGAGAGACAGCTTGCACAAATGCTGACTGCTCGTTTTAAAATTAAGTTTTCCTTGTAGCAGAGCATTTTTTATAGAACAAAGGTGACATCTATTATCCACTTAGGTCTCAAGAGTATATTTTTCATAGGTTGTTAATTAAATAGTTCAGAAGGCAGATTCTGAAATATATCAGGTGAGTTCTTTATTTATGTATGCCCCAGATTCCTCATATTCATATACTGAAATGAGAATTCCACATCAGTAGATTTTTGCCGACTGTGGCAATGCTATTTCTGGATATCACCTAAACTTTCCTGTATATTTAACATCCTTGTCTTCACTAGCAACTGAATTCAATATATAACAAGGTTTCAAGACAATTCAGAGGCAATAAAGAACGCCTTTGATTCCTTGGAGTCTGGGAAGGACTTACCTGACACATGGTAAGAGCTCAATAAATATTTCCTGAGTGAATAAATAAATGGGTCTTATCATCTACCAGTATGGTTGCAGTGATGACCACCTTTAATTCCTGACAATGTGAAAATTCCTCTTCTTCCAATTTCCATTAATGTAGGGAAAAGGAACCAATAAAAATTTTAATTAGTAACAACTATGTCCAAAAATCTGGCACAACTTCCAATTAAGTCGCACTTCAGTTTTATGAAATTGCTATTTTTTTTTAGAATACTCACTCTGAGAAGTTTTTATTCTTGGAGTAATTTTTAGTAGTTTGTGAATCCCTTTGAGCAACAGCTGTGCTGAGAGACCCAGCAAGTTTGAGATACATAGCCCACAGCCCACTTTGCCCAGCCAAAACTTTCTTAAATACCGCTTCCTGCTCCTATTTTACCAAAACCACTAATTGCAAAGACAGAACTTAGAATGTCCAGCTGAGGATCTTTTCCCAGCCTCCATCATACATCTCTTCTCCCATCTGGGAACCACAGCCAATACTGGAAAATGTTGAGTCATAGGAAGTAGGCTTGAAAGCCAGGGTTGTACTTTCAAAGCACAGAAAACAACGTGCTGCTGCATACTGTTGTCAGTGAAGTCTAGTAACAATCTCATTCAGACCGCCTAGGAAGTAACTTGCATGGATGTGGAATCAGCCATGGAGTCCAAGAAAAGGAAGATGGTGCCTGAGCAGCAAGGGCACTAAACCTCTTTGTGGGGGAGGATTTGCAAAGAATAATGATGAATGAATAACATAGTTTATTAAAGCAGCATGGATCCAGAGAAATGGCTCAGTGAGTAACATACTTGCTGAAAAAGCATGAGAACTGAGTTTTTATCCCCCACCTTCCATATGCAAGCTGGACAAGGCAACAAATCCTTGTAACCCCAGAACTGGAGGAGGGGAGCAGAGATAGGCAGATCTTTAGCAAACTGGTGTACTCCAGGTTCAATGAGAGGCCACCCTAAAAAATATGGAGGAGAGTATAAAGGAGAATATTGGAAGTTAGCCTCTGGTCTCCTGACCAGAGTACACTCATCCATACACACATGCACACACACGTGCCTGCACCACACTTGCAAACATATAAACCAAAGAGATAGTATACAAATAATATGTATGCTCATCCTTGAATAATCTTTCTACCTAAATTCTCCCTACCTGTAGACAAATGTGTGTGTGAGAGAGAATGCTTTAACTGATGTAATAAGAAGAAACGACCTTGTAGTGCACTGCATATTGCCTGGCATCACTCCCTTCAGAAACACTAAATTGTATAGAATCAACCACGCTTGTGTTTGTTTATATGTTAAACTCTACTAATTCAGAAAACTTTTTGAAAGCCCTCAAGCTGTGTCATTATTAATCCATTTCTTGGAATGTCAGTCCACTAATACCAATGCTAAAGCAAGGGCACTTGTCAAAGGCTAGGGTAAAACCCGTTATTTTCTCCAAATGTCTCTGAACCAATGTCTCTTATTTGAGCTCTTTGACACCTGGGCATTTATAAAATGTGCTCTTTTCTAACCATTAAATGTTTGAAACAGACTAGCACCCCCAAGTCTGTATAGAAATAAGATTAGAACTATTTTCTCCTTCTCCAGACTTGAATTAATAAAATGGCACAATTGACCGCAGGGATTTTCAGGCCACTTAGCCCATTGTACTGAATCCCTGCAGTTCCACGGATGCATCAAAGAGATGGCAGAGGCAGAAAATGAATAGGGTGAAACAAAACATGACCAAAGGGATCTCAAAAATAGAAGAGGAAAAGAAAACAAAAGAAAGATTTTCTCTCTGCTTTTAACCAAATTCCCTTGGGCCGAGTCTTCAATGCTTTCCAAGGTCTTGGGAAGGAAGCAAGGTTACGTTATTGGCATGAGGAATGCTATCCTGTGGATTTCATTACAGCGGAAGGAAGAAAGAAGCCCCGATTCTCCATTTCCAACCAGCTCAGGGTCACCTCTGCCTGTGATGTTCGGTATGCTTCAACTGGATAATATAAACATATGGCATCTCAAACTATTTTTGTTAGTTAAGACCACAGATAAAGCTTGGAACATTAAAAAGTGAACCTCATACCTAATTGAGTTAGTGAACTACTTAGAGCACATTTCACTAGCTTACCTCTTACTCGTAAAATAAAATATTTTCTCTATATCCATAAAATACTGTTTACCAGTACTCCATTGGCTGATTTTCATTCTTTCTTATCTGACCTAAGGTCAGACAATATACTGTTTCTCATAAAAATGAAACAATTCTTCCTTGTATATGAAGGGTATAATTAAAATGCTTCAAGATATGTGGCAGTGAACTTTAAAACACTCAAGCACTGACTGCCAAGTACCAAATCTAATCTACTCATGAGGAGAGTGACAACTGGGATTTCACAGTTGCGAGCACACAGAGATGGTGCCAAGATGCATGTGAGAATGTGTGTAAGAAAGGAATGATGGTGACTGAGCCTCTGAGCTGAGGCATTCAGATAGCTTTCGATTTCTGAAGCAGAAATCATATTCATGCCAATATGTTTTTATGGCTTGAAGGGCATTACTTATGCACTCATTGTCTAATGATGGCATTGGTGACCACAAAGAGTCATTAAAGATATATTAACTAAATAATTACACAAAATGGTCTGATAAGCACTAGTGATATTTTATGTATGGTTATAAATACTTGGGAAATTACTTGTGGGCTTCTGAAATTAAAATTGCAATGAAAAGAAACACCACTAATTGTGTGATGTTGGAGAAATTTCAACTGCAGAGAAGAAAGATTACAAAAGAGAATGGACTGGCTGTTTAAATGAAAAACAGACTAAAATTTAAACGTGGGCTGGTTCCCCTCATGGTGGACTTTACACATTTGGAGCAAAAGGATAAAGCAATAGGAAGACACAGCTCATATTAATTCACCTGACCAGAATGCTAACAGCAGGAAGAAATGATGGGAAGAATAAGTCAAAGACAGGCTACATCAAGCCAAACTATTAAAAATAACAGGTAGGTAGCACAGCCAGATACTAGGAAATACTCCAGGACAGGGGAGAAGGAAGTGTGTACACTAGCTTCTTCTGTATTTCCTTACAGGGCAGTTTACTAATAAAGTTTAATTAACTCATCCAGCTCCCAATCCCTTAGTGCCCATCTCTCTCACGAATGCACACACAATAAAAACAACAACCAAATAAGAATTAATTACTGTCTTATGTTTCAGTCTACAGATGGTAGAAGTGGAGCATGTTTTACCCCTAGCAACTAATATAAAAAGAAAGCAATAAAGCTGCACAAAGTATTTGAATATACAGATCATAGACAGTTCATTTTAAATTAGTATAATAATTCCAGATTTTGATTATGCACAAAGTAAAATTTGGAGTTTGTTCAAAAATGGTCTTTATTATTATTTTAGCATATGCTTTGTGTCTGAAATAAAAGACTCAATGATAAACTTTGGTAACAGGTATGGCTTGAAAGGAGCATGGCACATTTTTACATCTCTTGTCAAAACCTTTTGGCAACTAAATGTATATAAGAAAACAAATATCACCTCTCTGATAATACTGTCAAACAACAGTCAAAGAAGGCTTTCTATTTCTTTATGTAACTCTAACTTTTCCTGGGAAGAGCCTAATACAGTAACATTTCAAAGATTTGTCATGCTAGGAGTCAGGCTAGTAAAATAAAAAAGTGACACATAAATGTTGGTTTAGGAAGAATAGCTGATACTACTGTGAATAAAGCATTATAGTTTTTCGTTTTTACTGACCAGGTACTACCACCAACAGATGTGTAACAATAAAGATATTATTGGGGTTGTCAAGAACCTCAAACCTGGTAAAGGATTAAGATCATAAATCATGTAAGGGAAGAAGTAAGATAAAAGCTAAAATGTAGCCCACAATTGTAGATATAAAACGTATATACAAAGACAAAAATTGATCTTAAAAAATAGAGATTAACACAAGGGATGGATAAGCCCGGCAGAAACATAGGCTGTAGAATGCATGACAAAAAAAGTCTATGAGGAAAAAAGCCATTGTAATGCATAAGGAAACGGCAGATGAAATCTCTTACAGTAGACTTGATCACACTGAAGGATCCCACGACAATAACCTCTGCTTTCTTCATATTTCCCTGGCTCCTTACATGTTCGGTTCTCAATTATTTTCTGATATCCCCAAAGTTATTTCCCAGGTCCAATACTCAGGACTTTCACTATAATGACATAATGTTCTTCAACCTTCATGCAAATCAGCTAAAACCTAAAGACCTCTAAATACATTTCAAGTGCCAGGAACCCTGTCACAAATACCAGAGATCCAAAAGCTTCTCAAATATCCCTGTAAGTACCCCCAAACCAAAATCTTGTCACTTGTTTTCTTTCTAGATCTAATACATGATGCTATCAATTTCCTGGTCATCTTTGTTGACTATAAAAAAACCCTATTAACTAGAAATAAATATTTGGGAAGAGGAACATTTATTAAGAAAATGTATCCAGCAAAGAAAACCAGCCCACAAATCACAGTCCCAGAGAACCCAGACAACAATGAGGACCCTAAGAGAGACATACATAGATTTAATCTACATGGGAAGTAGAAAAAGGCAAGATCTCCTGAGTAAATTGGAAACATGGGGACCTTGGGAGAGGGCTGAAGGGAAGGGGAGAGGCAAGGAGGGGAGCAGAGAAAAATGTAGAGCTCAATAAAAATCAATAAAAAAAGAGAAAAAAAAGAAAAGAAAATGTTATCCATCAGATTATCGATCAGCAAAGCTGAGGAAGGTGCATTCATCAATTAGTGACTGATGTGTTCTATCTTAGTCCATAGGAAGGTATGCCATCTCTGGGAAATTTTTCCTGGGTTCGATAAGAAAGCAGTCTGTGTATATTCATATGGATGTATATGTATGTGACAACAACTAACGTATTTGAAAGAGAGCAAGGAGGGGTTTATATGAGGGTTTGAAGAGAGGGAAGTATAGGGAAAATAAAAAAATATATTAAATCTCAAATAAGAAACAAATAATTATAAAAGATAAAAAAAGAAAGGAAAGATAAAACAGTTTGAGCAAGCCACAGAAATCTGGCCAGTAAGTAGTAATTCCCTATAGCCTCTACTTCACTCCTGCATCCAGGTTACTGCCTAGAGTTTCTGCCCTGACTACCCTCAGTAATGGAGTGTTACCTGAGAGTTATGAGTTAAACCCTTTCGTCTAAAAGTTGCTTTGGGTCATGGTGTTTTATCACAGAAATAGAGACTTGAAGTTTTTATTAAACATACTCTTTGCACAATGACAGAGAACAATGTATTATTTATCCCAAATTATTAATCATGAAAAATCATCTGTATATTGATGTCTCTCACCTCTGAGAGGTGGTGAAACTGATGATTGTCTGATCTAAGATGAGGTGGTCTTCAATCTTCACAGTTGCCTATGAGGAGGGCTGAAAAAGGCACAGAAAAAGGAAGAATAATATTGACCCAGACAAATAGATGTCCTCACAGGAAGCAGAACCTATCATGTGAAGAGTGTCAAGTAATGTCATAAGCAGTGCCAAGAGTCAAGCTATGGAAGAATACCTAAGATTTGTTAAAGCAACTCACTGAAGTCAGATAAAGTAGTTATTACAATTTACTGCATGCCCATGAATGCAGCACAAAGCCAACTATTCAAAAGGAATTGAAAGAGAGTGTGACATCTTCATTTTGAAAGAAATTATATGGTCACTCTTAATACAAATTCTAATTGGTCTTCATAATCAAAACCAGCTGGCTGCCTGGACAGTCACCCAAGGTTCCTCTGCAATGTTCAGCATCGATCTTTAGCCCAAAGGTCTGGAATATTTGACAGACATTTTTATGAAGCAGGATTTTTGAAAGACCATCCTGCCTTGTCTTGACAAGATTTGGCAGTCACTCTCTTTTATGTTCTACTTGTATAATTAGGACAGTATACTGTCAGCAGTCAATGCAAGGGAACTTTCTTATGCAGTGGCTTACTTTTGCCACAAAGAAAGTAAACTCCATGTGGAGTTTCTTTGATGCCCATCATCTTCTCAAAAGAAGATTGGTGCTGCCAGGAGCAGACAAAACTCATTGTCATAAAAATAGGAAATTCTGTTATTAAAACATCTTAAATGTCATATTCTTTAGATCTCTGAAGTGTTTGAATATGACCTGTCTATCTAAACTATATCTCTGTTTGACCTTGAAAACATACCCAATATGATTATAAGTTCGATTGTAATATGTGACTACTTACTAACCTGAATTTCCTTATTATTCTAAATAGTTGATATTAATAACTTTAAAGAACTACAAATTTGCATTATATTATAAAATGAGCTATACAGGTAAAACACCTTGAGCAAGAGTAGAAATGTGTGTACAGTATATTTTAACAAAAGTAATCTTAAATTTGTATCAATATACAAAATTTGTATACAATATACAAAAGTTCAATCTGATGTAAAATATTTAAACTAGAAGTTAATTTTAAAAAAGTGTATTCAATGATCCATCTTTTTTATCTTATCACGCATATCCTTCCTTTTTCATTTTCAGAGTAGACTCAGTCAGTAGAGCATGAGATTCTTAATCTCATGGTTGTGGGTTTGAGCCCCACATTAGGCACCAGATATAAAATGAATTATAATTAGTCTTAATGAAAAACAGAGTTAGATATAGGGGTTAATACTGAAAGATCAGAGAAGCAGACCAATCAATCAACCACTAGAAAGTTCTTACCTCTACCAATGATCAGACCGAAGAGATGATACTGTCTCTGCGTATTCTTAGACTGAATGCTCAGATTGAATCCTCAGACTGTATCTGTCTCCTTTTGCCTTATATTCCTGTAAATGGAGGGTGCATGTTGGTTTTCTAGACGTCCAGACCCGAATAATCACACAGAAACTGTATTAATTGCAGCACTGCTTGCCTAACAGATCAGGACTATTTCTAGCTAGTTCTTATGTTGCAGAGAGGCCACTTGTTTTTCCCAGCCACCTGGCTAGCTTAGACCCGAAACAGTCACACAGAAACTATATTAATTAAATCACTGCTTGGCTCATTAGCTCTAGCTTCTTATTGGCTAACTCTTAAGTCTTAATTTAACCCATCTCCATTAATCTGTGCATCAACACAATGTCGTGGCCTACCAACAAAGTTTCAACACATCTACCTCTGGCAGCGGCTTCATGGCATCTTTCAACTCCATCTTCCTTCTCCCATGCTATAGACCAAGCCAATTTTCTTTATTCATTAACCAATAAAATCAAAACATAGACAGAAGGACCTCTCATACCACTCTTTTATATTAAATTAACCCATTTATATTAGTCTATATATACCATGAGGTTGTGCCTACCAGTAAGATTTCAGAGTCTTTTTCTTTCAGCAGCTACTTAGACTCTCCTTGACTCTGTATACTCTCTCTATATATCTTTGTTTGGATTTCCTGTGTGGCTTTATTCTGCCCTGCCACAGGCCAAAGAAGCTTCTTTCTTAACCAATGGTCATAAAACAAATTCACAGAATACAGAGGGGACACCCACATCATATTCCTCTCTCCACCCAGTCATATTACTTCTGTCTCCACCTCCCTAGTGCTGGGATTAAAGGCGTATGATCCCAAATCGTAGAATCACCTTTGTGTGAGCTGTTTCTTTTTTAGACAGATTCAATCTCATGTACCCAATGGGGGCCTTGAACTCACAGAGATCCATCTGCCTCTGTCTCCAGAGTATCAGGATTAAAGGTGTATGCCACCACTGACTGGCCTCTAAGAGTTTCAGTGTCTTAGATCTTCAGGTAAGTTTTATTTGTTATATTACAAAGAAAATATTACTATAGCCACTAGAATGCTTGGATTTCATAAGCATAAGTTTGAGAAAGGAAGACTAGGAGGAACGGATACTAATTAAGAGAAAAGAATTCTTGAGGATCTGATCTAACATAAAAATCAAAATTGGACTTGTTAATTTTAGTTAATATGGTAGAAGTCTTTCAAAATCATTGGATATCTTATTAGACATCCAAGTTGTGTCAATTTCATTTTATTCCCTATTCAGTTATTTAAATTACCTTGTTTTCCATTTGGTATAGATACATAAATATGATCCTTCATTTGTGAAATGAAATAAAATGCTTTTTTCAGTTTCATGGTTATTACTATCATTAAAATGTAGAAGAGAGAAGGTAGCAGAAGGACAACGAGGAGTAAGAGAAGGGGTGAGGAGTGGGGTAAAGAAGGAAGCAGAAAAATGGAGGAGAGATACAAAAGGATGAGAAAAAAGGGAAAGGATATCAATATTGTAGAGAAGATGATGGTATTCTAAACAAGGAAAACTAAAGATTTAAATTTGATAAATAGATTAAATTAATTCATAAAATATTAACATATTTTATGTATGTTACTGTAGCCACTGAGTGCAATGAAAGACAATATACACAATTCTCCATTTCTGACCTAAGAGGCTGGATAGGTGATGGAGAGATTGACACAAGTTGAACTATTGAAGAGCAGTAAATGATGGTATCCTTGACATAATAACAATGGTTCAGGTGGAAACATGACAGATTTGTACATGCTTTCTGAGTTCATGGTACCTCTCAGAAAATTAACAGATGCAGCACAATATTTGAACTTGTTTTAGCATTGGAAAAGTCCCCTAAATATTGCTTCCTTTTGATGTTAGTGCCCCTTTGCAATCCCCTTCCATATTTGATCAGTTCTGGACTGCAGGAAATGATTATGTGTCACCTCAGCCAGAAGATCAAAAAGTTCAGGTGAGTCTCCCACTTTGCTATACAGTCCAGAAAAAACAGTAACTAAATTTTATGGGTCTCCAGGAAGCCCCAGTAAGAGGTCATATCAAAAGGTTTCATTTTAAAAGTAACCTAACAGTGATCCTAACTCTTGTTCCAGAAGCAGTGAACACTTACTTAAAGATCAATTACACAGCTAAAAACTTATTTTTCCAATGGGAAAGATGTCTGGAATATTGGCTTCAATGAAGAGATCAACAAAATATATCAGGATGACAAAGACAATGAATGAGCTGATTGAAGTTCTCAATAACTAAAGACACATTTTTAGGAAAATAATTACAATTTATATATATACACATATATATAACTCAATGAATAACTGATATCTCCAATATGTATGCACAAACTTTTGAATTGTAGTAAACTGTTTCAGTAGTTACTGACTAGTAAATATTTCAGTAAAATTTTAAAGATGGAATGCAAAAAATACAAAAAGTTAAAATTAGAGCAGGCCAAAACTGAAAGCGAACTTTAGAAGTGATATTGTGTTGAAATGTGAAAGATAACATATAAAGCATATTTTCCTTTATTTCTTCCATAATAAAATAAATGAAATATGTAGGGAACAGCATTGAAACAGAGAAATGAAGTGAAAAGTACACTAGTCTATATATGGAAGAAAATAATATATGGCGACAATGAATCTGCAGGTTGCCAGGAACATGACTATAAATGATACTGGGACAAGCATATCTTACAAGGGGACAATCAAAGGGCAATGATACTTCAAATTATAAAAAATCAACCAAACAAAACCTTACTGACCAACTACCGTGTGCTAGGTACTACTTGGATCAAGAATTTAGTGAAGCGAGACTTTACTCATATACACCATGTATTTCTTATTCCATTGCCTTATTTTCCTATCTCTAAACTAAACTGATACTTAGTGATTATTATCTGCTAGGCGATGTTTGTCAAATGGCTATAATCTCCATAGTATACAGAATAGTGTTCCTATAATACAAATAAGATTAGATGTTCCATTAATAACTACTCTGCTTGGAATTAAATAACATTCCATAATATAAAAGATTAAGTAAAGAAAGAAAGGAAGAAAGAAAGAAAGGTCAATGTTGGCTGTAGTGACATATGCTTGTAACTTTAGCCCTTCACAGAAAGGAAGACCATGAGTTTGAGACCAGCCTGAGTTATAGAGAGTAAATTGGAAGCCAGGCAGAATTGCATACTTTTTTTCTCAAGATAAACAAACAAACAAACAAAAAAAACACAAAGAGCCCACATTTACTTTCTTACCTTTATTCTAAAACATGAGCCCTGGGACCAGACCATCTTACTCAGCTCCAATGTCATCAGAATATAAACAATTCAGATATAATAAAAATATTCCTAAAAAACTATTACCCCAAATGTAACAAATAGTTTAATTTTAATTTAAAATATTAACTGATTAATTAAAATTATCCAAAAAATCGTAGCTCATTTAGATTTGCTCCTGTTGCACTAAAGAACATTACAGAAAAAAATGAATATCCAAAGCTCCAGAATAAAGATATGAAACAAATTCTAATGGCAGCCTTTAACACTGACTTATGCCATGACACTCACTTTGGCAAACTTAGCAGACACTCCTCAAGCAAAGAGCTGAGTAACAGAGGATGGCAGGTTCTGTTTCCATGACTATTTGAAGATCATGAGCTGGTTAGCCTCGGCTGTTTCTTATTTGATTAGTTTTGTCCCGAAAAACTGTAAATCCGTGCATACTAACTCCTTACAAATAAAGGGGTTCTGATTGGAAGACTCCATTGAACTATGACTTGTCTCTACAGAGAATTTGCTTTGTTAATGAATTTCTCTATTTCTTCTTCTGTGCCTTGCATGCACTGTCCTCCATACACCCCAAACTGGATTTCTAGGAAAAGCAGCAGGCTAGATTCCATTACTGTGCTACAGTTAGATTCACTTACTTCAATGTAACTGTTTACCTCCGACAGCTCCACACATACGTCAAATGGGAGTCATGACAATCAAGAATCCTCAGAGCTACGCTCTGCCTCTGGAACCAGCACAGTTCCATAGCTAAATAGAACTCTCCGCTGATCCAATTTCAATCAGTCTGTCTTAAATTTGAAAAGTTCTGTGTGACTCAAAGGTGCAACATAAAGAAAAAGACAGGCCCGAGTGGAGAAAAAAAAATAAGGTCACAGAAAGAAAGGAATCTACTCCACTTACTCAAAACTCTCAAATGCCATGAAAAGGTAAATCAAAGAGCCTCGGCAGCACTTCAGTAGAGATCAGTGCTTCGGTGTCTTGGCAGCTCAGTTTATCAAAAACAGAGCGATAATGAGGCCTGCTGCCTAGTCCTGAGTGGACCATTTACTTTGGCCGTGCTCCAAGGCCATGGGCTTCACCCCTAACCCAGATCAGTAACTGTGAAGCATGTGCTGTCAGTTACAGAGGAAACTGCAAGAGAGCTTGACGGAGCAGTGCAAATCCATCACTACTCACTGAAAAGTCAGGTCAAGGTCCAGGTGCTACTGATGGCATAGCAGAGGTTGAGAGATTCATTTTAGGATAGAAACAGAGCTACACAGCTTAAGATTTATCAATTGCCATGTTTCCCTCACTGTTCTGTGCTGCTATCGTTCTCTTTAATAATTCAACAGTTAACGTGGCCAGAAGATCAATGGTAGTTACAAGTGACTTGGCTGACTCAACCCACTTCAAAGGAGGCTTGTGGTCTGACTGACCCACAGAAAGAAAGCCATTCTAATATGTAACTAACCATTGCACATTTTTGCAATGCCATGATTCTGCCGTAAATGAAATTATAATATCAGCTGAATATAGGTACACTATATGGAAATTATTTTTTTTCATTCTTCTTACAAAAAGTGCTTCGATTTTGATTATGATGTTTTGTAGAGGCTTTTCTATGAGCTTAATAACCATTTTTCTCAGGTCATTTACATTCCAGAACCCAGACTTCAAATGAAGCTGTTGAATTGTCATTGATTTATTCTTAATTTTTAAAGATTGAAAAACAATAATTATGCAGATTTATTTTATAATGTAGAATTATTAACCCATGGTATAGAACAAATCTATAACCTGATATTCATTTATGTAGTAAAAGATTTACTTTCAATAAAAAGGTAATCGTAAATATATTCATTTATAATTTGAAATATACAAAGCATTATTGTTTGTTATAATCATCACATTTTATTTAAAAATACAAAAATTATGAAACATTTCTAATGTCTAACTGAAACTTTGCTTTTACCCTCATTTCTTTCTCCAGGTCTGCCCCATTCCACCACCCGGTCGCCATGGTCCTATTCTTCATTTTCATTAGTTCATCATCTCTAAATTTGATTTAGAGAGATTGTTTACTATTAGATTTTCTGTACCTAGTATATTTACTCAATATAGTGTCCCCAAATTCACCTACATTTTTAAATGGCAATAAACACCTCAGTCCTTCTTAAGAACAGAATGCATTTTGTTGTGTACATGTTATATTTCCTTTATGGATTCGATGAACTAAATTGTTTCTATTTTTTTTGTGAATTGTAAATGATGATTCAGTCAACATGAAAATGTAGATAAATGTTTGCCATACTGATGTAAATTATTTTAGATGCATACCCAGAAATGAATATCAACCATGGTGTTTTCTACAGCTACATTGATGTCCATTCCTTCAGTGGCAACACAGTTTTCTTTACTGAACACATCATCAAAGCTGACTGTCTTTCTCTTATAGAAATGAGGTGATGCCTCATCATGATTTCATTTGCCATTTGCCTGATTAATAATAATGAACAATTTTTATCTATTTGTTGTCATTTTTGTGTCTCCTTTTGAAGTATCAATTTCTTTAAAGTAGTGGATTTCAGCTGGCAATGACCTAAATGACCTAATATACTAAATATACTCCATCTACTTACAACTACCACAATACCAAGCACTGACCACCAAATGCCACCAAGGAAAACATGCATCAAGGACAGGAAGGCAAGCAATAAAAAATACCATTATTGGGTCTTCTAATCATGATCAGCTTGACAATAACAAATATTGAGTTATGGGTATAAATTAGAAAATGATTATAAATTATAGGATGCGTTAGATGCAACAAAAGCAATAATGGAAGGATGGAGAAAATTATTATCAACAACTAATTTCTCAACAATTAATTTATTAATTTTTTAATAAAACACTGATGGACATGTTTAGATATTTAAAGAATTATACCAAAGAATTTACAAAAGATAAAAACGTTTAAGTTTTACATGCAGGATTTGCTTCATGGATAATTAGTCATCCCAACTTGCTTGATCACTGCAGTAGCAAATGCTTGACAAAGAAGCACATAAGTTAGAAAACAGTGTCATCATTAAGTAAATTATAATATCCAGGCATTTACTTGAATATAACAAATGATCTCATGGAATAATGTGTAGGCTCAACAAAAATCCTGATTTTTAAGTCAGCAAATATAGATGAAAGTTTATTCACTCTAAACATAAAAAAATCAAGTTAATTGGACAGTAAAACTACCCAGGTAATTAATTTGATTGATAATTAATGTTAACATATATTAGGAAAAAATTCAACAAAATTAGGAACATTTAGAATACTCAATATTGGGAAAGAAAAAGGTGTTCTCAGCAAAAGAACAACAGAAACAGATATGGAATGGGTGATAGAGTAAGATTTTTATAATAACAATTTTTTTTTGTTTTTTCAAGACAGGGTTTCTTTGTAGCTTCCTGGAACTAGCTCTTATAGCCCAGGCTGGCCTCGAACAAACAGATTTTTAAATGGGGAATTCCCAGAAAGACTGTTTGACATTAGGCTCACAACAATAAAAATGATGCTGAATAACTCTGAGAAGGGAAAGTGTATAAGGGTAAAATTTTACTTTATCTACTCATATCTTTAATAAAACTTTAAATCATTTTCAGAATATGTGCTCATAAGAATGTAAGATCAGTTCATTATGCTTTCTGTGAACAGGGGCTGAGAAATATCTCAGACAGTGAAGGTCTTACCTTGCAGGCATGAGGCTGAGTTCAGAACTCCAGCTCCTAAATCAAAAAAATCACATGGATGAGTATAGGGGTTCAGGAGGTAGGGAGTGAAGACAGAGGGAATCAACGGGCTTCCTGATGAACCAATCAACAAGCTCTGAATTCAGTGAGAGACATTATTTTGAAAATAAGAGATGGAGAATTATAAAGGAAGATTCCATTTTGCCAGCCTCTCCACCCACGTGTGCATATGTGCACATGCAACCTGCTCACACACTAGTAGAAATGTGCACACATCCATGCACAACATAGACATTACATGAATTTTTTTTAAAAAAATTAAGAATAAAAATGATTTCTGTGAACAATCTGAAAAGGTGAAACTCTTAATGTGGGTTGGCATCAAATCCACAGAAAACCAAACTTTCAAAACAATAAAAGCAATTTATTGTTTTTAGCAATTAAAAGGAATTTAAAGTTTTTAGGATTGTTCTCCTTTACTCAAGCATGAGGTAAAACAATGACTTGGGCAGATTTTGTTCACCCCTTTATTTTATCTCTTCACATGAAAATACATTTTGCTCATATTCTTTATGGGAATTCTGTATAGACAAAATTGGGGGAAACATTTTTTTTTTCTGGTTTGTCTCAGGGTCTCTAAGATCACAGTCATCCCTTTTCATCCCTTCCTGCCAGCCTAACATTAATGCCTAACAACTCCGCCCTGCCTTCTTAACACAGAAAATGTTGCTCTATGTGAACTTTTGTTATAAGGGAGACTCAGGCTATCAGAGAGTTTATGAGACACCATTGCTGCAGCTTGTATGATCCCTTTAGAAGCTGAGCTAAAAGTATTCTGGAAGAAGAAGAGTTTTGAATCAGGGCCAGATCCTCTGAGCACCAAGCATCCCTTTATTGAGTCTGGAGGGAAGGATTAAAGCCAGATGGGTGCTGCTAAAAGCAGGTGTGCAAGAGGAGGTGCCTGTTCAGCACTTTAGAATAAAAAGTTATTGGCCTAGGGGCTCCACAGAAACATTTTTAGAACAGCAGAGCCACAGTAAAGTACCACCGATCTGCACTAAGTTCATCCTGTGTGATTTCTCTGCAAACCATGTGAAAGCGACCTACCCCTTTGTTTGATCCCATACTTTGTAATTTTGCCGTTTCCGCTGTCCTTTCCAAGTACATTAGAACTCAAATCACTCTCCTTCGATTTGTGTAAAGATGAGACTGGGATAGAAGTGCCACATAGCTGACAGGTCATACTTTAAATTAAGTTTCCCAAATAAGAATTTAATCTAGTTTCAATAAAAGAGTTATTAACTCCTTTTAATTAGGGAAAGCAAGGCTGAATGAGGGGCACTTTCCTCAGCCTCCCAACGCAAAGAGCTAATCACTAGTCTGTGATTGCAGGACTTGTCTTCCAAGGCTGTTACACAGAAGACAGAAAATAAATCCCAATGAGAGGAAGGGCTTGTAGTGTATTTGTCTGGGCATATCCCATAGGTTTCCTTTTGACTTGACTTACAAAGGCTTTACCATGTTGTCAACAAATAGGAAGGCTCTTACTAAATTGATCAAAACCTTTGACATTTACAAAATCAAATCAAGCAAGACCATCCAGTACTAACTACATGCCTGGATATTAGCAAACTAGAAATGCTGCGACCTATTAATTTTAGTTTTGCTTGATATGCAATGACTTGTGCTTCTGAAGTCATTCAGAATGGTGTGCTGAAAGTCATTCTTGGCAGTGGGTAGGTCCCAGTAGAGGACATAAGGAGTTGGCAACGGAAGGAAGTGAGCCAGGCCATGATGGTCAGGAGAATCTTCCAGATTGACTGACTAACAGCAAGAGTGCTTTTTATACAGAGTTTAGTTGGTGTAGGAGGGTCTTATGTTTGTATATTGCCCTCATTGGTTAAATAAAGAAAACTGCCTTGGCCGTTTGATAGGGCAGCCCTTAGGTGGGCGGGGTAGACAGAACGGATTGCTGTGAGAGAGAAGGCAGATGCAGACGCCATGCTTCTCCAGCACAAGATGGACACGGGTTAGACTCATGCCGGTAAGCCACAACTCAAGTGGCGATACACATTAATGGAGATGGGCTAAAATAATATGTGAGAGTTATCCAATAAGGGGCTGGAGATGATGGGCCAGGCAGTATTTAAATGAATACAGTTTCCGTGTAATTATTTCGGGTACACACCTGGAGCCGGGTGGGACAGAACAAGGGGCCCGGCGCCGGGAACTCAGCCCGAGCCCCTCATTACTACATTTAGTAAGTAGGAATACTTTCATGTTGTTCCCAAAACATCGTTCATATCAATTTTGTTTTTGTACATGTGTTTCATTTACTCTTTCTCATCTTATAATCATCATTAATAAACTATGACAGAACATAGTTATCATTTACCATCATTTTCCCTCAAGTTTTAACATCATTGATAAACAGAGTTATCATTGTTACTCATTAACCCAATTTTTAAGAATCTAGAGGCATATGACAGCCTATTCTCAGACTGGTAGCTTTTGTGGTTACAAAGGACACTAGAAGAAAACAAAATCTCCAAGCTAGTCTGGGCACGGTGCCATGCCCAAAGCAGTGTATTATTAACTCTTAATGGTCAAAGTGCCCAAGAAATTTCCTCAGACCAAAACTGCTGCACTTATTACTCAAATTCTGGCATAATACAATGTTCACATGTATATCTTTTTAGAATTTGTCTATATATCTAATCCTGACATTCTTTTGTTCCTTAGCCAAATGAAACCATAGTGGCTCTAAGTTAGAATGTGCTAGCTTTTCTAAGAAAGGGAGGTCCTTGACATCTCATTCTTTTATCACCTCTCTACATTATTCTTTCTTCATCAATATAAGTCTCTGTGTCAGGCAGAGGTATACGCCACACAATAACCTGAGTGTATAGTGGGAAGAGGCTTACAATCTGATCTGTGGCCAACTCCTCTAGCCCATTGATTCTTACTGACCTTTTTAAGTTGACTTTGTTTTGAATAGTTCCTGAGTAAGTACGGGGACAGATGTTTCAAGAATATCTCATAGTCTCATAAAGAGACTTCTGGCTTCTTTATGTGTGTCACAGCCTTGAAGGCATAAGGAGGACTTTCAAGTAGATAAGGATATCACCCTAAAAGCAAGAGGAGGCATATGTTCAGGACTTTCCTGGGGAAGCTTAGAAGCAATACTCCGGGGAAAAGGCATAAATGATTCATAAGACATTTTCTACCACTTCAACATCTTCAAATTGTACAAATGTGAAAAGTCACCCAAATATGCAACAGGTGGCGATGAAAACCAAAGGCAGTAGGGCAGCTATCCTGTGGCTCAGCTTTGCTAGGTCTTTATCAACAGCTCTGCTGGCTTTATGGCTTTTACCGTGACCATAAGCTAGGACTGTGCCAAGGGTAGATTTGAGCTTAAGGCATGCTATCTGAGGATCAGCCGCTTTCCTTTCTCTCACTGTAAACTTGTCCCCAAACTCAAAAGACTAACCAATGAGATCCAGAAATGAGTGAGACTATGTATCAGTCATGAACACTTGGGTGATTATCTAACCTCCACATTTCATGCAACTTCAGGACATGCTGTCAGATTAAACAGAGAGTGAACTTAAGACAAAATAAAACAGCTAATTTACTTCATGAAGGAACTTGCAGACCAACCAAAAAAAAAAAAAAAAAAAACAACTCAATAAAGCTACCATGGTGGCTACTTAAATTGAAGGAAAGAGTGAAGCCCAGGCATTCGTGTTTTAATATTTTCTGTCAGGGAGATGTCACAAACTAAAGAAAGAGATCAAGTGGCAGGGTCTGTTTGTATATAAATGTATAAAATTTATATTATACTTTTTTGTTGAAACTTTCATATACCAATACAATGATATGTGATCATATCAACCCCATTCTCCTCCTCCATCTCACCCATGTATCTCCCAAACATTCCCTCCCTCTCCATTTTGTCTTACTTCTTTTCCTCCTTCTTCTTCAACAGAAGATAAATTTCAAAACAAATCATAATTTCAAATATTATGTTTCTTCTATATTTCTACACACATAAGAAGATGGTTGTAATGTCTAAAATGTAGATCAAAATGGAAAGCGACAGTTTTCTTTACTCAAGGACTTTATAACAATGACTGTCTCTTTTAGGTTTAATCTTAATAGCACAGAAATAATAGTGAAAATAGGCAAACTGGATTAAGTCAAAAGGATAAGTTCCTGCACCCCATAGATAACAACAAGAGAAAAGAAGGACCTCAAACCTCAGGTTGTCAAAAAAAAAAAAAAAAAAAAAAGAAGGACCATGGGACTGAAAGCAAGTGTTACAATTCACATATATGTTAAAGGTAATAGGGAATGCTATCAAGGAAAAAACTATAATTCTATATAGGATGACAATGAAGAGTCCAATCAAACTGGTACAAAATTCACAAGTAAACCCTGATCACTTTCTAGACATACTTAGGAGCTTTACATTCACCTCTTCATCTTCTGACTCTGTATTTTCCTCCTCAGGTACTTGTAGAAGGAGACTGCTCTTTTGTTTCCCGGCCGCACAGACCCAAATAATCACGCAAAACTATATTAATTGCAACACTGTTTGGCTTCTTATTAACTAACTCTTACATCCTAAATTAACCCATTTCTATTAATCTGTGTGTCACCATGAGACTCTGGCTTACCAGGTAAGGATCTGTTCTGTCTTTCTCCTTTGGCAGCTGCATGGTGTCTTTTTGACTGCATCTACTCTGTCGATATATTCTTCCAGTCTGGCTATATTCTGCCCTGCCATAGGCCAAAAAAGCTTCTTTATTAACCAATGATAATAAAGCATATTCATAACACACAGAGAGGAATCCCACACCAGGTACTAGGTGTCATCTACTAAAAATGATGAGATTTTAGAGACTAATTTCAAAGCCCCCGCCCAAGGAAAACTGTTATGTTAGTTTAAAAAAAAAGGCTAAACAAAACAAAATAAAAAACCATTTTTTGAAGTTGTTCATGTTACTTTTACTTGACTTCCTTGATAATTCATAGTTTCTGCCTAAACAATAGGTAATCCATCCTTTGCCCCATTCCCTGCCCTAACCATCCATAACAATAACTGTTGCTCCCTGTCATTCTTGTCAGCCTTAAAGTAACCATCTTTATTGGCTTTTTGTTCACAATTGAAAAGAAACTTAGAGTCCTCAGAAGATTCTTGTTCATGTCCCTTGAGTCTTCTTTGAGATAGAGGCATACACTTAGGTACCAGAGAAGCTAGTGAAAGTAACAGAACATTGCTCCTCAGTATCTATTGGAAGGACAAAATCAGTTCAGGCCATGTCATTATTTTGTAGCTCATGAATACAAAACCATAATTTAGCAATTTGCAATTTAAGAAAATAATTTAAAGGAAGGCTAAAAAGCATATTAGAGTCCTAAGCAATTCAATGGCAACATTAACCGATAATTAATTATTAATTAATTAAAAAGAATTATAAGATCATGAAGATAAACAACAAACTAATACTTTAAATAGTACTTGCATTGTTGAAATATAATTTTGGTTTAAAATATTGAAAACTATATAGAAACTCTAAATTAGGTATACAATTACAACAATAATTACATAGTAACACCCTAGAAATAAATATAAATTAGAAAAAATTTAAAAATTGATGCATGTGGAAAATTTGAAATCAGTTACCATAAAAGAATAGATATTCCTCCCCCCCGCAAATACTTGGAGACAACCACTTATAGAAAATCAATGAATATTCATGCTTCAAACCAATAGATGAAATGAAGGACGATAAAAGGAAATGACAGAAAGCATAAAGGCAAAAATCAAACGCAGACAAAGAATATCCATTTTCCTAATATCCCTAAATTAATTTTAAAAGCCACACTAAAAATACAGATTCTCAGAGTGTGGTCAAAAAATAAATAAATAAAGATCCAATCCTAACCCTGTACTCTACAAAATGCATACCTAGAATAAATTGACAAATGAGCTTCATTTGCAAAACAAATGAGGTGCCTGAGTGCTTATCATAGTGAAATTGGCAATGGTATACTCTTCTACTCAATTTTAATAAATCTATAGGAACATGTGAAATAAATAAAGCCATTTCCACATGAAGAGATATTGTTTTAGCCTAGAATTGAGATGTCAGGTTGTTACAAATACTTCAAAAAGAGATTAAAGCATGACACAGATTTTCTTACTTTTCATAAGTATATTTATTCCCATAGTTTTATTTGGGTTGTGGGACTAAAGATAATTTAAGACTACTTTCAATATTCTACTCATCTATAAATACATTTACAACATGACTTATTTTAGCAATAAAGCCGAAGTGAAGGCACAAACAGAAATTGTCATTTCATGAGGTGCCCGGATAAAGTCTCCATATTGAATGATTTTCTCTCTCTTCTGATGACCACTGCTTCAAAGAGAAAACACATTAAGATTTTATTTTGAGGTTTATAGGTTCTGTTTTCATTTCCTTTCTTTTACATTAATGTTATACTTAGCCACTAAAAGTGAAGGAAATTGAATAAAGGCAAATTTGAAATATGCAATAGCACACACAAAACAGTTTAAGAAAAACCTTAGAAATTGCTTTGCATAAATAAAAGATGGAACACCTAATTGTCTCCTGCCTTTTAATGTGTAGTTTGTACTATTAAAGTCAATTGTTCCTTATATTCTTGATAAAACAGAAATGTCACTTTCTGTTCTCCAAACACTAATCTAATAAAATTTTTCTAACCTTAGAATTCTTTATACTTTTACATCTTATCTCCATAAACCATATTAGCACTTGCTTCATAAAAGAAATAACAACAAAACAGAATACTAAATCTTTACCAGGCTCAGGTCTGGAAAATTCCTGTTCTTGTGTTATTCAAAATACACAGGTGGTGAAGAGAAAAGACAATTCAAATAAGATAAACACAGTTATCAAATTAAAAATCTTTCTTCTGCCTAAGACAATGCTGGGAATTAACAAGCTCATTTTTTAAATGCTCAGATTTACATGAAACATATATTATAAAGTAATTTTCTAGGAGACTTGACATTTATATGCCCACCATGTATCATGAAATTTAGATCTATCACCAACATTTGCATGAATTAGGATTTCCATTTTCTATTTCCAGTGTTGGATCTCGTGTACAAAAGTATAATTGTTCTCATTAGCAGCACATCTAGGCGCATGGCATACTTTGTCCATCTAGTCCTGGTTCTGTTTTACTGTTTTCTCAAGCCATTTCATTTTCACCCTCTTGTTTAAAAACAAAAATGATCCAAATGTATCTCAGCAATTACTTCCATTACCTTTATATAGTATGTATTGTTGTCTTAATACAACCAGTTTATATTAAACATTATATTTCTAAACTCCAAAATATGTAGATATATTTTGAATTATATTTTAAAGGTACATTGTATATTCAAATACAAAATTACAAATGTCTATGTAGGCATACACATAACCAAATGCATGTGTCCAGGTATCAAGGAAAGAAAATGCTTAGTCACAAAGGAATAGAATATATCCTTTATTTCAATAACTAGGACCCAGAACATCAAGAAGCATGGAGTTATTATGTATAATGATAATAACAACAGCAACAACACAAAACTGTTGAGTTTCTTTCTCTGTATCATTGAACATTGATCCCAGGTCTCTTCACTTTGACTTGCATGATTTTGGTCAGTATGATCCTTTGTTTGCATTTCTATGGTAATTAACTACTTGTGCATGTCTTCAAATATTTGCCAGGTTCTGTGCATCCATTTAGTGAATTTGGTCCCTTCCATACTATTTCTGCAACTTACTGGAATTCTAATCATATTTTTTACACAGGGTTCCATAAGAATGCTTGATATTACTCTGTTTTATATACTGCAAACAATGTATCATTTATATAAAAAGTTAGTCAAGCAAACATTTTTAATTAGGTTGTAGTAAAGTATATCATTTAAAAATCTGGTCTCTGTGCTCCAAGTCTTGCAAAGACGAATGTTTCAATCAGAGCTTATGAAGATATTCTGAATAACTTTCTTGTATAAACTTTATTATTTTGACATTAATTAATTTAATCCACCAGGTTCAATAAAATGAGAATTAAGTTTTTCCCATTCTTCATGTACTAGCATGATGCACCAAAAAACAAACAAACCACCTCTCTTTCTTTCAGTGTTGAAGTGTTTCTTTATATAATTATAGCTTCACTTTCAGGTCTGTGCTCTTTAATATTGGCTGGTTCATCTGTTACTATCAACACAACACTCACTTTTTTTCTAAGAGTGTTAAAGCTTGTCTTCAGGTCTAGTTAGATACATATTGCTCTCTTTGTTCTTTTAAAAATATGGCTAGTAATAACAAAGAAAAGAGAGACTATGAATTTGAAAGAGAGTAAGGAGAAGTACATAAGAAAGTTTTTAGGGAAAAAAAGGAAAGAGGGAATTTTTGATTATATTATAATTATAAAATGAAAAAAATAATTTTCAAAATTTAATAATATCTGTAGAGTATAAATATACCTAGGCTCACTGTGAGACTTGAGGAAGCCCAAGATTTTACAATGATTTTTATGTTGTTACTCTTCAAAACCAGCAGGTAAACTTCTGTCCAAACTCTGGTTATGAGTTTATTTTAAAGTCAGCAGTTGTAAAAATGTTTCTCTGTGGTCTCATTTACTCCTGTTGTTAGAAATTCTTTTGTTATATTTGCTATCACCAATAGCTATTTATTCTAATTTAGAAATATTTAAAATATATTTTCTAGTTGAAATATATACTTTTTACTCAATAAACCTACTGAAATATATTGTTCATTCTAATAACTGCTGGACCTCTCAGATTTTTATGCAGATGAGTGTATCACCTGAAAAATGCTAGACATTTTCCTCTAAGCATCAGATTACTATATTTTTATAGCCTTAATTCCAGTTCCATGTTAAACAGAAAGTGGCTGACACCAAAGTCTTGTTTCTC
Source organism: Ondatra zibethicus (assembly GCA_004026605.1). Lineage (NCBI taxonomy): Eukaryota > Metazoa > Chordata > Mammalia > Rodentia > Cricetidae > Ondatra > Ondatra zibethicus. The sequence goes on from PVIU01000739.1 coordinate 142,844, forward strand.
AACTTAAATTGGAAGTGAGTTACAGTCTCTCCGCTGATTATTTTAGTTATAGGATTTGGTTATATAGTTGTTAATAAGTTAAGAAACTTCCCCAACATTTCTAAATTATGAAGCAAATATGAAAGTGAATTTCTGCTACTTTCATAAGACAATCATTTGATGTTTCCCATTTAGGCCATTAGTATAATGAATTATATTTTTTCTAATATTACGCCAATCTTACATGCATCATAGTATCTCCTTGAAGAAGGTATTAATCAACTAAATGGATTTAATCTGCCAACATTATATTTAGTACATTTTATAAGTAGATTTGTGATGAAATGAGCTCACCCTGCTGTTGTCTTTGTACAGTTATGACGTTCATAATTGACTAACAAAGTTTGCCTGGTAGGCAATGACACCTTATACTTTCAACTCACACAGGATGATAATTCATAACGTTGAGTACATTAGGGTAAAACATTTGCGTTCTTACATTTTTCTTAGTTGATGAACTGTCTAAATCTCTACATAGTTACAAAGAAGATTGGTTTTGTTTTCTTATCAAACTGAAATGTAATCCATATGTATTCTCTCTCTTTTCTCTCTCTCTCTCTCACACACACACACATGCATACATGCATTTAAATATTTGAAAATTGTTCTTAGCCTCTGGCTTTGTTTTCAGTGTTCAAACTGTGTATCATTTAAAAATACATTGTACTTAAGTAAGACACAATGAATTCTTGTTTGCCATGCTAATGGAATTTTTGTTTGAAAGCCATGTGCTTGTGTGTATTAGCCTTTGGTCAGTGATCATTCTAAATAACACTTTGATCATTCATAATGGAATAGAAAGTTCCATTTATGTACATACTCAAGACAAAACTGAAGTATATGTTGTAGAAAGGACAATATTCTTTATATTTGAGTGGTTTACTATCATTGCCCAACATTACTTGGATAGATTTGTGGGTTTATTTCTTATCTCAGAACAGTTTTGACATTAAACTGGGTACGATTCCTTCTTATCTCATGACTATAGTTTCACAAAACTCCTGAAATCAAGAAATCCTTGCTATTTAATATATAAATCTCTATCCATGTATATAAAAGGACTCTATAGCCAAAATGATTTATCACATCTCATCCTGTTTGAGAGCTAACCCCATGTTGAAGGATCAGTTTATACACAACATGTCTTGTAGTTTTTCTTGTTTTCTTGTTCCTTCATTCAGGTAGGCAAGATTTTCAGGAAGAAATTTATACCTTTTGTTTCCTGTGGCAACAAAAGCCATAACTTTGCCCTCAACAACCCATTTCCCGACTTCCATTTTGATGTTAAAACACCTTTAAAATATATAGGTTGGTTTAATTTACCATTTTTCTACAATTCAGTGTCTCTCAGCAGCATTTTCACTTCACTCATCAGCATTCAAAACATTCAAAGACAACAAAGCAACATCAAGATTCAGATGGCCTGTGTATTTCCCATTATTATGTGGCCTATACTTTTTACATTACCTTACTCTTCTTTTAAAGACTTTATTACTTTTAAACTACTTTTTCTGTGACTTTCTATACCCACTTTTTTTTTTCTTTCTTCACTATCTAATCACATCTTCAAGCATTTTAAGTGTGGACCTGACTTTTTGAATACCTGCAGACACATACAATGACATTTACTACATGGCGGTGGTGGCTGGCTCCATCCCACTTGGTTCACCACAGTATGCTACAGCACTGGTTCTGATTTGCAGATGCTCTTTGTCTTTCCATGAGAGCCAAACTTCGTTTCAGTTGAGCTCTGAGAAGCTACAGTGCCCACTTTTCCAGGAGTGACAGCTGACCTATGTGAGTATGAGTACCTGCAGAGAGGCCCAGGAGGCCACTGCTGTGGCTGGTGTAACTTCTCCATCCTTGTGGTCATGCCAAACATTGGAGCACCAAATGCTATCAAATTTTCCTTTGGGGCTACCAGTCCACAAATAATGACACAGAGATTTATTAATTATGAAAGCTTGGCTTCTAGCTTAGGTTGGTTCCCAACCAGTTATTATGACTTAAACTAACCTGTTTCTATTATTCTATATTCTGCCATGTGATGTTTTACTTCTCCTTCATTTTGTATGTTCAATTTGCTCCATGTCTCACTGGTGTTTCCTGCATGCCTAGATTCATCCTCAGTTCCTCCCTCTGCCCAGAGGTCCCTCTTACATTTTCTGCAAAGCTATTGGTCACTTAGCTCTTTATTAAACCAATCAGGTGCCTTAGGCAGATGAGGCAAAATAAAGACTTATCTTCATATAGTGTAAACAAATATTCTGCAACAAGTTACCATTCCAAAATGTAGGGAAGGGAGCACTGGGAGGAAATACTGAACCAAAGCAAGACCAAAAACCAGGTGGGCAAACTTCAAGCTCTGCATCTCCATTTCTGATAGCAAAAAGTTCTTCAGGGCTCCAGTTCCATTCCACTTTGTTGACTCTAACACACTATTTTTCTTGGGCTTGTTCCACTTTCAGTTAGCAGCTCTCCTTGGCAGGTATCCCCTGACCCTGACATCTCTAATATCTTGGGTTCTCCAAAGCAATTCAGGCTTCAACTTCACCACTTCATGAAATGGACTCTCTAGGTCTCCATTTAGGGACACCTCCAACACATACTAGCCTCAGTGGCTTTTCTTAGGCCATTTCTCCTCTCATAAACTCTAAAGTCAGGACCACATGGCTGAAGCTGCCAAGTTCTTCTGCTTGCTAGGGGTGGTACATGACCATCAACTACATCTTCTCCATCTTTCTGTTTTTGATTGTTACCTTTACTCCCAAAGTTTGGCTGTCCTGGAATTTGTTTTGTAGCCTAGGCTGGCCCCAAACTCAGAGATCTTTCATTTACATCTTCACAAGCTTTCTGTTTTCCACAGTTTTCTTCACTTGCTATGTAGACCAGACTGGCCTCAACCTCAGAGATCCACCAGGCTCTGCCTCCTGAGTACTTGGATTAAATGCATGTACCATTATACCCGGCTCTTTTAAATTAAAGGTGTTTTTTTGTTTGTTTGTTTTAAATTCCTTTTCACAAGTTGGAAGCTTAGCTTAGTGGCATCTTGTGCTGAGGTCACCCCTCACTTCACTGGATTTCCAAATCTATTTACCTCCTAGAACAAAAGACTTAGCTCCATTCTACTTCCTGATGTTCTGTTTCTCCTCAAAATTTATATTTCATAATTTACCTTGCTCAATGTTCTTTTTCACTATAAATCTTCATTAGAGATATCACTAATAACCACATGACAGTCTATACTAGGCTTTTTTGAGATTTCCTCTGTTAATGGAATTAATCCAAAACTCATCTCTTTAATCTCAAATAGACTCTTTGGAGAATGGCAAAAGTCAGTCACTTTTTTTTTTTTTTTACCAAAGTATCACAAGAATGATCTATAGGCAACATACTAGAATCCTTCTCCTCTAAACCTCTTGAGTGAGCCTCCCACAATTTACATAACTCTTATTACCACTATATTCCATGTTCCTACTAACATGGACAATTAAACAGTGCTTAAAGCATGCTAACCCGAATTCCAAAAGTTCATATTATCACAGCAATACCTCATTTTCCCTACCAAATTATATCTTAGGTAAGTTTTCTGTTGTTGTGAAATGACACCACAATCATGGCAGCTCTTATAAGGAAATGTTAATTGGATGCCAACTTATAGTTCAGAGGTTGAATCCATTATCATTATGGCAGGGAACATGGAAGTATTCAGGCAGATACAATTCCGGATAAGTAGCTAAGAGTTCCACATCTTGCAGGCAACAGGAAGTCAACTGAGACACTGAGGAAGTATAATGAACACAGGAGATCTCAAAGCCTGCCCCCACAGAGTCATACTTACTCTAACATGGCCCTACCCATTTCAACAAAGCCCTACTTTCTAATAGTGCTATTCCCTATGAGCTTATGAGGGCCAATTACATTCAAACAACCACACCATTCCTTCCCCAACATTTCCCATCTTCTCAGTCCCACTTCCTCTTTCCTTTGCTACCAATGGTATATATGTATATGTATGTGCATGTGTCTGCACATGTGTATGTGTGTGTGCTTCCTTCATCAAGGCCAATTTATGTCACACAAATATTCTTGAATGTGTGGCCTTCCATTGGACAGTAATCACTTCCCCTCCCAATTGATAACAACGCTCTGGTAGGTAGTCTTTAGTAAGCAAAGTTCACTTTTGATTCTCTTGGAACTGCCTAATTATTCAAATTATTTTAAGTACTGATAATATCTTTCTAATATTACATCTTAATCATATGTAAATTCTAAGCTGATTGTACCTCTTTCCTGTCTGATATTAGTGATTTGGGCATTCATTCTCATACTATCACTCATGACATTCCTTTGCATAATTTTACTTGCTTACTATATTTAAAGGTTTTATAAATCTCTTAATCTTTTCAATGAACTAAACAATTTCTTTTTTCCATTTCATTATTTTCTGATGCTTAATATCATGTTTATTTGATTCTTTTATTTCAAGTTTTAGATAAAGCACTAAATATTTGATATTTTCTCATATATATGATCTCAGATGATCTTACAACTTCCCCCTTAAACTCTCAATGGAGCCTAGAAATTTTGTTATAGTGTTTCATGAGCTCTTAATTGGAAAAAATCTTATTTCATTACTTTACTTTTTAATACACTATTTACGACATGGTTTTCTAGCTAAGTGTGTGTGTGTGTGCATGTGTGTGATGTGTTGATACATACTTCTAATTTATGATTACTCTGTGGTCAGAGAATATATTATGTAACTGTAATGTATTCTATTTAATTGGATTGAGTCTGTCTCTTCAGAGAGGTATAAACTGGGAAGGAAAGACCCTCCCTGATTGTGATAGGATCTATCTTATATCCTGGGGAGCCAGACTGAATAACAAAGACAAAGGAGACAGCCAGATGCGCACCATCCTTTCTCGCTTCTAGGTCATGATCAAGGACCATGCACTTCTACTCCATGCCTTCTTTATCAGTACAGACTGTTTGTCTCCTTATAAATAAATTATTTCGCTGTATGCTCTTTTTTCATGTGTTATTTGTCAGTAATGAGAAAAGTAAACAAGAATTTGCTGTTTTTTATACTCACTGAGATTTGCCTGATGGAAAAATGTTATTGCATATCTTGCCAAGTGTTTCATGTGATTTGAAGCTACTGTGCAGTACAGAGACATTGGTGTACTGAGTACAGTGGTTGGATGTCATTCTTTCTAAATGTCTGCTAAGATGTTTCTAAATTGGTCTGTCAAATACTGAGCGAGATATAGTGAAGTCTCAAAAGATGATTTTCCATTTGTCTCTTTCTCTGAGCTCTGTCAGTTTTTGCCTCATCTATTTGAAGCACTCTTAGAAATGAGGAAATGTAAAAGATATCAGTTTTGATATTAGTATATTCACTACAGCTATTCTATCCTTAATTTGCTTGTATGTACTCCCGATCCATTCATTATTGTCCAATTATAATTTTTATGAAATTTTGGAAAACACCTGTGTTTTTTAAAATGTCCATGCTGGGGCTGGAGAGATGGCTCAGAGGATAAGATCACTGCCTGCTCTTCCAGAGGTCCTGAGTTCAATTCCCAGCAACCACATGGTGGCTCACAACCATCTGTAATGAGATCTGTCACCCTCTTCTGGTGTGCAGGCATACATGGAGGCAGAATGTTGTATACATAATAAATAAATAAATCTAAAAAATAAAATAAAATGTCCATGCTAAAAGCTTATATATTATTGATATGATTATTTTTATGCCTACCAATTTGCTACTTTTAATTCCCATTATAAATAATATATATTTATTTTCTATTTGTTCTTCAGACTACACCTTCTCTAGGAATATAGAAAAATTATTGAAAGCATAAATAGAAGATACTTGAAATCTTGATGAAATAAATTTCTGAGAGTTTCTATTGAAACATTTCCTAGATACAAATTTTGTGCTTTATAATTAAATAAAATATTTATCAGCATGTATCTGTATGTTGGACTGCATAAGACTGCTCAGAACCCCACTGAGGACAGTGTAAAATCTCATGCAGTTGGCATTTCATGTGCTTGTGATGCACCAGATATGAGTATAGGGAACTGAATTTGTATCTTTGATAAGGGCAGCAAGTGTTCTTTACTGGCTAGGCAAGTGCTTAGCTATTTCTCCACCCCCCCACACACACCTTATAACATTCAATTGATTGGCAATTAATCATGTGAATAACACATTATATTAGCTAAATTCTATTGTGTCCTGAGTATATAAAAATTATTGTAGTGCTGTAGAGATGGTTCAGCCCATTAGAGTTCCTGCTTGAGATTTCTAGGCTGTAGTAGGGTGGTTCACAGCTGCCTGTAACTACAGTTCTGAACATCTAATTCCTTTTTTTATGGTTGGCCTCTGTGTATACCTTCACTCCCTTACAAATAGTCCAAAACAGACACATGATTTAAAATGAAAACTATAGTCAATAGTTATTAAAATCAAAAATTTCCACTCTCGCTCTGTGTACAGCTGTGGAAACATTTAAACTAGTCCTTTGATTCCCAGTGAAATTGTCTTCATATAAGCTACAGTTTGTTCCCCATATGCTAGAATATTCCGCAATCTGCTGTGGAGAGGGGAAGAAATACAACCAAATATTTCCTCCTGATAATATCTAACAATCACTTCCGCATCTCCCAAATTCTACTGTGACATTTTTAGCTATCAGGCTTCTCTTTTATTCTACTTAGTTGTATACCATAACAAATATAAGAAAAGCAAGAAACCATGCATGTTTCTGGGCAATTTGACCTTCGAATAATCAAGAATTTCTTCTTTCCACCCTTCTTTTACTTTTATTTTAAATGTAGCTCCTATCTAATGTTTGCACCCAAATATCTGAAAAGAGTGTTAAGTATGACTTTCTTTGTTATGCTACTATGAAAACTTCATCAAATGGTCATGAGGCTGGAACATGGAATGTGGGGTAATCAAGGACTATATTCCTGGACTCTAGAATTCATATTTGGTTTCACAATGATCTGTCTCTTATTTATCCTAAGATAAAAGATATTTCCTACAATGATAATGCTGAGTCTGCATCTTTTATGAAAACTTTCATTAGGTTGAATCCAGAACTTGGATCATTACTCACACACTGTGTTCATGGTCTTTACCACTTCCATTGCAGATGCTTGAAATTAAATTTTCTTTTGCTGTTGTATACTTTGGAAGAGTTTCCAACTTTCAAATACCCATATTCCCAATCCATTTATTAATCTGTCCCTACTGATCTCTAGTAGTGTTTACCTTGTTCTGCTAAAACAAACCCCTCCCTAGCTAGATTTTCATACACTATGTTATCCAGAATACTACAGCTGCAGAAACTGTGATACCTTGCATCTGCAAAGTATCATAAATTTTTTTATTCTACTCTTACCATTGTGAAATATCATAGATTCATAACAAAGAACTTTATTCCAAACTTCACTTTTGAAAATGACACTGAATTGAAAAAAACAACTTAACTTGCCATGCCCTTTTGCTGAAGTAATCTTTTCCTGATTTTTTAGAATGAGGGATGCTCATAGAAAGAATATCTGAGATGTCTTAAGTAGGTTTTTGTTTCAAGGAGGGACTGCTTGTTCATCCCAGCTGCTGGCAAGCTTAGCTCTAAAATAACCACATAGAAAATGTATTAATTAAATCACTGCTTTGCCCATTAGCTCTAGTTTCTTATTGGCTAATTGTTATATCTTAATTTAATCCACTTCTATTAATCTGTGTATTGCCACAGGGCAGTGGCTTACCAGGTAAAATTCCCAGCATCTGTCTCTGGTGGATCCATGGCGTATCTTCATCCCTGCCCTTCTTTCTCCACATCATTCAGTCCAATCCCTCTGCTTACCTAAGTTCTGCTCTATCAACAGGCCAAGGCAGTTTCTTTATTCATTAATGTTAATCACAGCACACAGATGGTACTCCCACATCACCTTCCCTTTTCTGTTGAGATAAAAAATAAGGTTTTAAATTTAACATAGTAAGATTACATATAACAAAACAGGTATCAAGCAAGAATTACAGTTACAGTATTTCTATTTACCTTATCTTTTATCATAACTAAGAAAAAGTATAACTGTAACTATCCATCTATTCTTCAATTCCATCAAAGACTCCAGAAGGATATAATATTACCTAAGTAAACAGGAAGTGCATTATGAGCAACTTCCAAAACTCTAGAAATGACAGAGACATCTTGTTGCCTAGAGAGTTAACCAAAGTTCTTCTGTACCATTGGGGCATCCATCTTCAGCATACAGGCCAATAGTATCCAGCAGAATTTTCCAAGAAGAAGGAAATTTCAAAGACAGTTCCATCTATATTGGATGTTTGTCAGTACTTTCTTCTGGGTCCTGCAGAATGTCTAACAGACTCTTTCATGAAGCAGGAACCCCAAAGGGTCATCTCACCTTTAGGCAAGTTCAGTAGTCATTTCTCTACGGGTACTGCATGTCCAGTTCAGCAGTTCAGGCAAGAGAAGTTTCTTGGCTAACCAACTCCTTAAGGAGCCTTTTCAATGCCTATCTTCTTCTTGAAGTAACTTGTGCTGCCAGGAGCAGATGTGTCTCACTGTCATGAAAAGTTTTAGATTCTTTAACATTTTAAATGCCATATTCTGAAGGTCTCTGAACGATTTGAAGAATATCTGTCTAACTGAAATATATCTCTATACATCTAGAAAACCTAACTAACATGACTACAGGCTTGACTATTATAGATGACTATCTATTAACCTGTATTTCTTAATTATACATTGCATTTTTTAAATGAAATACACAAACATAATACCGTAATCAAGATCAGAAATACATGAACACAGTATAACAAAATTGACTTTAAATTTGTATCAATAAACCAAGATCCATACCAAAGCAAATTATTCATATCTATATCATGTAACCAATTATTTATAAACAATATTTGGGAATATGGGTATAGTCTGGAGTCAAGAACCTTTATAATATACATGGTGGTTTAGCTTAGCAACCCATACAATGAAATATCTCTCTGTACTTAGCTTCCTCACAGTCAAAAATTCAAATGTAATACAATAATGTACAGAATCCAGACTCTCTGTGAATTTTCCATCTTTACATGGCTTATTTTTCTTTACTCCTTTTAATCTATGACTGTCTGTACCCTGTCTCTTTAAAGACTTTTTTTTTACTTCTTTTTCAACTCTCTATACTTTCTCTTTTCTCTTCCAAGCCTACATACATTTATCCAACACTGTGACCCATTTAGAGGTCTTTTATATCTGAATCTGTCCCATTGTGAATCTGTAATTCTTTACTGTCCAGGAGCACTTATTAAAATGCTAGGTGTTGAGAAGGCTCCCTTGTGCCAGGGAGCAGAGCAAAGCTGGCAACTTTCACTAAGCCCGCCCTTTGGACTAGGAGTTCCTGGGCCAGCAAAGAGTTCTTCCCAGCATCAGCAGATTCATCCAGATCCCCGAAACTGGGTCCCAGCCAGTCTCCGAGGCTTTCTGGCCACTTAGGACCCCCCCACACACTGGCTTTTCTGCTTATCCCAACCCAGCTCACCCTCAGACACCCCTTTCCATCTTTGGGGCACTAGCTTCCTCCGAACTCAGCCTACTTCCAGGCTGAGGCTTTGGGGGAAGGGTGAGCCCAATGCTAGAGGGCCCCCCTTGTCCCACGGAGTGGAGCGGAGCAGTGCAGGCAACGTTCACTAAGCCCGCCCTTTGTACTGGGAGTTCCTGGGCCAGCAAGGAGTCCTACCCAGCGTCGTCAGATTCGTCTGGACCCGATACATCTGGACCCCACAAGGGGCCCTGATCCAGTGCCAGCAGATATGTCCAGACCGACTGCGAGGTCCTGGGCCAGCAAGGGGCCCTGATCCAGTGCAGGCTGATATACCAGGACTGAGGGACCAAGCCACCAAGACTCTCCCTAACACATTTGAAGGAAGAGATGGGCAGGCGAAAATCCAAGAATTCATCCAACAACCTGAAAAGCAACATGATAACACCAGAATCCAGTGATTATGTAACAGGAAAACCTGAACAACCTATCCCAGAAGAAGTAGAAGAAGTTACTTTAAACGTAACATTATGAAAGTAATAGAGACCTTTAAAGAAGAGGTGAAAAACTCCTTTAAAGAAAGGGATGAGAAAACTAACAAAAAGTTAGAAGAAATGAATAAATTCCTCAAAGATACACTAGAAAACCAAGAAAAAGCAATCAAACAAGTAATGGAAACAGTTCAAAACTTGAAAACTGAAATGGAGGCAATGAAAAAAACACAAACCGAGAAATGGTGGATATGGAAAATCTGGATAAATGAACGGGAACCACACAGACAAGTATAACCAACAGAATACAAGAGATAGAAGAAAGAATCTCAGATGCTGAACATACAATAGAGAAAATAAACTCAGTGATCAAAGAAAACAACAAATCCAACAAATTCGCAACACAACACATTCAGGAAATCTGGGACACCATGAAAAGACCAAACCTAAGAATAATTGGGATAGAAGAAGGAGAAGAATTCCACTCCAAAGGCCCAGATAATATATTCAACAAAATTTTTGAAGAAAACTTTCCGAACCTAAAGAAGGATATTCCTATGAAGGTTCAAGAAGCATACAGAACACCAAATAGGCTAGATCAAAAAAAAAAAATCCCCTTGCCATATAATAATCACAACCTAAAACATACAGAATAAAGAAAGAATATTAAGAGCCGCAAAGGAAAAAGGTAAAGTAACATATACGGGTAAACCTATCAGAATTAAACCTGACTTCTCTATGGAAACCATGAAAGCCAGAAGGTCTTGGATAGATGTGCTGCAGAAAATTAAGAGACCATGGATGCAAGCCCAAACTACTATACCCAGCAAAGCTTTCTTTCACCATCGATGGGGAAAACAAGATATTCCAGGATAAAAACAAATTTAAGCAATATAAAGCCACAAACCCAGCCTTAGAGAAAGTACTAGAAGGTAAACCACAATTAAAGGAAGCAATCAATACCCATAATAACTCAGACATCTAACAACCCTACACCAGCTCAACTCAAAGAAGGGAGACATACAAACCCTACTACATAAAAGAAAATAAACGGAATTAACAACCACTGGTCATTAATAACACTTAATATCAATGGACTCAACTCACCTATAAAAAGACACAGGTTAAGAGAATGGATACAAAAACAGGACCCGACATTCTGCTATTTACAAGAAACACACCTCAAACACAAAGACAGACATGATCTCAGAGTAAAGGGTTTAGGACTGGCAAGATACTTGGCCCTGGAAGGGATCCCAGGTGTGCACGGGGATGTCCCCAGCTAAGTATTTGGGAAGTAGAGGAGAGGGTGCCTGAACTAACCTTGTCCCAGAGTCACATTGATGAATATTTTGATCACCACCATAGAAATTTTGTCCAATGGATTGAGGTAGAGACAGAGACCCACATTCACATCAGAGCAATGGACCAAACTCCCAAGGTCCAGTCGAAGGGCAGAAAGTGGGAGAAGGGGATCAAAGAAGTTAGGACGGTGAGGGGCTGGTCCACCCACTGAGACAGTGTGCCTGAATTAATGGGAGCTCACCAAATACAGCTGGACTGGGACTGAACGAACATCTGATCAAACCGGACTCTCTGAATGTGGCTGCCAATGGGGGCAGACTGAGAAGCCATCAACAATGACACTAGGTCCTATCTCTTCTGCACATTTTATCTTTTTGGGAACCTAGTCTATTTGGATGCACACCTTCCTAGGCCAGGATGGAGCGGGGAGGGCCTTGGACTTCCCATAGGGCAGGGTACCATGCCCTCTTTTAAGGCAGGGGGAGGGAGGAGAGGTGGGGGGGAACAGGAGGGGACTGGGAGAAGGAGAGGAAATGTAAAATTTTTTTTTGAATGGAAAACAATAAAAGAATGTGGAAAAAATGTTAAGTGCTTCTTAAAAACTTATGTTGAACCATTAGTAGGGGTAATACGTTACTGTCTGTTTGCCTGCCCAGTCTAAAACTTAACCTGCCCTGTTACTATAATAAATATGGTAGTTCTTGCTCAGCACTCTGCACATTTAGCATGGCAGAGCCCCTTGTGCCTTTGAGCCACTTGTACCTCTGAGCCCCGCACACTGTTCCACTTGCAGGCACACAGCGAGTCCACATTGCCATCAAGCAAGCCGTTGCGCTTTACTCACAAACCCCATCCAAATTCTGTGTCTCCCGCAGGAGGCAGAGGTCTCACTAGCAGGATATCCTAGAAAGCCGGCATTTTCCAAAAGTGCAGCTTTATTTCTTTTGCTATGGTTGAGTCAGGAAAACCTCTCTTAAAGGAGTTGTGGCATGCCTCCAGCAAACAGCAAAAAAATGTGTTAAATTCTGTATTTTTGTGTTTAAAATTAAGCTCTCTCAGGTTTTTATGTGGATTTAGTTCATCACATTGGAGCCAAATGAAAAAGGACACTTAAAAGAAATTCCATACTAGCTCAGAATTGAGAAATAGATGGTTATTTATTGAGGGGTAGACTCACAAATCATAATCCTTTGCTTAATTGGAAATCAGAAACTGAAATCCGCAACCAGAACAGAGACATGGAAAAGAGAGAGGACACATGCTCTACATTGGTATATAATATAAGAGGCCACGCCCAAATGGGGGGGTAACCAGTAGCTGTAAGACTTCCTACAGGTTTTAATAATGTGTTTCTTTTAAATACTGCCATTCCAGTAAGAACACCTGGCTTTCTTCCCCCAAAAGCAAATATCTTGCATTCAAGACACACATTATGCTAAAAATGAGACACAGAATTTGATCAAAGACATCCACAGAGAGTGTATATGTGATTGCTATCATCTGTATTTGTTCGTAGCCTGGTATCATGATGATGGAGTTGGATTGCCTTACCCAGATAAGGCAGTGTGAGTTTCAGGAGATATATGTGCTTTGGCAGATCATAAACCTCTGCCCTTAGATTCCAGACCAAAGAGAATTCTTGTCAGTTTCCACTACCATTTCACACTTAACTCTACATTTTCTTTGTCTGTTAGGGACTAATTACTCCTTTACTAATAGTTAGTAGTTTAAGTGAAAGATTTTATATTTAGAACAAAAAGAAAATGGAGAAAAGAAAAACTCACCTATGGAACTCAGAGGAAGGTAGCAGTGGGCAGTCAGATGAGGTGACCACAATTCTAATCCCAGTGCTCAAAAGGTTGAGGGCACAAGAACTTTGAGTACCAGACCATCTCAAGCCATTCAGAGTTTGAGCTGAGGAAAGGGGATGACATTACTAGGTGCAGCTGTGTCAGAAACCAAAGCTCTTGTGCCTATTTTATCTCTGCCTCTCTCAGATATTGTATGAAATTTTGTGCATTTTCTCCATTTCCTTCTTCACTGCTCAGATACATAATCATTAAGTTGCTAACGAGAACATCTTTCACCATATCCTCTGTGGCATATATTCTTCTAGAATTATCCTTTAAATTAACCACAAAGGAGGTATAGAAATCTACTCAAATGCTCTGCAGGTAAAAGCCATGTGTCCTATCAGAGAACTGAACTAACCGTCTGCCTGCTTTCACAGGAAACCATAACGTACAAATGAACAAATATCTGATAATTGAGTAACAGATTTAGAGGTAAGAATCGTGTCTTAAAACATTAGTTAGGTATTTTCTTATTGAGATCAGTACTATTTACAAATACATTCTGATTTTTTAAAAAGTTAGACAGCATGATTTACACTCTAATTTAATTGTAATTTTTTTCTCAAAATGTAGAGTAATGTCATTTTATTGCCTTCGGTTTACTTGTCTGCTTATTCTTTTATGCTTACTTATAACATGCTCTATTATGTAAGACTTTGTAAAACAAAGGCATATTATAAAAATTTGAGAAGCCATTACCATGTACTTACTATGCAAGACTGTACAATGCCCAGCGCCCTGAAGGGAAGGGAATTCTCAATGCAGAGCAATATTTTTTTTTTGCTTCTGCTGATACATTTCTCAAATCACAATCATTTCCATGGTAACAGACTGTGATCTAAGAGACAGTCACTGTCTTCTAAGACAAGGAGAAAAATAATTTTTCTCTGAATGCAGAAGCTGATTAATCAAATACAAATATTGTCAATAATTAGCAATAACAGCAAGGGAAATTCAATTACAGACAAAGCAGTTTGTTTTTTATTTAAATATTCTCCATTTGGTGCATCCCATTCTGAAAATCTTTCTTTAAACTGGGGAAAGCATGTGTAACCTCAAAACCTCCATTGAGGGTTGTAGCAATGTATGAAGCTGTAATATTTGGCTAAGTGTTTAGAGGTTTATCATATAACTACTAGTGTAGGTACATTGAAATGACAGATATGGATAGTAATTTAGATAATTAAATGTATTCTAGCTTTATTTCAATTTTCTTCAGCTGTAAAATTTGTCTATGCTAGCTTAATGGATTTGAATGTAGGCTATGTAAATTTAAATACAATCATGTACGCTCTACAGTCATTATCAAAACAGGTTGGGCTATCTCCATTTCATTTTCAAATGCTTTTTAACCTTCTGGAAAAATCCAACAAATGTTTTACTAGAAAAGAGCTGAGAAAACTCTTCTCATTTCGGTTCCTGTCAGTTGGGTTTAATTTTTGCAGTAGGTACCATTTTAGTGGAAACAGTAGATGGTGGAAATGCAAAGAATTTATGAGCAGGAACCATGGCATCTGGAGGAAAAACTCAAGATGTTCACCCTTCAGTAAACTCATTAAACTGATGAGAATAAAATAATTCAATTTGGGCAACCTGGGAAAATTTGCCTTAAGGTCAAAGTTTATCAGCTGCTAAAATCTCTTCATTATATACAGCTATGCGTCTCTTTGCAAAACAAGAAAACGGCTGTTCTGCCCACTGACTTGTTACTTGGCACAGAAGTATGGATATGCAAATTAGATCACTAACAAAGCTGAGATTGCAAACTATTGGGAAAATAGGTTCTATAAGCAATTTTATTCTCTGAAGTGTAAATTCCAGTGTTTTCCCTCCATCCACTGCAGGATAGCACACTTCCAGCTGATTTAATATATGAATATTCGTCACTGGTCCGTGGCCACATCACAGGCAGTGTTCAGATATGTGTACTATAAGCACTAAGGCAATTTGCATATTTACCTTTGTTATTATAGATCATACCTGTTTCAACAAGTATAATGATTGTTTTCAAGGGTAGAAAAATGTTACTGGAAAAGGTAGTTCTGTAGTTTTCAGTTCCTTATATACAGTACAAAAAATGTGTGCTAACTAAAAGCTGCCTGCAGATGGCTGGCTACTCTCACCAGAGGAAGTGAAATCCAGTTCTTCTCTCCTTGGAACTGGACTTGAATTTGTGACTTGCTTAAATAATGGCAGATAAAACATTTGTGAACGCCTAAAGTTTATGAAGCTTGGCCATAAAGTCTTTGTATCTTATGTCTCTTGACCCACTAACTTCACCAGTTGTGCTTAACTACAAAGCTTTATCAGTTTAATAAATGTGCACTGCACTTCCTTTCCAGCCTGAACTAATTATTAACAGTCTCTGTTTAATTTCATTTCTTCTGCATTCAAAAGTCATAACCAGAAAAAGTTAGAAACTTTCTTTTACTAGACAAATGAAAGGGTTTAGATCACACATAAAGATAACCTAATACATCTTCAAAGTCATATAAAAGAGAAAGAGATCTTGGAAAACACAACTGTAAATGGGATGTTTCCATCAAGTTCCTCCCCTCAGAGCTCAGGGAACCTTGTGGAAGAGGAAGCAAAGAAAGAGCCAGAGGGGATAGAGGATACTAAGAGAACAAGGCCCTCTGAATCAACCCAGCAAGGTTCATATGAACTCACAGAAACTGCAGCAGTGAGCACAAGGGCCAACACAGGTCTACATCAGGTCCCCTACATATATATTACAGCTTTCAATAAAATGTTTTTATGAACTTCTGAGTATACAAATTGGTCTCTGATTTTTGTGCCTTTACTTAGGGATCTTTCTGTCTTTTGGTTTGCCTGGATCAACTTTGATATGATTGTTTTTGTTTTATATTATTACATTTTATTTTGTTTTGTCATCTCATAGAAGCCGGTTCTTTCTAATTTGAGACAAATAGGGAATTGCTTCAGAAGGGAGTGGAAATGGGGAGGAATTGAGAGGCATACAGGGAGTGGCAAGTCTAATTAGGATATGTTGTATGAAAAGAATCTTTTTTCAATAAAAGAGGGAAATTAAAAAATACCAAAAATGCATTTTGTTTTATAAGGCTAAATTTTGTTTGGTTAGGGAGTGAGTTATAGTGATAAATTTTGCAGTATATGGATGGGCTCTGTCCTTTGAGAGAACACATATTAATAAAATATCAAAATATTTTTATAGTTTACAATAAAAATCAAAATAGACAATAGCTTGAAATCATAAAATGAAAGCCAAACAATACTAAAATGTAAAACTGTGAATTTCTGATGATGGTAGATGTGGAAGTGCCGTAGTTCCTGGAGCAGTGCAGGACACACCATTTTGCACGTGCATTTGCTAACTCATGACCTAGAGGATTAAGGTGCTCTAGACAGAAGAAGTTTTTCAGCACACCATGTAAAAAAGTATTCAGATGTTTAAGAGAAGCACAATTAGAATATGAAAAATATACAATAGATAAAGAGCATAAGCAGACAAAGTTATGCCACCCATGCTATAACAACAGGAAAATAGGTCTCTGAAAGAAGAGGTGTGAGTTTTATAAAGCAGGGAGAACCTGTTTTCCTTGTAACAAAATATGAGCTGAACATAGAAACAAAAATAGAGATAACCATTCTGAGATCGTAACACGCTGAAGTCATAGTTCTGCACATGGGTGAGCATCTTGGGCAGTAAGAGAGAAGACAACAAAAATGAACAAACAAACAGAAATTGAAGGCAAAGTGACACACTTTCAATCTTAGTTTGTCCAATTATCATATACAAAATGTAGATCAAACTTTAAAACCTTCATGCAATTCAGTATTAATTGCTACCTCCAAATAAAGTAAATACTTATTAATTATTATTATTAATTCTATTAGACACTAATTATATTATTAATAATTAAATTAATTTAGAATTAATATTTACCTGAGATGGATGGGTGCCTATTGGTACATTAATTCCATTTAATTTCTTTTAAGGAGCAGAAACTACCTCCAAACATGAATCACTCTAGTGGCAAAGTAAACATTTTTTAATCCTGAAGAAATTAAACAGAAAAATATGTCTAACTTGTCAAATCAAATTCTATTAGTTTTTTTCTGCTTGCTCATGTATTAAAAAGAAAACAAAACAATAGCTTCTATCTGGTATGCATTTTTATCTTTAGATTTAATGAGAGTATGAACGATGTTTTCCTTCTTTAAGAAAAATGCATGACTTTGGGAAGCAATAGAAAATATTCTGTATAATCATATGTTCCTATCTATGGAGGGATGACTCTAACATTCATTTTCAGGAAAGAGGACGTAATTAAATAAGAGGAATGAGAAGCAAGATTTTGAGATAGAAAACCAGACATAAAGTAAATACAGCTTTAAGATAGAATTAAAGCAGAATTAAAAACAAAGCATTTCTAATTAATTCATATGATGATAAATGAATTTGCCATTAGAAATTGAAATACTATGTATATAATTGATTATAATGTTGATTAAACACTTAAAACAGGGTATTACTTTTTAAAATTAAGACTTCCTTCATAATTATTCAATTTTAAGAGTCAGTCTAGAAATTGGGCACTGTTATTATGTCATTTCCTAAAGCAACAAACTGTATTGCTCAGACGCTTATTGATGCATCCAAGGCTGTACAGCTAGATAAAAAGAAATATGAAATTTTCAGGTTGGAAAGTGAAAACATCCCATACATTTTTCTCTGTTTGATGACATGGCACATTAGGTAGAAATGACAAAAAAATCCAGTTGCAAGGTAATCGCAGAAAATCAGCTTTCTACTCAAACTTATGTTCCCATTTGATCTTAGTTGAGCACTTTCTCATCCCTACAGTATAGCTTCTAAGAATGACTGAAGTCAGACAGAGTTGTAAGACTGTTGCATAGTGGCTACAGTTACTTTTAATGCAATTCAGCAGCACTGAAGGTGACATCTGTCATTTGTCTGCTTAGAAGCAAACCACTGTCTCCAATCAGTGTGTTCGTGTTTCTCTTTGTAAAATCACACAACTACTTTCTCAGCTCTGTAGAAGTTAGATGGAAATCAGTTCATTAGGTATAGACTGGCATGGAGATATATTACGATAAGAATCTAAGTAATTAAAATAAAGACCCTATTTTCTGGTAGGTCCTCAGAAAGAAGCTGTGTCTTTTCCTGACGTATTGTATCTGTTTGACAGGTATACATCTGACATTGGAAAAACTGGGAGCCGTGTAATTTCTCAGTCCATAAAGTGGAGTGCCTCCCAGTCCCAATTTGATGCTGAAGACCTGGAAGTTTCCTGGAGTGCCACTGGTCTTCAGTCAACTGGGAGGCTTGAGCAGTTGCATCTGATGTCAATAAGGAATGCAGCAGTAGCAGTAACAGGGCAAATGAACTTATCAGACAGGGTGAAGGCAAGCAAACAAAGAGAAAACTTACCTCCCTCTACCTCCCTTTTCTCTGGGCTACCACCACAAGGTGCTACCCACATTTAGGGCAGATCTTCCCATTTCACACATTTTGACCAAGGAAATCACTCAGAAAAGTGCCCAATGGCTTTTCAGTTGATAACAGGCACAGTCAACTTGATAATCAAAATTAGCTATCAGATGCCGCAGAAAAAATGTCTTGGGGACTGGGCACACCATTATCTTCATGACCTTATTGAAGTTATGGTTACCCACACAAGATCCACACATATTTAAGCCTGTAAACATTTCATCAAGGAAAGCAAAGGGGTTTATGAGGCTCTA
Organism: Ondatra zibethicus; assembly: GCA_004026605.1. NCBI lineage: Eukaryota > Metazoa > Chordata > Mammalia > Rodentia > Cricetidae > Ondatra > Ondatra zibethicus. The sequence continues at coordinate 161,871 of PVIU01000739.1, forward strand.
TACCCCCTCAAGGACAAATAGCAACTAATATTGGTTGGGGAGGGGAGGTCACTTTCTTCAGTGCTGTAGGCACTGATAAATTGCAAATGATCAGTAATTAACTACCTCCTATTCTCATAAATGAAAGCCTAATTCATTTCAGTAATTCAGTACACACACACACACACACACACACACACACATACACACACACATACACACACACATACACACACACACACGGATTCATGTTGAAATGATAAAAAGGTTTCCAAAGAATGCATGGGGATTTGAGAGAGGTTAAGGGAGGGGAGGTAAAATGACAAAGACTTTATTATGTGTATATATGAAATTGTATAATAAATTTTAAAGACTCTTGAAGTATTGCGAAGAGTTGTCTGTAGAACAGAAGAACCCAGGTCGAATAGCACCCTCAGAGCCCCATTTACCCAGACACCTTTCTACCAACCATGTCAATGTTCCTGATGTTCATTCATGCATGTACCACTGCAGTACCTAAGGTAAGACACACAGTAAGAACGCTTTCCTCGGATTTTTCTTTTTGTTGTACAAAGTGAGGAAATGAAGGCTGATTAATTTTATGAAAAGCTTGGGTGCACATTTAGAGAAATAAGACTTCATTTTATGCAAATAGATAATTATTTTACTATTTTGTTGTGAGAATTATGTGTGATCATTTTAAGAGACAAATCTTTGACTAAAGCTGAAACAAATCTAAATTGAAGGATGGGTGAATTTTTGGTAATATTATCATGTGATCAAACCAAGCTAATTCTGAAGCCATCCAGTTTCATTTGAGTACTATTCTTTTTATCTATCTATCCATCCATCCATCCATCTATCTCTCTATTTATAAACACACAGAGCTTTTGTTTGTATATTTCATTAATAAACATGCTTGAAATATGTTTCAGACCAGTTAACTGAAACCTATGCTGTCTGAAAGATTCTTCTGCGAAGGAATGAAAATTCCATGCACACACAAACTGGCAGCCAGAACCACATCTAGTACTAAGTATTCACAATTGGTTTGTAGCTGAGAAACTGAGGTTTTAACATTAACTCTGAATATTTTAAATTTAATATTTAAATAATCCCCATGCTCTCCAAAGTAGATATAGACTCCATTATTTAAAAATAAAAAAATGACCATGCAGTCAAGCTTGGCTTGTCAGTGACCTCCAGGCAATAAAGATGTCTGATGAAACTGGAACTCTCAGGCAACTCTACAAATAGATATATTCATATCTTGAATAATGAGGTGCAAAAAGTAGGATAACAGTACATTTAGGCAAATATTAACATTCCAAATAGTGTCATAATTGACATTTTACTGAGCACTGAATGAATCAACTTCATTTGTACAAATCTGTGGCACAGCTTAGTTTGTCGTATATTTACTAAGAGAAACAGTAGAAAGTGGATTGACAGATTTTGGATCAAGTGTCCACCACACCCATACTGAACTGTAGTATCTACCTGTAATTTCCTTGGTGGGTTTCCCAGGCATTAGAAACCATGGATATTACTATCTTATAATTTACCTTTGCGTTCCTCCATGTAAGATACGCCATATCGGAGTACACAGAGGACCAAAGCCCTTAAGGCCATGCCTATGCTGCTACACTTGGGAAACCTTAGAGACAACTAAAATATTGCCCTGCAATCTCCCACATAGCCTCAAGCGCCTGTGTATTTTCTGATAGCTCTGTCTATCTCTGCTCAGGAAACAATTCTAAAAATCCTACATCTTTGCTATGTCTCATCCATAATATCTGACCTAAACGGAAGTCTTCTGTAAATTCAAGAACCGAATTTATCTTGTTCTCAAAATTCTAAAAGCATTGTCCCAACTAAAATAACCAAAATCTACAAACGCAGTGTTATCTGCATGACCTTGGTGTTTGAGTTTACTCTCATACTTTTGGGACAAAATGATTAACAGTTGTAGAGCAGAAAGTTCTTTAAAAACATTTTATTCACTGAAGTCTCCAAGATAGGTATATTTGAAGGGCTCAGGTATGAATGCTTGGGTCCTGCTTTGTACTTTCAGTAATAAGGAAACTGGATGGGTTGTGGGTAGTAAGGGGCATCCCAGCAGGCATGGCATTATGCAAAATGTGATGCTAAGGATTTTTATTAAATAAATACAAAAACAAGGAGTTAACTGGAGCAGCCCATAAGCTTTCCATAATGCAAGGCACGTGGTGTTTTCCTGCCTGTAGCATAGTTTAATACACAAAACCACACACATACACATACACACCTCACACACATACACACACCACAAATACACACAATACACACAACACAACACACTAGGAACACACCCCCCCACACTATCCATAAACACACACCACGCAGACATACCATACCACACCCTACAACCCTCACACACACTGACACCATACACACAACACTTGCCCACACATACACACACATACACACACACACATATTCACACACACACACACACACATATTCACACACACACACACAAACCAAATACCTGCAGTTTTTCTACAACCTAGTGAGCGGCAGCATTTCTGAATCAAACTAAGCCCGTTCTCTCTTTGTAGAAACCATGTGACATTAACTTGGAAGAAAATGTGCCACAGACTGAGTTTATAATCTGCCACATCTTTGGTGCCTTAGTTAATGAGAGCTGTGATAATCCTTTACAAAATGATTCAAAGAAGGCAATGCTATTATCTCTGCTGAGAAAATTATTTTAATTTGCTCAGAAATATGTTGGATGATTTAGAGAGATGATAAGCAAATATTTAGGCTAGAGAAAAACCCGCCAAGGTAAAGGTCTTGTACTGAAAAGGGCATCAGAATCTCTGTTCAGAATGCAATGCTCTGCCAAATGACAGTATCAAAAGGGAAAGGTTATGTAAAACATAGCAAAAGGTTTATGCTTAGTTCTCAGAGGATGCAAGAAGGACTAAAGGAGAGGAAAATAAATGCCTGAGCATCCTATTGTAAATAAAAATTTAAAAATCTGGGCTTACTCCATAGTACCCACTTTACAAAATATAAATATAAAACATCAATGAATAATTTAATAGAGAAAGACAAGAGAGGATAGAAGCTGCCTGGAGAGGTAAATTCCAAGCTTCAGCTAAGTGTTCTTTCCAGACTAGTCTCTTTGGAAGTATTTTCTGCCAAAAAATATGCTTCCAGGCTCACCTCGGGAGAGACATTGACATGCTGAAAGCTTTTACCTAAACCAATAAATGAAATTCCCTGATTAGCTCCAAGCCCTGCAGACTTGGTAACTTTCCCTATTAATTAACAAAGAGAGAAGGGAAAGGAAGTTGAGGGAAAAGCAGAGACATGTAAATCCATGAGCATTGCCATGAAAATCTTGGATAACAGTACCCAAAGAAAACAATTGATTTAGAACCAATCTTTCTTATATGATATGTTGCAAAGCACGGAATTTAATTTTAAACAACATATTATTGCTAATCATAACATATATATGCATGTACATATATACACGTGTGTCCGTATGTATGTATATATTCTTGTTTATGAATATGTGCTTACTATGATATTTTACGCATATACATTCAGAATGCTAACTGATAGGTATAAATATTTATGACACATTTGTAAATTCTATTTAGGGAAATGTTAAGTTTTACTTCAAAAATTGTGGTGCTGCAACTTCTGGGAGATTGCAAACATATTTCCTGATAGAAATCACTCAGATACACATGTGCGAGTAAGATGAAAAGAGACCCAAACAAGTTCCCTTTCTGCTCAGAAATTAATGTGATGTCTGGATTTTAAAGATACAGAGGGATAGGCGGCATTGAAATGCTTATTAACTGAACCAGAAATCTCAGACACAGGTAATTTTCCCTCCATAAACAACTGATCTATTTGGATGGGAAAATGTCACATCGAAGCACAAAACACCTGGAGTGTGCATAGAGGGAAGACTGGCTGCAGGGATTCTGCATGAATTTCAAAGGAACAATCAGCCCTTGGCAAGAGCCACACTGGAGAGTATAATATAAATATGCTGAGGTGATGCTGTAGTGTAGAGATGTTGAAACCAACACTATCTAAATCTTGCCTGCTTTCAGTATAACCATATTTGTTTTCTGTATGTCTCCTTACAATTAAAAGAGCAAATCCCATCTACTCTAAACTTACACACCACACACATACACACACACCCTCTGGGGAGGTTTGCAAATACTATTTCTTAAGAATTACCAAGCTGACTCTCCTAGGGATCATAAATTAAACTACATTTTCTGATTCTAATATAAACCTATGCATATATCAATATTTACATAATAACTAGGACTAATATCTAGGCAAATATTCACTAAATATAACACATAGAGGGATGAAATAAATATAAAAAATTAGTAGACTATCATTAGGATGAAGCAAAGTTCCTTTAATTACAAATATAAAGTCTAATTAAAAATGACTTAAATCCACACATATTTAATACAGAACAAAAGATAAATGTGAGAATTTAAGATAAAAGTTTTGGTTCTTGTAGCTAAGAGAAGTGGAAAATTTAAGTGTTTAGCCGAGAGCTGCCTGACAGAGATGACAGTTGGATTCTCAATATGAGTTAATGAATCTACAATGAGCATATTTCATCAACAACCCATTTTTCTATTTGGTAAATATTAACTGATCAAGTTATACTTGAGAAATAATAGATGTGTCAGTGTTCGCAATTTAAAAGTAAAGTTTCTTCCTTCATGGATCATGTAATCGAAGTCAGAAGAATGACTTTAAACTAAGGATAAATAGTTTTCTCATTACATCTATGAGAAATGCCATGGGATGATAATACATATTTTAAGTTGTAAGGGAGGTAGATTAGGATAAATAATGTCTGTTCACGCATAGCAAATTTTCTTTTATCAAACTATCCAGCTAATGCTTAATTTACGTAGTCAGCTGAAATTAGACTTTTAGAAGTTTTAAGATTCTACAAGATAACATTTGAATAATTTGTATTAAATGATGATCCACACTAATTCCTACTGTAGGCGTTGATAAAGATAGCCCAGGGATGAAATGTCAACAGCTGTCTTAAATGAAATAAGACATGCTCATCAGATGGGTATGTATGTGTTAACAGCAATAAAATTAAAGATGGTGTTAAAAACCTATATAAAGAGAACGACAATCATTTTGGATTTTTAATAGAAATTATATCATCATATGAGTGGTAAGAAAAATTTCTGACTTTCTGGAAGAGGTAGATATTCACAAAAAGCATGTATAGTGGTCTCATGAATTAGTGGCGATTTTTTAACAGATAACCATCATGATCATCTTCCAGCTATTTCTCAAATGTCTGACTGCAAGAAGTGCCGGGCTGAACACAGTGCAAAGCAAAATTAAAATTGCTGCACCTGTTTCATATAGCACACATTAGAATTTGCAGATATTGTTAGTGTGTTCGCAATTTTGCATGAACTGACACGTGGGATTTATCTTTAAGACCTAAGTCTTTGATCCACGGGACTAATAACCATGCTCCTCACTTTTAACCATTCCTGTAAGGCCTTCTAAAAGTCTTTGAAGGGGCCATAATGTGAAACAAAAGTTTAAAACTATATTATGCATGACAGCTGGTCTTGGGACTTACCTATCAGAATTTTTTTTACTAAGCAAACATGTGTTTGGCTTCAGGGCTAAAGGTATTTCCATTTGTAAATGCTAAACAACAAGCAACCATTTTGTTTAGAACACTACCTTTTGACTCCTGGGAGGTATTCAAACAAATGTCTATTTACTGATGGCTGACAACAACCTATTAAGGATTTCTCCAATGTAAGCACACCTGACAAAGCCAGATATCACCAAACAATTTATGTGGGTTTTGGGTTACTATCCACTTTAATCCATACCAGGCTTTAGACTTTTTTAACCTAAAAGAAATTGTTATAAAAATATTTAAATTTGATTGACAACATTAAAAAAATTAGTTGTATTAAAACAGAACAAAACTACCCAAATACTCAACATATATTTTACAAAAAAAAAAGTGATAATAGTCCCTAATATTCCTGGTTTTGGGTTGAATTCTATTGACACAACATTCAAATGTTTAAGCCTTAGCCTCTAGTGTGTAAATAGAAAATATGATTTATAAGGCAATTGAGATTAACACTATAGAGGTGAAGGTTGAAGACCTATCAGACCAAGAGTCACAAGACAACTTTTCACAAGAGAAAATTCTGATCAGGATAAAACAAAAGGTATCCATTGTCAAACCAAGGAAAGTGGAATCAGCAAAAACGAACCATGGCAGCACCTTGGTCTTAGATTTCTAATTCTGTAGAACTGTGGAAATGCACATTTCTGCTGCTCTAGTGACTGATTGTGTAGTGTCATAATCCCCCAATGAATGAATTAATTTCTCAAATTGTAAACATTACTATGTGCTCTGTTTAATGTCATTAATCCAATTGACACATGAAAAAGAAAGATTATGGTGAACTATATATTCCAAGTCACAGAACCAGTTAGTGCCTATAGTAGTAGATATCACAGTTTGGATCAAATGTGGCACATATCTAGAATCCCAGCATCCAGGAAAGTACAACAAATGGTTGATGCAAATGTCAACACAGCCTAGACTACATTATGAGTTCAAAGCCAGCCTGGGACACAAAGCAAAATCCAGGTAAAAACAAAAACAAACAAACAAGCAAAAAACAGAAATTGTGTGTGGCAATATGGCAGTGAGCATATCTCCTTTTCAAGAAATGAACCAAAGCCTGGTGGCAGTGACACATGACCTTATCCCCAGCACTCAGAAGCCAGATTCAGGCAGATCTCTGTGAGTCCAGGCCCAGCCTGGTCTACAAAGTGAGTTCCAGGACAGCCAAAGCTACACAAAAAATCCTGTCTAGAAAACAAAGCAAACAAACAAACAAAAATAAAACAATAAAAAAATCAGAAATTAACCAATAAACACAAACAAAATATGCCAGTACTATTACAAAGCACCCTGTGATTAACTAAAGTAATTTATCTATAAGTTAATAATAATTTTATAATTCAAAAACTAAAGAATGTTAATTCCTATAAAACAAGCCTAACTTTATATGGTGTTATTTGAAAAGAAAATGAGAAATGTAAATAAATAAAGAGAAGAGTAGAAAACCAAGGATTTCTATAGAGTGTCCTGCTCTATAGAGCTCTTTATAGAAATAGACTTGTATCTGTTTCATGCATTTGTTATTTTTCTTTAAATTTCCTTGCTCTATAATAGATATACATAAGTTACATTCTCAAGTGATTTTTAAAATATAAAACAGTAAATATTTAAGAGCCCCTTCACCTAGATATGGTTGTATATATACATATACATATCTTTATAAACCCAAATTTAAATAAGCTATTAGGAGACTATTCTTACTATTGTAAGAGAATGAAGAAATTCATTTTTAAAAAATTGTACTGCATGCATACGCACGTATTTTTAAATAAAACCCTTTCAGTCTATATATTTACAGAGAGAAGGGAGGGCTGTGTGGGAGGGGTTGGGAAAGGAAAGGGAAGGGGAAATATAATTAATTATAATTGCCTATAAATTGATTATTATTAATTCATTATTTTTAAAAATTGTATGTGTGTGTTTGTCTGCTTATCTCTATATACTACACACCACATACAAGCATTGCGTGCTTGGGTCTGGATGAAGAGAGTATTTGGTCCCCTGGATCTGATGTGGTTGTTGGGAACTGAACTATGTCCTCTGAAAGTACTCTTGCACACTGAGTCCTCTCTCCAGCTCCATGAAACTACAATGTGAACTGATTGTAGTTAACATTGCAGCAATCAAACAGCAAGGCTATCGAAATGCTTGTTATGTTTCTTTTCTGAGTTCTTTTCTTTAAGCAATCACTTTTATCTCACAATGTGCGGATTCATTATTATTGTAAGAATATGACTTTAGAATGATGACAAAACGATTAACCTTGATGTTGTCAATCTATGTGAGCACATCCATAGAGCTAGATGTTCCAAGTGGCAGGATAAACAGACGTCAACATAAACCCTTTAACATTGCACTTGACACTTCCTTTTTCTTCTGACATAGATAAACCTTTATTCCTATGAGAGTGAATAATGCAACCATTTTAAAACATTTAAGTCTGATTTTACCATTAACGGTCAGCCTTGACAAAGGTAATTTGGATTGTCTATTACTTTACATAAAATTAAGTGCATTGCTTAAAGCATTTGCAATGTATATACAAAATCTCTCTTGGTGAGTCCCAATAGTTATCAGAGGTTGTTTTGCACCTTAGGTCCTATACAAAGACTCTCTAATTTCTCTACACCTACACACGGTAATTCAGGCTGAGTGATATGGCTATAAATAAAGAGGACAAATCCTTCCCATTAACACCTAACTAAATGGGAGAAAGTTACCTCTAACGATAAATAAAGGCAGAAATCTATAGATTAATTCAACACCTCCACCTTTTTCGAGTCTCTCAAAGGACTTGTAATGGGATCATTATATCTTTGTGAGTTGAGCCTCTCACAGCCTCTCTTTTGGCGAAGGGATGCAAACTGCTACTTATATGCACAGGAAACACTTAACAACAAGCTCAGCTTTCTATACTACATGTTTAAACAACTTCCTTAATATTTATCTAAATATACACTATGGGTAGGTGTTTATGGTTAAGAAATAAGCTAGTAACAAAATCCATTTCTTGTTTTTCTTTGACACCCACGTAGACTGTATCCCCCAGTTCCTTTGCAAATGAGTGTGGCCTATGGATTTGAGTTCTAATAATTATATGGCCACAGAATTGAGTTCTCATCAGTGGAATAGAAGCAGATATTATATTGCTGCCTGAGGTTTGGGTCACATAATTCTCCCATGTCCACTAGCCAGGATATCCCCTATCTAGTGTCCATGGAAAGGATTTTAGAAACAGGCATAGAAAACATTGTTCAACAAGCCACCACTTCCACCAGTCAGTAGTCCTCAAATATTATATCACTAAAATAACCAAAAAAATAGATTATTTTATTTCATTTTCTTCATTACAAACTATTTGAGCCAGTATTTACTTTGGAGTTTGTTTTCATTGCATTCATTTAAGCAGCATTTGTTGGAACTTTTGCAGCTATGTACAAATATCTATTTAATGATTATAAAGTAAATGATTTTGGATATTTCTTTTTTAATGAAATGGTCGCTATTAAACATACAGCTGATAGTTCCACAAACTGAACACAAACCTATGGAAAAGAGGACATAGACCCCCTCAGTGAATCTAGAGCCATGATCTCTAAATAGGTTTGTCCTTTTCCACTTATTTTATAAGGGAATGATATGCAGATTTACTAACAATTATATTCATACACTATTCTGGTTAACGTAGCTATTATCTCAGGAGCTACCATGCAATGACAGTGCTCACAATTCATATTCTCAAAATCACACTTTATAACCTTGAATTTTGAATTTTTTGTCAAGAGAAAGCTCTGAAAATTAAAAAAAAATGTATTGTGTTTTGCTTTGTAACATCTCAATTAATTTATACTAGGGATAAAAGAATCATGAGTACTAACTACCACATCCTCTCGATTCCTCATTGTCATTTCAATTTTAAATTTTCTTATGAGAAATGTTTGAAGCCACTTGCTTATTTTGTTATGTGACTTCACTGAAATAAAATAATATAATCCATAAATCCACTCAAATGATTTTACTTGAATTGTAGTGGGTAGCAATTGAATGAGATAAAAGAGAATGAGTAAGCGTAATGGTGTCAATCATTCTTCATTTTTTTAAAAAAATTCACTTCCCACAGGATTCTTATGCTGCCATATGACAGGTGACTATCTTACCTAAGAAGCTTTGAATATGGCAGAGGTTATCAATATATTCACGCTTAATTTGTTTCACACATTTTAGAGGGTAAAGGATTTGAATAGCTTAGTATTCTTTTACTGAGAACATTTGGATGATCCCTCCTCGAGTCTAGAGTCCCATGTCTTTGACTATTTGGTACCTGAACAAGCTAAAAAAATAAATAAATAAAAACAAAAGGAGATATCAGCTTAATTCCTTTTCAGTTCTTTGTTGTCAACCATGCAATTTTCAGTCTCAAAAATGGTTTTCATACCTACTTCAATTCTATATTCCCAAATATCCAGCACCATTATTCTCTCCTATTTCTCTAATCCAATTTCTAAAATAAGTCCAGGGCAACAGCTAAGCATGGATGCCAGACCTTTCTTATCAATATGACCTGTATCCCCCATTCTGATGTCTGCCTGAAACCAGTACATTTCCCCTGAGTGTATCTTTCAGAGAACATTTGTAAGATATACTTAATCATTATATTTATATATATGAGAACATTGGTGTTTTAATAGTCACACTAAGTAAAATGAACTAGGGAGCAGAAGAACATGGTTTTGTATGTAGCAATAATAATCAAAGGAAAAAGGCCTTGAATTTAAGAGGGAATGAGGCAGTGGACATGTGGACCTGGGAGCGGTTGAAGGGAAAGAACAAAAAAGGTATTGTAAGGAAGGTAGGAAAGGATAGATGATACAATTATTTTAATTCAAATAAAAACATGAAAAGGAAAAGAGAAAAAAAAAACCTAAATTCATTATCCCTACAGGGTCTCAACTTCACAGCCACTCTCCCTCTACAGAAAGTGGTCAATTGGCAGTATTTCACAGATCAGCACTAAGCATAGATGTTATTCTCTGCCCCGTAGGGTGTCCACCTTAACTATAAAGGATCATGAAGAATGTTCAAAAACAGCGGAGAAGCATTTGGAAAACAATAGCATTCAGCAGACAGCTGGAATGTCTCTCCTTTCCAGGCCTGTAATTAATTGCATTCTCAAAACAACAGCAGACAGTTTCCCTTAAAGATAAGTGAGTTTCACAGTGTTGCTGCAAACTCCACAATAATGGCCCATTTTATTTGTCGTAAAGACAAAGTCTTTACAATGGCCTGCTGCCTCACTACAACATTGTCCTCATCTCCAACTGTCTCACTTAATCTGCTCTGGTCACAGGGGCTGCTCAAATGATCTCACAGAGGACAGGCAAAACTAGCCTTATGGTATTTGCACTGACTTATTCACTCTGTCTTAAATTCTAATCTTTACTGAAAATTAATATGGCTAAATATATATTTCCTTTAGTTTGTTGCTCTCATGTCACCATTCCACGCGCTTGGGAGGCACCCATGCATAAATCAAGTAGGGACTAAACTGAAGTCCTGCCCCTCGCTGGTTAGCATTCATAGTATATGAAAAAAAAAAAAAAAAACACTACTGAGGCTAGTGGGGACCAAAGGATGTCACTGGGCTTCCCCAGTCATGGTTTCAACTAGGGTAACACTGATTTGCCATGCAAGCTGGTTCTGCTGACACAATAATTGAACAGATTTTGGGGCAGTGGTGGTGGTTAACAAACCACTTTCTGATTTGAACTGAGGGCCATTTCACAGGAAGAAATAAATACCTGGGAGTGTAAACCTTGGCCAAAACCTATGGCTGGGAGTCCCAGGCTCAAGGGCAGATGTTTTTAGTGCTATTACTGAAGAAGTCTGTAGGCAAACTGTTTTCTAACTCTTCATGTGTATACCTTAGATTAGCTCTTCTGAACACCTTGGCCACAGAAGAGTCTTTCTGCAGTGGCCAGGGGTTAATCCAGAGACTTTTCCTTGGTCAAACTGTTGTAAGTTAATGATGATGAGTGCTCAGCCTTAAGTGTGACATCTATGTTACATGCTTTAAGACACAGTGGGTATCACAGAAAGGGAAGAGAAAGAAATAAGAACTGGAGGGTAGAAAAAAAGCTCTGTGAAACACTCTTTTCTGGATATACCAAGATGATATAATCATGAACACACAGCAGAGCAACTAGTGGCTATGGCTCTCTGCAGAAGACCTGTGCTAGCATATAGACACACACGTGAGCGCACACACACACACACACACACACACACACACACACATGCACACAGCATGACAGTCAGAAAGGAAATATTTGGAAAGGAGGGAGTCAATGGAAGAAGGGGAGATAAAATGAGGTAATGGTTGAATATATTCACAATATATAAACCTATTTAAAAAATAAATCAAACATTTAAAACTCACACCTATTATTTCTTCAAAAATTCTCTGCGAATACTACATTAAAATACTTGAAAACGTAGGGAGAAAAGCATAAAAATGTATTTTATATAAACCAGATATACAGTTGTCTACTTAACTGAGTCTTTCAGGCAGGCAATCATTTGTACATTTGTTTTCTTTAACCTTGTCATATTCTAAAAATATTTAGACTAAAAAAGTGAATAGGTATTCTCTGCTCTTTTGTAAATTGGTTTTACTGGTTCTAATTGGACATCTGCAAACTCTCTTCTTATTTCTTGTACATCCTATGAACCATGTCACTCCTGCATTTGTGCTGAGGAGTGTAAACAGAACTTGTGGAGAGTTTATGCCATTTTAACAAATGCCCTTTGGAGGGTGATAAAAGAAAGTAAATACCCTAATTTATTTTATGCTATCTTTATTGTAGTAGTTGAACTGTTAGCTGAAATACCATTAAACTCATGTATGAAGCAACAAAATGGAATTCATATAAAGTACATGCACTTACATTTTTTCTCACAAAAAACCAACACAAGACATCTGCACATGGTAATTTCTTTATTACAAGTGAGTCACTTTAAGGAAGAAAGATAATTTTACTTAAAATACTTTCTTTGTTACACTTTCACACAACATAGGAAGCTGTATATGGGTATGTTTTGTGAGAACACAGAAAATCTGTATTTTATATGGTTGTTCATCTTTATTTTCGATCAATTTCCAGTAAATTATTATCCTTTGTATGGGACAGGTATGATTAAATTTGTCTTGTTCTAGAAATTCACAGCTTCATTTATTTCCTGAACTCTGTCTATAATGATTTGCATTCTATTGTTCTTGCAGTTAGCTGACACTTACCCTAATATAATCATGTCCCTCTAGTTTTGTTCTATTTCTCTTCTTACCTCCTCTTAATTACCCCTTTTGTACCTGTAGTCTATGGTCTCTGTGTCTCTAATACATAAAGGTACCAGTTTCACAACCCCCAAGGCTTGTCAAGTTAAAGATTAATGAGCAGAGCATACCCAGAGGCTTTGCAAAGGTTAAGCATAATTACAAATGGGTATTTTATGCAATGCTGGAGATGTGCAAGCTGTTTTTTAAAAAAGGACAAGAAAAAAAGTAATGCAACTTAGGGGATCTGTGTCAACTATTGTATCTCAGGAGAAAAGTTATGCTTTAAAGTAGAAATTAACATGCTAACAGAAAAATTAAGTTAATTTCTGCTTTGTTTTATTCGCAATTAGAACATACATATCAGCACATGATAGGTATTAGGTACAATCAGAACCTGTACTGTCTTGACCTTTAATTTTACCTTTATTTCTTCACTATTAAAAAGTACTTTGTATACTTAAAATAGACAACAAACAGTTTGAAATGAATACAACTAAACACAACTGTGGAAAAATGGAACTGCGTTCAAGGAAGGAATGAGTGGTTTTCACTTAAGGTCTTGTGGTTCCCCATGTAAAGATTGCCTCTCCAAGAAAACATAGCATGAAGCTTCTATAGAGTTTTGGTTACACAGTTACTGTAAAATATAAGTTGAACATCTGGCCATCTAAGCATCGTGGGGCTGTATTAGAATTATAGTAATTAAAAGAAATCCATCCAGTGTTTTACTAATTATAAAGTGTTACCAGGGTTAAAATGCTAATGTTTAAAAGTGAAAAAGCTGTTGACCTAATTGGAGGTGCTTTTTCTCAAAATGTTTCAGAATAAGAAAATATGTTTGAATTAACTTTTCTCAAAAGTTAAAAAAAGAATATCAATCTCTAAGTGATCTGTTGAAAATTAAGTTCTTCTTATGTAAAGAAAGAGATTAGTAATTCAGAGAGTTAATTTCTCTTCTTAAAATGTGTTGCCCATTATCAGGCATAATTTCACTCTTGTTGAGCAAACCTTAAATCCAATTAGAGAACTGTTGACTCCCGCCAAATATGAGTGCAATTACAGCACTCTTAGAGTTATTGTGCCATGATGGTTGTGGTGGTTCATAGAATTCATAGCTAATTAGGACTGCTGGTTTCTTCCCTTCTTTGGAAAATTGTTTTGTGCCTTCTGATATCATGAAAGATAGTCCTTAGAAAGGAAGTGTTCGGATCAAAACTTGGATTCTGAGTCCCGCATCTAAATTGCATGGTGTCTTTAGCCATAGGGAATGACCTTCAATTTTTGGTAGGCAATCATGAGCAAACAATAGCCTATGTTTTGGGAACCTTTAAGAAAACCATGACCAACAATTCAAAATGGAATTTTTCTAGACTGGTGTTAGATATTTGGCTAAATGGATCTTTAGGAAAGCATTATCAACCCAGATGAAAAACCTGTTTGAACAGATACACACACACACACACACACACACACACACACACACACACACACATACACACACACAGACTTTGCACTTTTAGGTAATGGAGGTAATGAAGTCATGGATTTTGGAAGAGAACATACAACTACCCTTTACCAAACTAGCATAATGCCTAACTACATTCTCAATATGTATTTTCAATACCCACAGGTTTGTATAGGTCTCATCACTTATCAAAGAAATGTGTTCATACAACACAAGGGGACCATTATAAAAACCACAACTAATCAAACTGCAGAGAATAGATGACTATACTGTATCAAGATCCAATTAATACATCTACAACAAAACTCCTGCACCTAGCATTCAGGGATCAAAATGGAGGGTGGAGGGCATAATGAGCATAATAGACAAAGGAACAAGAAGTAGAGGTTTGCTGAGATTATTGTTTCCTAGGAATGTCTGAAAAACTACATCTATTAAGTCTCAACAATAAGACTGTCAAAAGATGACCTGAACAATGATTAACACCAATAGGGTAAAAATGGAGTCTCAGTTATACCAAAAGAACCTCAACCAACTTGAATGGTGAGAATGGGGGGGGCCTTCCCAGAGTAAGAGGCACCAAAATTGGTTATCCAATATGAACTAGTTAGCCCTGAAATCATATAAATACAAGTGATGTACAGAAGGAGCAAGTTGTATTTATATGTTTAGGAATCTATCTATTTATCTATTTCTATACAGATAGATGCATGTGAGTATGAATGCATGTGTGTGGCAAAAATTAAAGAAATAATGTTCATTAATTTTGGAGCAAGCTAGGGTGTATGTGGGACAAGTTGGAAGGAAGAAAGAAAGAAAAGGGGTGAATAATTTAATTATATTTTAAGTTAAAAAACACTTTTTTAAAAACCACTATTCATGTATATCCTAAGAGAAGAACCTTTGCTTGTACACTTAATTATCCCATTGACTCCATTTAGTGACTTTGCAATGGCCTTACACATTTTTTTCTCTCATCAATGATTTCCATTAACATACATACATGAAGTCTTTTCATCTAGTTTAAAAGAAAATTACTTATATATATTAATATATACATTTACATGCATATGTGTGTATGTACATCTGTATGCATGTCTTTATATCTATATGCATGTATACATAGAAATATGTGTATATGTGTGTACATGAATCTATATGTATATCTATATTTATATCTATATGTATCTATGTAACAAAATTTCTTGAGACATTTGTTCATCTTTATGTATCTTGATCACTTCTAAATTCACTTCAACCATGTTTTCAAGTCACTTGTCTACTATCAAGGTTGCCAATGGTGCTGTTACATCTTCTGTAGTCATTGGATTGTCATCAGTGGTTGTCATGTTACTTACTCTTTCTTAATACATTTTTGGAATTTTACCCGAAGTACTTCTGTAATGTTGAGGCATCCATCTTAAGACGAAAAGTCTGGCAGACTTTTCAGTGAAGCAGGAAATTTGAAGAATTGTTTTGCCTTGTACTGGCAAAGTTCATCAATTGCTTTCTTCTGTGGCCTACAGAATGTCTGGCAGTTTCTTCTGTGAAGCAGAAACTCTTTTGGAAAACATATTCACAGCATAGAGAGGGGAATCCCACATTGGCTTTTCACCTATGGACCTAAACTTTTGGCTAATCAAGCCATACTCCCTAATGCATTCACAGTGCTCCTTCCAACAAACAGCAGCAACAGACAAGAGATAAGCTTGAAACCCCACATCAGAGTAGCAATTCAGATCCAAAGCACAGCTAATGTCTGTCTTCCCAGGAAAAGCTCGGGTTCTTTCCTCATAAAACACTTGAGGAATTAAAATGGAAAATGACTATAATTGAGTTTCGCAATGGTGAATGTAGTCCAGAACACAGAGAACACATTCCTTCTACACCCTTCCGGAAAGTGGCTATCTAAGCTGATTTCAGAGGTCTGGCTGCTTCATCTCTCCCCAGAGAGAAAACAAAGAACTTTTTTCTTCCCACTCCAGTTTCCCTGCAAGAGTTATCAACCACTGAAATCCATGCTTATCCAACAAATAAGTTATTAACATTTTCCTCGTTCTTACTTAACAAATTTAATAGATGGCTCTAATCCAATATATAGAGATACCCATGTTTTTAAGTCATGGATGTTTAATAACCATTTAACTAGTGGGGTGGGAGAAAATTCTAACCTTGAACTTGAAAGTTGTTTCCAAGGACTACTAACTATCCTAAATATACAGTAGCTTTGCTTATAAGTAACAGACCTTTATTCAATTTAGCTTTATTCTGATTAGCCTAGGAGATACAAATAAAGGTTCATGATAATATCTCATCGTTTCAAAACTTATTATTAAATTAGGATATGTTTGTTTCCATTTTTAATGGCCAAAAGTTATTCAGAAATAACTTTGAAATAGATATATTTATATATATCTATTTGAAATATACTTTGAAATAGACCTTTTATCTGGAAGAAATAGGTTAATAAGTTATATTATTTTCTCTTCATAACTTATTAAAAGATGTGGCAGTCAGAATCTCTTTATTACTCATTGTATTGGCTTGCTTATTATTTTTGGTATTGTTATTATTTAAGCAGAAAAACATTTTAAATATTGTGAAGGGAAAATGATGTAGATACTTTTGTCTAACTTGTTTTCAGGAAGGATCACATTTATTAAGAATTTCTTTGATGAATGGCCTCTTTGTTATTAATGAACAGTCTCACAGCACATACAACACACAAATACAAAATCAGCCTTGAAAGAAGAAAAAGTTAAGAAGCTATTTTGGAATTTTTATTTTTATGGACCTGGGAATCAAACCCAAGGCTTTGTATATGCTAAGTAAGTACTCTGAGTTTTATCCCTAAACCAAGAAAACAGTGTTTCCCAAGGTTTATACAGCTTTTGTCTTCAGACTACATAAATCAATCAATAAATAAATACATAAAAATAAAGTGTTAGTATTGCCTACAGTTGGATTTCTTTGCTGTTTTCTTAAGAATGCTTCCATTATTAACAAGACCTTTCAACTTAATAGACTTTAGAGATAAATACATTAGAAAAATTATTATTCTATTAATTTGGGATGCATTACTGTGTAAAAAATTTGAACAGGTAAAAATGGGTGAACAAAGATGAAGGAGACTGGGAGACACGTGAGAGGGAGGAGTGTACTATGACTTCCCTGCAGTTTGAATGTACTTAATATATTTGATGGCCACTTTCAGGCTAGGGGTAAAATAAAATGGTGCACATAAATATTCAAACTTGTTTTATACATGCTATTGCATGTGATAGTCTCAGCAATATCATCTTCTCAAAAATAGTAAGGGTCACAGAACTTTAGGAACTTTGCACAAATGATTTGTATCAAATGCTTAGGCAACAGTGTGATCACAGTGTTACTATTAAAAATGCAAGTGCCATGAATTAGTTTCAATATTTTAAGTTCACTGTTTAGTAATCACCTTTTAACCTCTTAATTTGTATAGAACTGAGAAACTTGATTTGAACAACCAATAACAAGGCCAGGAATTTTATGTCCACATTTAAAGCCGTCGAAGTCCCAGCCTAAGGTAGCATTAGACAGAATCATGTTAACATAATTTATAATGTGGTTGTTTGAGAACCAACATTGGACCTGCCAGTATTTAACTTTACACACTAGGCCGTTCTTCTTTTCAAGTGACAGAAAACTTCTCTGAGGTCCAGTTCTCATTGCAGGATTCTACTCTGCATGAACACCATCTACACTGATTTGTTTGGTTACTATTTAGCTATAATTTAAATTTTAGAAAGTCAAGAGTTCGTTTTTTTGCAGTGCTGAAGATGAGTAGATAAGATGTCTTATTTACTCCAGGGAAGCAAGCACTGCCATCCGTATGATGATTTGCACCATGGAGGCTCACAGCCGCTGAAGCTTTGAGGTTTTATGGGTTTACCTATTCCCTCTTCACACATATTGAATTCATTAGCACATAGATTTAGAGGCCTGGTTAATCATTAAGCATAATGTGTGGATGCAATGTGGTCAACTAAATTTTACTGCCAGAGGTTTCTCTTCACAGAGAAATTATTTATTAAATTATAATAATACCTTGTCACTCTTAAATGAGAATATCAATATGTACTTTTCAAAACATTTAAACTCCAAAAAGTACTAGAAAAACTAATGATTCCAATGTTATCCACACAAAATATATAAAGTCTACGAGGTTAAATTAAAAGCAAAAATAAAAATAAACTCATTAACACATTCTTACTTTGTTTCTATTTCTTTACTTTATTCAATAATGTTTTAGATTTGTGCCTGTCTATTTTAACATTTCTTTGTTTTATTCTTTGATATTTCATACATGTGCATATTGAATTTTAGGCATTGTACACATTTCTTGTTTCCATCTCTTATCTTCCTCTCTTCTGCTGAAACAATTTCCCTTATCAAGCGCCACTCCTACTTTGATGTCCTTTTATGTTCTGTTTGTTTTTTTTTAATATATTGAGTTTAATTGTACTTTCATTCATGAATGTAAGTAGGGAGTTAATTACCAGACCATGTCAAATAACTTTTGTAATACTCATGTCTATACAAATTCACTAATGCTGTTGCTCTCAGCCTCTATAAGAGAAGTTTCTTTTGGAAGTGTGCTGTGGTTAATGCTGAGACATACAACTAATTGAAGTTTAGAAAATAAGTTACTGTGGATTTCTCAACCACAAATAGAATATCTATGCCACACATTTTCTAAGGTTCAGTGAACATCATGGAAAAGATGTTATGGAGATTTGAATGGAAATGGCCACTTTATGGTCATAAGGATTGTCGCTATTAGGGGTGTGGCCTTGTTAGAGTAGGTGTAGCTTTGTTGGAAGAAGTATGTCACTGGGAAAGGACTTTGAGGTTTTGAAGTTCAAGCCAGGCCCAGTGGCTCACTGTCTCTTCCTACTGCCTGTGATCCAGCTGTAGATCTCTTAACTCCTTCTTCAGCACTATGTCTGCCTACACGCCTCCATGCTTACCTCTATAATGATAATGGACTTAACTTCTTAAACCTGTAAATCACCCCAAATTAAATATTTTCATTTATAAGAGTTGCCATGGCGATGGTATGTCTTTACACCAATAGAAACACCCTAACTAAGGCAGAAGTTGGTATCAAGGACTAGGGTATTACTATGACAGGCCTAACCATGTGGCTTTTGTTTGGAGGAAAGGGACTTTGGGGAGTTTGGATTAAGAAAGCACTTAATGGGCCAGACTAGTAGAAACAGGAAAGACAGTGGTGCTGAGAGCAAAGTAGATTATGATGGCCTTGTTGAAGAGGTTTTAGAGTAGAGGAATATTAGTAAGTAGCCTAGGGGTTATTCTTCTGATATTTTAGCAAAGAGTGAGGCCATTTTATGCCCTTATCCACAAAAATCTGCCTGAGGCTAAATTGAAGTGTTTTGTATTAACAGCATTGCCACAGGACATTTCAAACTAGCCTAGTTTTGACTGTGTTGTGTTGTGTTGTATGAGGAGGGTGGCCATTTGTTTGTCCTGGCCATCTGGCTAGCTTACACCTGAAATAACCACACAGAAATTGTATTAGTTAAATCACTGCCTGGCCCATTATTTCTAGCCTCTTATTGGCTAATTGTCACATCTTGATTTAACCCATTTCTATTAATCTGTATATCACCACGAGGTCGTGGCTTACCAGGAAAGAGTTAGCATGTCTGATTCTTGTGGCTCCATGGCGGTTCTCTCACTCTCCTTTCTTTTTCCCAGAATTCAGTTCTGTCTTCTCCGCCTACCTATGTTCCACCTTAGCAACTAGGCCAAGGCAGTTTCTTTATTCATTATCCAATGAAAGCAACACACAAGAAAAAGGAACTACTACACCACTATTGTTACTAGCCACCAGACTTATCTAGTCTTATACACATCTACAGTGAAAAGGAACAATCTGCACAAGGAAAAATACAAAATGTACAGTTTGAGGAGAAAAGGGACACCAGGAAGGATAATGGATCCAAGTCCTGTGCTCAAGGAGTTAAGCATAATGTAAAAAGCATGAAACTAAATGGAATAAAGGCAATAGTGATGTACGGGCAATACCCCACCCAGCTGTGCTTCCAACTAATTCAAAAGAATTAAAGAACAGCTTAAGACCGGGCATGAAAGAACAGTCCTGTAATACTAGCATTCTAAATGCAGAGGCATGCAGATATCTGAATTCAAGGCCAACCTCTCCTACAGAGCAAGTTTCAGAAGAGACAAGCTTAGGCAGTGAAGGAAACCATCAAAAAGAGAAAGCTGGTGAAGATGTGATTGAATGAGGTGGCTATGTTTCAGCCCCAGCAAGCAGTAGATTTTGACAGCTTTGACCAAATAGTTCTGGCTTTAAAGAATAGAAGGAAGAGGTTATGGAATCTCTCTTCATGACTAAGAAAAGGTGCTGTGGCCAGGTTTTAGCAGGGATGTTCCTGTTTGGAGGCGCAGAGAGGCCTTTGCATGAAGCTATGAAGGTGAAGCCTAGATTAATTTGGAGATCCCAAAATGTTGGAGATTCCAAGGAAAGCTGCTAAAAGGGAGTAGAACCAGCCCATGAGAAAGAAATATATTGTAGTCAACAAACCTGAAAAGAGTTGGAGATCTGAGGAGCACTTTGACATCAGACAAGGAAATGCAGAGTTCAGAGTTTACCCAGTTAGCTTTTGGTCTTCTTTGATCCAGTATTTCCTCACTATGTGCTTTCCTTCCTTTTGTAGTGGTAATGTATATCATTGTATGTTGGAAGTATGTGATCTGCTTTTACATTTTGATTATATAAGTGATTATAGCTAAGAAATTGCCGTGTGTATCAGAGACTTTGAACTATGGGCTTTTAAACCATGTTAAGTGTTGTTTGACTTTCTTTTGGGGTGACCAGCTCACAAATAACAACATGAAGACTTCTTATTAATTACAAAAGCTTGGCTTTTATCTTAAGCTTGTCCTCAGCTAACTCTTATAATAACTGACTTTTATTAATCTATAAAAGTTCTGCTATGCTATGTGATTTTTTTAAAACCTCTCCACCATTCTGTATGTCTGAGTTGGTCAACATATCACTGGTGCCTCTGCATGCCTAGATTCACCTCCTCATCCCCTCTTTCTTGGAAATCCCCCATCCTCTCCTGCTTAGCTATTGTCCATTCATCTCTTTATTAAAGTAATCATATGGTGTTTTGGCAAAGACACACCTTCACAGTGTACTAAAAGATTATCCCACAACGATTTAGATTACGATAGACTACAGAGACTTACACAGTTGGGTTGAATACATTCCTGCATCATGATATGGCTACAAGACTAGGTGAGCCAGGAAGTAGAATGTGGTTGTTTGGATGGAAATGGCCCCCTTTGGCTCACAGGATGTGGCACTATTAGGAGATCTGGCATTTTTGGAGGATGTGTGGCTTTGCTGAAAGAAGTAGGTCACTAGAGGTGGACTTTGAAGGATTAGTAGCTCAATCCAGGTCCAGTGCCTTACGTCTCTTCCTACTGACTACAGATCCAGATGGAGAACTCTCAGCTCCTTCTCTAGCACTGTATACTGCCATGATTCCCACCATGATGATAATCCTCTAAAGCTCCTCAGTCTGTAATCCAGCCCCAATTTAATGTTTCCTTTATAAGAGTTGCCACGGTCATAGTGTCTCTTCACTGAGATATAAATCCTATCTAAGATAGGGGTAGAAATACTTTAAGAGGCAGAGGCTGAAGAATAGTTTGAAAAATACTGTCTTTCAGAAAAGACATGGGCATTGTAGCCATGTACTGATTGTAACTGTGGCTACCTGTGTAAAATGTCAATAAATTTTGACCCCTGTCACTTTTACATCATGCATACGGAAGGGAGTTATGAGGCTCCATCAGTCACTGAGTAATTATGGACTGTCAATGGGTGCTGGAAACAGGGAAGTGGAATCAAAGATATATCCACTTATATTTTGTCCATATTGCAGTAAATAACTCCCACTCTTATACTTTCTATTTGATGCTAAAAGACAACTATTTTAAATTATTTTTGACAGTAAGTCATTTTGATATTCCTTTAAATTTATTAACAATCTATTTCATGATTAATTATTTAAGTACTAAATTTATTATATAACCATTTATTAGGTACCACTATTTGTAATTTCTACTCTAATATTTTTAGTTTCTTAAGGATGAGAAAGAACATACCCTGTCCTAAGAAAGTTACTGTTATTCCCCTAGCTCATTTTATGAGTAGTAACATACTCAAAATTTTAGTGACTCAAAAGCTCCAAATCCTTGTGAGTGTTTATAATATGAATTTTGGACAGCTGATGCATCACTTTCAACATCAGATAGTATAACTTGTAGCTTCCAAGGTACTGGGTCAAACAAGACCAGATAAATATATTTTAACCCAAGTGGCATGTATGGAAATCAGGTTATTTTAATGGTGACAAAAGAAACTATTGAACAAATAATTACTATAAAAATAGAAAAAGTTAAAATACAAATGAAAAACAGAACTATGTTCATGGAAAATGTGTTTAGTTACTTTTCCATTGCTCTAATAAAAAGCCATAGCCATGACACCTTACAGAATGAAAGGTTTATTTGGGGATTATAGTTCCGGGATGGTAGAATCTCAGGACCAAACACAGCAGGAAAGTACAGCAGCAGCCACTGTTCATGGTGGCAGGAACAGCTGAGTACTGATCTCTGGAAGGACATGCAGGAAACAGAGAGCCAATTCAAGATGGTGGAAATATTTAGGATTTCAAAACTTTTCCTCATGACATACTTCCTCCAGTTAGACTGTTCCTCTTAACCCTCCCCAAACAGACATCCAATGTTGACCAAGCATTCAAATGCCAGGTAAATGGGAGTACATTGTACTCATTCAAAACACCACATAGAAAGATAAAGGTTTGCTTCCAAAATCTTATCATATGATAAATTCGTATTAGAATAAATGTTGCTACCAAAATCCTAGGGGGACACATAAAATACATCAAAATCTTTGGCCATTTTGCAGTGTTCTGATTTCTTGATGCTAGGAACCCAAACAAATATTTGACTCCTTTCAAGTTATTTGTTTTAGTTCTTCTGTGACAGGCAGAGAAACTGATAAACATCTGTGGTAACCTACAAAGCCAACCTATCATCATTTCCCGTGCAGAGCTCTGAGCCGAGCAGCCTGCCTACAATGAGTCTCTCCTATACAGTCTAATTCCATAATTTCTAGCTGTCAGCTGCTAGAAATACAAGAATATTGATAACAAAGTTGCAGACGATTTTTGAAAATTAAATTATAGCAAGAGTAAAATGAAGCAAGTTATGAGTCTCAAGGTAGGAACTGCAAATGTGAGGGGAGTGGAAGGATGTGAATACCGGAGCAGCTCTATTAACTCCATCACCTGCAGTGAGAGGTATGGAAGGGAACTGAGGCTCAGGCAGGACTCTAAGAAATCTACCTAGAATATGTGAAGGCAAAAAGTTAGTTTGAATTCTACTTTCTAAAGCTAGGTCCTCACAGCTGAATAACAATTCAGGATATATAATGGTCAAACAGAGACAGTTGGTCCTTGATTGTCTGTAAACTTCGGGTATTAATTTTGTAGGATAACTGCTTTTAATTCTCAGTTTTAATATAATTGTGTTTACTTGATCAGCATTGTTGGAAATTGTATTTTCTGAGTTCTAATTCATTGTTTGAAAAGGGAGAACAAGCACTGATTGTCCTCATTAAAGTTTGAACAGCCTCTTTAAAAACAGCATTATGGAGCTGAGCTTAAGGAACAAATGGAGAGAAAATGATGGAGCCAGCCAGTGGAATGGGAGGGGTGCTGCAATTGTTGCACCTGTTTTATGTACTGTTTGGGGCAGGCTATCAGGGTCTACAAAACGGACACACAAGGTAAGGAAGCATGGCAAACTGCTGACTGCTAGAACTTACTCTAAATAGTTCAAAGGCAGCACCAGGAAGCACAGGACTTACTAGGGGAGTGAAGAAGCAGAAACAAGAACATGGGAAATGCAGTGAACAAGTTTAGAAAACCAAAGCTCACACACTTCAAAAAATACCAGTAAGGAAAAATAAGCACAGTATACAGAAACGAACCTAAGTACTGTGAAATAAATTGCTAACTTTTCTTCCTTAGTTTGCTCTCAAACATAGGTTTTGTTTTAAAATTTTATTCCATTGACCTGGTAATTGGCTACTTATCACCTTTAACAAATATAAATTCCAATTTATCAAGTGGATTAACAAGTGTTTTGTATTACTGGGTTACCCTACCATTGGACATATGGCTCAGAAATGGATTACTGTAACTTATAATAACTTTGGAGTGTGGTGGACAATTAATTGCCTTTGGAGAGAAATAGTATTCCATCATTAAATTCCAGCAGAACTCTGCATGCAGTAAGGGCAAGAGAACTCAGACCAGATGAGCCCCTTTCACAAACCCTTGTCATGCTGAGCAGATCTGGCTGTGGAAGCAGTTTGCCAGTCTTATCTTCAGAAACACATAGTCAGTGCTCAGAGAGTAATGAATGTCAAAATAATACTTAGCTTCCCTTTGGGCGATTCAAAAGATTTTGGCCAGAATATAGGCATAATAGCCTTTCTGGTAGAGTCTCATTAATTGTCCTTCAAACTGAGATAGGTATTTTCAGAAGCTTGTTTGTTTGTCCTAGAAGATCAGGGAGCAGTGAACAGTATGAAAACTGCAGGTTGGACAAAGTCATTAGCAGTGATATACTGTATGCAGGGAAATGAAGTCCAGTCTTGGCACTGGGCTTTGTAGAAGTGTTCTGCGTGCCCATGACCATTGGAGACAATAGTGAAGCATTTTTAAGCATCTGTGTACATAACCAAGATTTACATATGATATATGGTTGATTTTTTCCTCTCAATTAAATCAGTTTGTCCCTGACTGAAAGCCAGAAGGAAAGACCCTACTGACTATGAAGAAAACAACAGTTCAGTGGGAAAGGGGCAACATTAGTAAGAATATTTAAAAAGTCACATGGAGAAAACTGCCAAGAAGTCCCTCCCAATTTTTCTCTCTAATCGAATCTATCTAAAAGTAATAATGATAATTTAATGAAGGAACAGTTGTAATGAAATGTTCCATAAAGGGAAATAGATGCAAGCTCCTAAAGGCACCTTTTTGTCTCCTTGAACATGACAATAAGTAATAAATGTTAGCCAACTTCAAGGAAAATGAGCATGGTGGTAGACAAGTCAGGGTAGAGCTGAGACAATAGATAATAATCTAGTCTTGGGAAAGAATCTTTCTGAACTCCTTTTGTAGGGATGATCCCCGAAGCACAGCGCTAATCCCTCTGGCTTCTCTGAATGTGTCTGAGCGTTTTCCTATAGATTCCCTATATATATAGATTGCCTTATAGATTACAGCATTCCTCTTTCTTTTCATTACTGGGATTTTGATAATTATAGAAAACTTAAATTTTGTTATGATCATTTTGCAAAATTGTGAATCAGGTCAAATCCTTTTTGCTGAAGAATTGATCAGGTGGAAGTTAATATATAATAAAAATACTATGTGATATTGGTAGACTTTATAACTTCCAAAATGGGAAAAATAGAGATGAGAGTAAATATACATAGTAATTATGTTTTCAAAAATCCAATTTATATATCAATATTTATGCAAATATATTTAAATACAGTTAAATATAAACTAGGCCAGGTAGAGGATGGTTTAGTAACTCATAAGACCCAGAGTGTTTTGAGTTTGGAATTTAAGGCTTGAAGTTTCCTCCACATGGATATTTTTGTATAGGAGTCTGTATAATAAAAGCATGCAATAGATTCAAAACTAATTGGATATTTTACAATGATTTTTATCATTAATTATAATATCACACCAGAAAGTCAAAAATTGAAGAAGCATAATAAAAATATTAAGATCACAGCTATGTTCTTGACTATTTCTGATATCTTTAAAAAGTTTTGAGAGAAAAAGGGCATGTTGATATTTGAAATTATGTAGAGAAGAATGTACTATTCTTTGTCAAAGTAGAAATTAATAATAATTAAACTCAGTGTGTGAAATAGTCATGATAAGAAATCTAGAGTTAGCCACATTTAGCACTGTGAACTGCTCAAAAGCTCACTACAGACAAGCCTTTTCCTTCAGCTTTCCTGAATTGCTCTCTCCATCAGTCAGCTGTCTGATGGCAAACTCAGGAGTAGGCTGGTTGTCACAGGTTGTTCATCTCATCTGTGACAGACTTAACCATTAAACTCCTGCTATCTAAAGTATTCATCATAAAAATACTTGAAGAAATAAGTGAATGGGAAAACAGACAGCCAGAGAAGTCTTTCTTTTTCTGATAAATTCTATGAGTGGGAAACCTTATGAAGTAAACGTTGAATATATCATGAACGATATGTGTAGTTATTGTGCTTTTAGGAGTATCTAGTTTATGAATCAATATTCTTCAAACATCTGATAGGCCTAAGACAACTTGCCTACCTACTAGAGAAACCTTCTGGCAGTATTCTCATGCTTCCGGACCAAAAATAGATAGATTGATAGATAGATAGATAGATAGATAGATAGATAGATAGATAGATAGATAGATAGATAGATGGATGGATGGATGGATGGATGGATGGATGGATGGATGGATGGATGGATAGATAGATGAATGGATGAGTGGGCAGGTGGGTGGGTAGATGAACAGACTGATGGGCAGACAAACAGATGGACAGTTAGACATACAGAGAGACAGAGACAGACAGACTGACAGATAAGTAGGTAGATTTAGCTTGCCTGGCTTGCCTTTAACAGTACTCTTGTGTTCTCAACTTCTTAAAACTAGGCACAGAACCCTTTCCAAGTCTTCATGTATTTCCACAGGTTGATCCCTTTGTTGCTCAGTTTTACCTATGAACAATCTCTCCCTATACATGACTTGTATAAAAGGAACATGCTATAATTTAATGTTTTATCTTAGTATGCTTTATATTTTTATATTTTCTTATTTTCCCTTACAAGCATTTTAGTTTTCTAATGAGAAACAAGAAGGGAGTGGCTCTGGATGGAAAGGGAGTTGTGGAAGACCTAGGTAGAGTAGAGGTAGGGGAAACCATAATCAATATATATTATTTGAGAAAAAAATCTATTTCAGATAGAAGGAATAAAAAGAAAATATTGTACTAA